>OY978443.1:4610486-5210486 GCA_963854805.1 Plagodis dolabraria | reverse complement strand
AACCAAATGGGACATGCTGTCCCGTTTAGTTTCGGATCGTGGGATCCACTACACTAATGCCCGCTCCACGCAGCAGGGCATTAAAGTTCAAGTGTCCACCATTAGCGACCACAGAGCGCTAACAAAGCTCCTCCGTAAAGAGAGCATAAGTTTTCACACTTATGCGCTCGAAGAGGAGAAAGTCCTCCGAGTGGTCATCCGCGGTGTGCCCAAGGAGGTACATACCGATTCGGTATGTGCCGACCTGAAGGCACAAGACTTCCCCGTACATGCAGTTCACCGCATGTACAGCGGGAAGGACCGCAGTCCCTACGATCTAGTACTCGTAGTACTAGATCGTACAACTGAAGGCAAGGCCATTTTTAATTTAAAAAAGGTCTGTGGCCTCTCAGGACTCGATGTCCAAGCCCCATACAAAAATGGGAGTCCCTCGCAGTGCCATAACTGCCAACTATACGGGCACGCCTCCCGTTTCTGCTTCGCTCGCGCTAGGTGCGTTAAGTGCCTAGGCGATCACGCGACAGCAGCGTGCACTCGCACCCGGGATTCACCGGACCCACCCAGCTGTGTTTTATGCGGTGCTCAAGGGCATACCGCGAATTACCGTGGTTGCCCTAAAGCACCACGAGTGAACCACAGGGTGGCAAGGCATAGGCCGACCCGTCCCTCTTACGACCGTTACCAACGGGTAAGCCCTAAACTAACGGTAGTACCTGCCTCACAGGTAATACCCGCGCCGCTCCCAGCCCGTAACGCATGGTCTAAACCACCCAGTATGGTTAAGACCGTCGCTACCGCCCGCGCCCCGGCCCGCGCGCCCGCACCCGCACCCGCACCCGCACCCGCCCGCGCCGCGGCCCCTGCCCGCGCACCGGCCCCGGCTCGCCCCGCGCTCCCGGCACCCGTCGCCAACACCATTCGCGCGCCTCCCCGCGCCGCTTCCCGGCCACAAGCTCCACCTATGCCATTGATGACTGCCCCTCTTCAAGAGGCAATCAACCTAGTCAGCGATCTGGCTATGTCGGTTGACATCAATGAGGTGCAAGAGCTATTCCACAAGATGCAATACGCTCAATCCCCAGCGGACGTGATCCAATACACATTGGAACACGCGAATTTACTTAGCGCCCTTAAGCGCTTCGTTCCCCAGGCCCCTCCCCAGTACAACCACTATGGGTAGTACAACCGAACGCACGAAACCGTACTCAGTTTCGTTAGCGTCATTTAACGCTGACGGCCTCTTCAGACAACGTGACCTCGTCCACGACTTTTGTTGTACCCACCTTATCGATATCATATGCGTGCAGGAAACCTTTCTAAAACCGGGGAAGGCGAACCCTAGGTTTGCCAATTACAGAACGGTACGTGACGATAGAGTGAACTCCCGTGGGGGAGGCACTCTTATCTATTACAAAAGGTCCCTGCACTGCATTCCCCTACCTACCCCGACTCTTGTTAATATGGAAGCATCTTGTTGCCTCCTAGCTATGACTGGTCATCAACCTATAGTCATAGCATCCTGTTACCAAGCTTGCAAAAAGCCGATCGTCCGAGCTGACTTAGAAGCCCTATTCTCATTAGGAAGCGCCGTCATTCTGATTGGCGACTTCAACAGTAAGCACATCCTATGGAATTGTAACGTCAACAATCCCAGAGGTATTGCACTTGAAAACCTAATCGCAGAACTTAACTTTGACATAATTGCGCCCACTGAGCCCACTCACTACCCTTATATGGAAGACCACCGATCTGACTTGCTTGACATGGCACTATTCAGAGGCGTAACACTCCGGTTACGCTCCATAGAAGTGGTTCACGAGCTTCACTCTGACCACCGACCCATTATACTGCGACTAGGTCCCGACCCAACGACTGACCTCCCCCGCCCCACTAAGACGATAGTGAACTGGAAGCAAGTAGGCGATGCCCTAAAGGTTATCAGTTCACCGGACCTAGACAAGATCCCTGACGACATCCTGACAAAAGATGACGTAACCCTTGCGATCGATTCGTTCACCAATCACCTCTCCACCGTAGTAGGTGCATCCGCAAAGGAGGTCATAGTGCCGGACGACCGGCGCCTTGTCATTCCAGCGGATGTGAGACGATTGGTGACGGAGAGTAAAGCAGTGACCCGACATTACGACTCTTACCCCAGTAAAGAGAACAAAACTAAGAAACGCCACTTTGAACGCATGGTTCAAAGTCGCATGTCTGAGTTGCGTGATCAACAATGGGGCGATATACTTTCAAACCTCGTGCCAAGCCACCATGCTTACTGGGACTTGGCGCGAGGCTTGAAAGGAAGTAACCATAACGACATGCCTCCCTTATACAGACCAGTCCCACTAGTCCCAGCGTTCTTTGACGAAGACAAAGCTGAGTGCCTAGCTGATAGCCTAGAGGCTCAGTGTTCCCCTAACGTAGATCACGTTGACCAAGCTCACCTCGATTCGGTGGATGCTGAAGTCGAACGTAAAAGCTCTGTGGTCACCTCTGAACTCCCACCAATCACCTTAGCGACTTACGCTGAGGTGGAGAGACTGATCAAGGCCCTCCGACCGCGCAAATCCCCCGGTGCCGATGGCATCTCCAACAGGGTTCTTAAAACCCTCTCTCCTCCTCTCATCCATCTCTTAGTCAGCATCTTCAATGCTGCTATGAGCCACTGCTTATTCCCAGACACCTGGAAATGTGCAAATGTCATTGGCATTCACAAACCAGGCAAAAGCTCATCTGACCCCACCAGTTACCGCCCCATCAGCCTCCTCAGTGCCTTAGGCAAACTTTACGAGCGGTTACTTGCAAACCGTCTCCAGTCCCATGCTAAGGAACACCACCTTATCCCAGATGAGCAGTTTGGCTTCAGACCCGGACACTCATGCGTCCAACAGGTGCACCGCCTCACGGAGCACATCATTGAGGGCTTCAATAAGTACCCCAAACCCCAGACTACGCTAGCAGTCTTCCTCGACGTAGCGAAAGCTTTTGACAAAGTCTGGCACAACGGCTTGATCTACAAGCTATACCAATTTGGCGTGCCAGAACGTCTTGTGCTCATCCTACAAGACTTCCTTAAAGCCAGAAGCTTTCGCTATCGCGTGGAAGGCACCCTCTCCTCCCCCCACCCAGTCAGAGCCGGAGTCCCTCAGGGCTCCGTGCTATCACCTATTCTCTTTGCACTGTATACCAGTGACATTCCACGCTCTCAGCCCAAAGTATTCCTAGCCCAATATGCGGATGATACCGCCATTTACACCACTGGGTGGCATATCAACAGACAGTCCTATTTCGTCATGCAACGGGCCATCACCGAGATCGGTGACTGGTTCCGAAAATGGCGCATCGCGGTCAACCCAGCTAAAAGCACAGCTATGTGCTTTACTGAGAAGACACGCTCCCCTTACCCGAAACCGCTTATTTTGTTCGACGAACCCATTCCCTGGGTTCCTAGAACAAAATACCTCGGAGTCACCCTTGATCGTCATCTCACCTTTAACGATCACATAACAACCGTCCGTAACAGAGCGGCCTTCATAATGGGTCGCCTTGGTCCCCTACTTCGCAAAGAGAGTAAAATGTCTCTTAGTAATAAGAAGACACTTTACACTGCCTGCATCCGCCCCATCATGACTTACGCATCAGTAGTGTTTAGTCATGCTAGTGAGGCCCACCTTCATAAACTTCAAGTCATCCAAAACCGTTTTCTTCGTAATGCAACCGGCGCCCCGTGGTATATCCGGAACACCGAGTTGCATTGCGACTTAAACCTTCCCTCTCTAGCGCAGTTCAATAAGGACTGCGCCCGCCGATACTTTGATCGAGCGCCCCACCACCCGAACCCATTGGTTGTCCAGGCATCGAACTACTCGACTGCCTCTTCTATCCCATTTTTCAAACCCCCCCGTCGCCGACCACGGCAGGTATTAGACGACCCGGATGACCCCATCGCAGCCATTACGTTGGCAGCTTTAGCGTTATCCGCAAGTCGTCGAGGTAAAATCCCCAGGTGTGAGGTAATCAGAGGTCACACAATCAAACACCGAGCTCGCCGGCGAGCTCGAGGCAAAAACAAGGTCACGATAAATTGCTCTCCAAATAGTCAAAGAGTATTATTCAGTAGGGCCCAATTGTGCAACACTGCAGTTGCACAGAGGCATTTTGCTCCGATCCCCCCCATGTCTCTCGACAGCGAGACAAGCCGAGGTCCGAACCACAGTGGTGCCCTTGAGCTCGCTGTCAACCCCTCCTATAGTAGCGGTACGTTTTCGGCGTCCGCAGGAGACGGAGGTAGAAAGCGCTTTTCGCCTTCTACGCCCGTCTCGGGAGAAGTGCCTTCGGCACTTCTCCCTCCCGGGCTATTGTAGGGCCAGGCCCTCGCCCAAAACCCGGTGGAGCTGGACGACCGCACAGGCGGTAGCCAGCATCTATGTCCTCCCTAAACAAACCTTGCATCTCAGTTTGCGCCTAGCGCTCGCGGAGGGAGGACGTATCGCTGCTCGTCCCGCGCCCTACACGTGCCGCAACTACGGTGCGCAATGAAAATATAGCGTGACCGAGTTGTTTTGATCTATGCGTATGCTTTTATTATTGTAAAGGTATTTTTGTTGAGACCATGCCTTTTTCATTATTAACTAGGATTTATTATTTCCTGAACGGAATTGAATTTTTAACCGACTTCCAAAAAAAGGAGGAGGTTCTCAATTCGTCTGTATTTTTTATGTTTTTTACCTCAGAACTTTTGAAAGGGTGAACCGATTTTGAGCATTATTTTTTTGTTTGAAAGCTGATGCTTATCGTTTGGTCCTATTTAAATTGCATCAAAATCAGTCAAGTCTTTTTTTGCGTTACACTCCAATAACTGAAAAGTATTTACCTATCTTGATGATATAATCATTGACAATCGATATCGTAAGTAGCAAGGGTTACTAAAACTAGTGATCATTTTTTTAACCAATAAATGGAAGAGACTTTTTGGTTTTTGCCATGGTAAAAAAAAATGTAACCATTAAATGGAACCGACTTCAACACCCAAAAGTGTGAAATAACTTGTCAAAGTCGGTACCATGCGCACAATATTGTGATCATAGGTACTTTTGGACTATCATGGTACCGACTTCAACATGTTATTTCACACTTTGGGTGTTGAAGTCGGTTCCATTTTATGGTTCAATTTTTTTTTACTATGGCAAAAACCAAAAAGTTGCGTGGTTGCCATATATAAGAAAAAAGTTTTTAAAAAAACTTGAAACTAGCTAGAGGCTAAAATTCTTTATTTTATTTTATATTAGGTATTAACTTGGCCAAACAGATGGAAACGAAGTAATACATTTTTACAACAAGTGTCTTTTACACGAAATAATTGGCCATCAAAAAGCACGATATATGCCTCTAAGAAATAATTTTATTTAAGGCAAGACTATGTAACGGTCTGTACCGTGTACTGAATTGGTTAAAAATAAAAGATTTTTATAATAATATAGACGTTGTATATTTTATTAAACAATTAGTACCGACCCTGAGTTAGGATTTAAGACTTCTATATTAAACGCACCTTATTTTCTTTCCGTAGCGACCATTAAAGCCGCTCCGCCAACGGGGCAGTTATACAAATATAATGAACCAAGACATGCATGCACAAAGCAGGTATACAAACTACAAAACTAAGTTATTTGCCTATATACAATGATGGTTAGAAGTACATAATCGAATATAGATACCTACACAGTAGTCCATTGAAATGTTACAATTTAAGACCGAATATTGCATTTCTTAGAGGGCGCAATTTTACTTTTGAGACATATGTGGGTGGTCCATAGAAGCTTAACCTCAAGTTTGTAGGGTCGCCAACCTTGTCCTCCGGCCGCCATCTTGGAAAAAGGGGTGAAAACACTTATTTCGCGATATCTTGGATTATTGGGGTAATTTTTTGTAAAATGTATAAAGAAAGTTATAGAGTAAAAAAATATATTTTTGCTTATAACTTCTTTAATATTTAATTTAGGGCACAAAGTTATATACGTACCATATTTATAGGCAAAGCAATTGGCTACAAATTATGTCCTAACGAATATTTTGTAAAACGCATAGTTTCTGAGATATCGCAAAATACGTGTTTTCACCCCTTTTTTCAAGATGGCGGCCGGGGGACAAGGGTGGCGACCCCACAAACTTGAGGTTAAGCTTCTTCTATAGACCCCCATACATGTCTCAAAAATAAAATTGCGTGCTTTAAAAAATGCAAAGCTCATGTAAATTTTCAATGGACGATAGTTATAGGTGTACATTAGCATGTTAGTCAATGAGAGGTTTATTATTAGGTTCATTTAAGTCTACTTTGTATGTAAACTGTAAAGATGCGAAATTAATTTACAAAGTTACATAACATTCCACATTATTTATCAAAAATAAATAACACTTCAAAAAGGATCAAAATGTTTTATTCCATGCGACATCGTCTTTGACCGCTCGATCCTTGCTAACGGTGTGCTCGTGTGCGCCGCGCTACGATAAATGCCTAAATTTGAACGATAGCGCAAGGCGTAGAGACTCTTAATAGGAACAAATTTGCATTGACACAGTTAACACTAAAAAATAAATGTTACTGCGTATAAAACATGCTGCTCTATTCTTTTATACACAATATACATGAATACATTAACAATCTTAACATTCGACCTCTAAATAACAAAATCAATTTCCACTTCTATCCAACTGACCTCGATATACTTTAGTGGCTGCGTAA
Organism: Plagodis dolabraria; assembly: GCA_963854805.1. NCBI lineage: Eukaryota > Metazoa > Arthropoda > Insecta > Lepidoptera > Geometridae > Plagodis > Plagodis dolabraria. Next base: position 5,203,741 of record OY978443.1, on the reverse strand, counting down.
AGTAAGGGAATTTCTTCGATAAATCTAACAAAAGAGAAAAGATATAAAAGTACAAAGACTTTGATAAAAAAGAAAGGAAAGAACATCTGAAGATCATCACATAATTGTGCGAAGTAATAAACTATTGTGCTCTTCAATATCACCGCCGTATTTTGGTCTGTAAGTCAAAGCAGTAAAGTTCAAGAAAGCTTTTATCTTCGACTAAAGATGTTCGCCCACGTCTATTCAAGTTTGATAAAGACGATATATGGCTCAATTTGCACGTAAGTGACACAATTTCTTTGTACACAAAAGGGTTTTAAACTGGGTAATGAAAGTAAGTGGTGAGCCGACACTATAATGCCAATTATAGGAGACGGAAGCGTCTTACTGGACCTTTTATGTAAAGATGGCTTTTTGTTATCAGAAAATGAAAAAGTCGTGCTCGCTTAGTAACAGTTGCCATGGCATTAAGTGCTTCTGCGTGGGGTATATCAGATAGCGCTTTCTGTATTCTATAACTATGGGACATTAATTCCATGTACATACATGAGATATTTTGCTTGCTACGTTAGGTGCTTTTAAAAAGGTTGGAAACAGAACAATTTCACGTGAGCAACTTATACAAGTCCTCTACAGTAATTTTGTGGTTTGGTTTTACTCTCATGATTTGAACTCTCAGATTTATTTAGGTGGTGGTGAATGCGTTCATGATAGGCTATGCAAGTCTCATCTAACAGTAGGCACAATATATACACACTTGTTCAGAATTTCAAGAGTCTCTTGTACAAGTGCTCAGTTGTCTTTCTGCTGATTTTCAATCCGACTCTCATTGCTTAATTACTTTTACACCTAATACCTGCCAAGTTTTCGGTCAGTTCAAAATGTCGGTAGCTTTGAAAGTATCTTCTTATCAATCAATTCCCCATTACGTGCCTACCTTGTGAAAAATTTCCAAAAAATCAAATGTAGTTAAATTTATATGGAAACTAGCTTTCCGGGCGCGGCTCCGCCCGCGCGAATGTCGGTTATCGCGCAAAAACATTAACCTCTTTTTGCGCAGTTGGATAAAAACTATCCTATGTTTTTTCCCGGGTCTCAAACTACCAATATATATCAGTACTAATATTATAAATGCGAAAGTAACTCTGTCTGTCTGTCTGTCTGTCTGTCTGTCTGTTACGCTTTCACGCCAAAACTACTGGACCGATTTGAATGAAATTTGGTATGGAGATAGTTTGAGACCCGGGAAAAAACATAGGATAGTTTTTATCCGACTGCGCAAAAAGAGGTTAATGTTTTCGCGCGATAACCGACATACGCGCGGGCGGAGCCGCGCCCGGAAAGCTAGTAATATATATATCCATACCAAATTTCATTCAAATCGGTCCAGTAGTTTTGGCGTGAAAGCGTAACAGACAGACAGACAGACTTACTTTCGCATTTATAATTTTAGTACTGATTAATCAGGCATTGCAACAACAATTGAAAATGATAATAGGCAGTGTCATTTGAACAGTGACTATAAGTAAATTACCTCGAAGAACGTCTTTACGACAGCATAATGCTTTGAAATAGTATTCCATTCTATCCGGCTTACGAAGTCTCTAACAAAACTGAATATGATTCACCCGGGACTAACAAGCATATAATAATATATCACGAGATGAGAACGTGTGAAGCCAAAGGTGGTGATTGCAATCAGTTAGCGGGTGTAAGAGTATATGCGATTTGTACGCGTGGCGCCATGATAATATCAAAGTATGCATTTTGCCTTATTTCTGTGGCTAAGGAAAATTAAATAAGATTATATCAGTGATACTCATGACAGCATATCACAAACGAACGCCAAGAAATATTATACTTGAAGTCTCTTTAATTTTGGTTTGAAAAAAAAAAGAAACATTGAATTTGTGCTTAGAAAACGACAGTTAGTGAGCCCTTTATCTATCATTAATCTAAATATGTGTTCCATATTTAGATTAATTCTTATTCTGCGTTCCTTTACTTAGTTGAACCCATGATGATGAGTCTTATTAAAAGGAAACTGAACATTTACAATAAGGAAACTTTAAGAAAGCCAAGTGGCTTTCAATATTAACCTAGTTGTGTGATATTCCACTTTGGAAACTATCGCGAGTTTTATTCACAATATTATTAACTCGTGAAGAACTGGCTATGACCCACATTATATATCGGAAAGATTCTGACCAGTTTCAGACTGTTTTAAAGTACTACGTCCGGGAGTCACGATTTCTTGTAACCACCTGTCTGGTACCATGTTACGAGCACTGTGAGCCTAACCTATGCTTCTGGTATGCCAGCTTCCGTAAAATTGTGTATAAGTAAAAATATTTGGAAATATGATTTGGTATGGAAATATAATAACAGCTGCTGCGCAGCAGGTCCATGGTTCGAATCCCCCCGCGGGCTTGAGCTTCACCGCATGGTAGAAGGGCATTTTTGTGAATACCCGCCTTAGCTAGGCGGCCACCCTCAAGTAGAAAATCGGTCGCCAAGCACCTAACGGTGTGTTCCGGCAGCTGTCATTGAGAGCCCGTATTTCTAGGTTAAGCCTGTTAACACCTTCGACCACATCATCACTTACCATCAAGTGATATTGTGATCAAAGGCTTACCTATCAGCAATAAAAAAAAAAACAACATTTAAAGGTAACATAAATTAAATTAAATAAAAACTGGCACACCAGTAGTATAAATATTAGGTCCAAGGACATGCGTGAAAAATTTCACCGAGTTTAAATACTTGGTATTTAAAACATAACGCAGCTACGTTAGCATGGATAGTGTTACGTGCCTCTAACTTTAAACATTTCATACTTCACTGTATATATTATTGTTTAGGACTACATGTATGATCTTTAGGTACTATTATTCACGTTACAGCCAGTTTCCCACATCAGTGGAGCAGCGTAGGCGAGCCCGTCCTAATGATCCCGCTCGCGCATTGCAATTATTGCAGGCACCGGCGCTTGCCCTTTGATCTACTGCTAGGGCAGCCATTATATTGGATGATATGAACTTGAAATATAATAACATTAATATATACAACATCTAAGGGAGGAATTGTTAGTAGTCATGGCTCTAATCGAAACACAATTAAGTGATGCCCTCGCTTAGTTAATACCATGAAATAAATGTATTTTAATGTACAGTACGTGATGACTGTATATATATATGTATTTATATATATATATACTCAAATGGGTAAACACGAGGTATTCAACAAGATTGTTTGGTCACTAAGGTGTGTTATTAACATTCAAATTTTTCAGGTATGCGTTGGTCCAATGTAATAGAGGCTATTCTAATGCCAACTATTTGGCACAGTTCTTAATTCTGTATTTTTTTTATCAGAAAATTTTATTACTGTCAGGCCTGCGAATCAATCCGATATTTTGTATTACAGTAGGTACCTATAAGAAAATTAGTTGTTCAAAAAGTTCAAATATGGTTTTAATTTTTAAAGTATTTTGGCAGAAGATGTCCAGCTCAGAATTCTTGGAATTGGGGAATCTATATTTGTGGTGTGTCATTTCCTACAACTAGCTTAAGTAGCTGTTCTAACTGCCGCACTAAGTTCTGCCTAGGACGTTGATGCAGCTATTTCAGGGTTGTAGTAGCCAATTCAAACTTTTCAGTCACGTCATGTTATAAACTTAGAGATAAAGTTACAAATAACGATACCTATTAATATACACCTTTATTTGAATAACTTTTATTTGGCCCGGCACCTAACAGTTTATTGTTGTATGGGATGAAGGAAGATTAAATTGTATCAATCATTTTTTCTCTCAGTAAATACGAGTACTTTATCATTTAATAATTCACACTAATTCAGTTTCAGAGGGAATATAGCGACAACATCTTGGCATCAGTAAAAATCGAAATGAGTTTTAGAAAAACTCATTTCGATTTTTTCTAATATTGTTTACATCTCAGTATTGCGCTTTAGGAGTACCTGTTTAGAAGTTTAGACTCAGCCCTATTCGTGCTGTCCATGCCAAATTATAACTGATGGCAGCACCATCACCTAAAGATAGTTATTACGACAAGCGAGGGTGAAATGAGCGTTAAGCACCGAGCACGCTTGTCCGATAAATTATCTCTGAAATAATGTAACGCAAGTTGTCTTGTTGCGATTAAATTGTCTACTTTGATGGCTATCGTTTACGTAATAGCTGAGTTCCAGAATGTTAGACATTTATCCGGGCGATTAAGTCGAGTTGGTAAGTGTCAAAGTTTGGACTAATAGACGTTGTCGTGAATAGGTAAGGGACTGTGAATGATGTGAACACTGCTGTTGATAACTTTGAATCAACTAAAGAGGGATTAGCTTTGGTATTTTACTTTGATCGTAATTTTCTTGATTGTTTTGTGTTTAGAGTTCGTGATCTTACTTCTGTAATGTTTTTATAAGAGTTATAGGTAGAATTATACACGTAGTAGCCGATTCATTTTGTTTGCATTTTTTATTCTATTAGTAAGAATATAATTATATATTGTTAGTTACATATAAATACTGACAGTAGATCAAGCAAGTAAGTACGTAATCGTGCGGAGGGTACTTTACACTTGGTAGACATTATTCTGACTGCATGCTCTTTTGATAAGACTAACTACGATGTAATTAAACGAGCCAAATAACTTCAGTCGTTTAACAACAAATCTTAAAAAAATTATGAACGATATGATTGATAATTTAATCCCATTGATACAGAATTAAATAAAATCAATTTTCAGTTTTAAAATCAATTTTCCACCTCCAGCGCGAGAGCAGCGGCAGTGGCAGCAGAAGGCTCCAAAGGGCGAAAATACGAGAGTCTCGGCGATAGTTATATATTTCTGCCTTTTGGAGTAGAAACATTAGGTCCGTAGGGTCCAAGCGCATGGACTTTATATAAAGATTTATCAAAGCGGCTGATAGAAAAGACAAACGACCAAAGGGCTGGCGCTTACCTCGGCCAGAGAATTAGTCTTGCCATACAACGGGGTAATGCTGCCAGCCTTTTAGGAACTCTACCCGTGGACAGTGACCTGAGTTCTGTTTTCTACTTATGATTGCCTCCTGGTAGAAAACAGAGCTCAGAATTTTTAAGTGTAATATTTTTAGGTCATAAGTAGATATAGTTAAATTATTTATTTATTTTTGTATTAGTATATGTACTGTTAATTTTTTCTTGTAATGTACAATAAATGATTTGATATGCCTTTATTTTCAGTTCATGCAATTGTCACTTAAAGCTGTGATGTTAAGAATAACGCAATTTCAAGTAGAAGATTATAAAATATGTACAATATTGTTAAATCATTGGAAGTGAAATTTGAAAGTAATTTCATACAATTCAAATTGTAAATGCTAGTGGTTTTTTATATTTACCGTAATTAATTATGCCATCCTTTTTTTATACTCTACGCAAAAAACTGTAAGGTAACGAATTTGTAAAACACTTTTTTGTGTACGAATTTGTAGAACACATTTTTGTACATGGTCCAATGCCTATTCGCCATTAAGTCAAAAATAGCAGAAGTGCTGCAAATAAAACATCAACGCAAGAAACTAAAATGTTTGAGTCGAAAACTATAAGATATATAAAAAACTCACCGTATACTGTAAGTAGGGCTGGTTCAGATATTCTTTTTCCAGCAATATTCTCAGCTACACAACTGTAGTTGGCCATATCCTGCGAACAAACATAATATACCTCTCAATATCTTTTTTCTTATATTTTGTCAAACGACAAATATTTATGCTATGTAATGAATGGAACAAGAAGCATACAATTATTTAGTCTAAGCTGTCACCTATCAGCTGTGTAGCTTAAAGTTTGAAATTGACATTATGTGTTTGGAATTAAGAGAGTATCATTGTGGCAAATAATAATATTGTAAATTGATACAGATTATAATTATAACGAATGAAAAGAAGAACCGAATAATTTTATTGACATGTCTAATGCTAATTTATATTGTAATTTAAAAACGTGTCTGAAATAAACGAGTTTTAAATATATCATGACCAAGGAAGATATGTGATGTATACGTAGACATGGATAAAAGAGTTCGCTTCGAGAAAAATAGAATATTTCTTCAACTAAACTTAACAAGTTTGAGTCCATGACTCAAATTTAAACAGATCTTACAACCAAAACAAAAAGACACCAACCTCAAGCGACGAAAGCCGGCAACTTCCATTTACGCAGACAACACTCAAGACGACAGTAATAAACCCACAACAAACAAACATACTGTACACGCGTTCATTACGCATACACATTATATTTTACAAGCAAGAGTTGTGGAAATTACAGAGGACGCCGCCATTAATATAAAAGCATATTACGTTAATTATGAAAGTGCTTCTAACACCTACGTGTGGGATAATGTTACCGAGTTACGCATGTTGCCAGAGATTAGAGAAAGATAGATGGTTTGAAATGAGGACTATTACGGATGATCTTGACAAAAGAGGTTATAATATTTTGGTGTCACATATACTATAAGGCAAATCCTTGGCGCGTTAAAAAGAGTATACGTTATTATTGAACAATAAACCAAAAAGTTATACGTATTGGAGATATGTATTATTGGGTGATGGAATAATTTAATTTTGTACATTTAAGTAATTAACACAACTTTAATAGGAAAATTGAGCTGTGAACGTTTTGTAAGCATCACCTATCTCTCTCATTCACCTCCAAGTAATGAGAGAGGGCAACATTTTTTGAGTACCATTTTGTTTGTAAGTTTTCATGATATTATGATGTGACGAGACGGATAAGTCAACTGCCTTATGCTAAACATATTATTTGCTCATTACAGTTGCAGTGTCACTGTCTGTCGTGACACTGCAAAGCACTCGTTACTCCGAAACATTGAGATTCAAAATCGTTAATTCAATTTACATTAAAAACATTAGTTATTAGGGTTTCAATCACCAATATATTTCATTTGATACAGTTCTTTTCATGCCTAAACACTCCAAAGACGAATAGACAAATGCGGTGATACCCATGGATTCTTTCTGTGGAGGTGTATTATCAGGTAAAATATTTACAAGACGTGTTTATGTGTTTTGATTACAGAATATTTTGTAGATTTTATTTTCATCTGACACCTCTTTTTTTCTCTTTGATTTTCTTTTTAAAACAATGAAGTTACCAAAAAGTACTATATTGTTTATTTATGTCTTATTTTTTATTGGGTTTCATTTTTATTGCCATCAAAATGCATTAAGTATCTATACCTAATAATGCCTTGCTACCTACATAAAATTTTATAACACAAAATATTTTAAGACAGCACTGGTAAATTGCAAATAAATCCAGACAAAACATGCAAAGTACCGCAAAATAACACCGTTCCATCACCGTTGTACACTACAAAGAGAAGATACACACAGCCACGACAGAAACGCCAATTAATCCACGTCCGCGCGAGTTGCCTAATTAGCGCGAGCCTCGGAGCGGAAACAGGAGATGGAGCCGAGGGCGCGAAGATGGACATACGAGTATTGGATGAAGTGGAGCGTGGCTGGATCATGAGAGGTTGATGGGAGTGCAGCTTCTGTAAGCTTTATCTGTTATTTTAATAGTCTATGTCAGCTTTTGAATTTAGAACTCATGATGAAATAAAAGTAGGTACTAAAAAAAGTAACCGAGTTCCAACATTGAAAATTATGCAAAAATTGGTTGCAGATGTCGCTACCATGCTGATTACAATACTGATGAGAGCCATTTTTATGGTCTTTTACTTTTACTATTGGTAGGCTCCGATATTACTTTTTTGCTTTCAATATTTTGATTGATGCTTACAGGATTAATTGTGTCTCTTGCCCTAATCAGCAATACTTGCAATTATTATACAATTCAAGTGTATTTTGCGAACTCTATTATATCGATGTTGGTAATTATTGAATAGGCCTATATAATCTTAGTGTATGTACATAAGAAGGATTTAGTAGAGAATTGATGAAACAATATATGTATAAAAAATTCGTACAGACGAACATCGAACCTCCTTCTCCTATGAAGTTGGTTACATTTATCGATCTTATTATGTATACAAAGCTTTGAGGATTTTTCTGACATTAAAGCTCTGAGTAACTCTCACCATCATTCTCATAAAAAAATATAATTAAAATAGATTCAAGGCGAATTAAGTAATTTATGTAATATCGAATAAAGGGTCTGGGAAGGCCCAGAGGGATTTGATTAAATAAGTTTTAAGTTACTATCTTTTACTAAAATAGTTGAAAAAGTAATTAATCGTTGCAGTTCAGTTCTACTAATCGTGATTGAAGTCATTATCTACTCCTTGGTCAAGTTAGAAGAGTACAAGGGAAATTGAACTTTTATCAGCTGCAAGAGCTTTGAAAGGTTACACCCGAGCGACAAAACGACAAAGTCACAAGACTAAGTCTTGTGTCGCAATTAATAAATGTCTGTTACGCTCGACTAATAGCTCGCACTGATATAGAGTAACGAGATGTAACGCGCGATTTGTATTGGTATATCGCTTCTTCTGTACAATCATTACTATTTTTACTCGTTTGGATATACTTTGCGATATAAATATTCATATGTTATGAAAGTTTTTATCATTCAATAGCTACTCAACTGATGTCCTGACTTTGGATTATCAAGTAACAATGAGAAAAAGGTTGGCCTTTGTCTTATTTTAGACAAGCAAAACTGGTTTACAGCCTTAGCCTAGAAGATACTTTTTCTAGTTAGCCTCTTAGTTCTCAAAATAGTTTTTAGTGGTTGGCAACCAATTATTTACTTGAGTAGTAGCTAGGCTAAGATCTACCCCGTACCGGGATTTGAACACTGGATCATCTGTGCGGCAGTTCTATTGTCACTATGCGATCTTAAAAAATCTCAAAGGTTTTATCGGGTATAAATTAGAGATGGGCCGAACATGGGTTTCACCGAATATGAACATTCGGCCGAATATTTGGTAAAACTCATACCGAACCGAATATTTGACCGAATGTTCGGCACATTGATTACCTTACTTAAATAATGCGCCGGACACTCCCTCCCGCTCCCCCGTTGTACCGCCGATGTGATTATTGCATCATCTAGTAAACAGTAAAACTTCACCGCGTAAGTTTGTGATGGGAATTTTTATATTTAAAATTTATAAATAAAAAAAAACTTAAATTCTTACAATTAAGATCTGATTATAATAACGTTATTTATTATAAAGAGTTCACAGTAGTTGTACGGTCCGAAAACGTATTCTTAAGATGATATAAAATGAGAAATAAATCCTTGATTTGCTAGATGATATAAATGTTTATTTGATATGTAAAATAAATATAGTGATTTAATGATAGTGAGCCGCGTGAGATACGTTCAAATTCAAATTCAAAATCATTTATTCAATTTAGGCGTCTACGACGCTCTTATGAAGGTCAATTACAAACTTTAATATTGAAATATTCTACATAGTACTGCCACGTTCAGCAAAAAAATTTATAGAGCCACTGCGAGAAGAACGGGCAAGAAACTCGGGGCCATTCTTTTAAACGTTTACAATTTGTTATAAACAATATAATACAATTATTACAATATTTGTTTAAATTACGTAGGAGACAGGTGATGGCTTGGCAGAGGTGGAATTTTCCAAGCATTTTTGTCGTTTAAGTAATCACAAACTGTGTAGTAGGATTTCTTAATCAAAATGTTTTTCACGTGTAGTTTGAATTTTCCTTCTGTGAGCATTGTAATATGTTCGGGAATTTTATTATAAAACCGCACACAATTACCTAAAAAGGACCTTTTATTTGTCTTTGCTAATCTAAAACACGGTACCGTTAATTTATATTTGTTCCTAGTGTTGTAATTGTGGTTGTCACTGTTTAATTTAAATTTACTCAAATTTTTCCTAACATACATAATATTTTCAAATATATACAGACTCGGTAAAGTTAATATATCAATTTCTTTAAAAAGATCCCTTAGAGATTCCATAGGATCCATTTCATATATGGCTCGAATTGCACGCTTTTGTAAGATAAAGATTGTTTCCATCTCAGCAGCAGCTCCCCACAGCAATACACCATACGACATAATACTGTGGAAGTACGCGAAATAAACTAGCCGTGCAGTAGCTACGTCTGTTAACTGTCTTATCTTACAAACCGCATATGCAGCAGAACTAAGTCTTCCGGCTAGATCATGTATATGTGGATCCCACTGTAAAGTTGAGTCCACTTTGATTCCCAGAAAGACTGTCGCTTTGTCAATAGAGAGTTTATCTAAGCCAAGCTTAATGTTTGGTTCAACATAAGGAACATTTGGTAAATAAAAACTTTAAACATTTGGTCTTTTTTGAATTTAAGAGAAGATTATTAGCGGCGAACCATTCAGAGATCATAGATAACACATTATTTACATGAATGAGTTCACTATCTTTACTATCTACTTTAAAAATCAGAGAGGTATCATCGGCGAATAAAACAATATTGCAGAAATCTTTGACCATGCAAGGCAGATCATTAATATACGCTAGGAACAGAAAAGGTCCCAAAATTGATCCCTGCGGTACACCTATTTTTACCAAAGACCCGGAAGAAGTATTGCCATTTATTCCAACCATCTGTAGCCTGTTTGACAGATAAGACTCTATTAGATTCAAAGCTTTTCCACGAATACCATAGTGTGAAAGCTTACGAATCAGAGTGCAGTGTTCTACACAGTCGAATGCCTTGGAAAGATCACAAAATACGCCAATAGCATCATGTGAACTCTCCCAAATCGATGCTAATTACGAACTGGTCATTTACTTAGAACGATGCCAAAAATTATTACGCGGGCGAATATGCGGTTGCACCGTACAGTAGTTTAACCCCAAAACAGCTACATACTTATAAATTGTTTTTAATAACCATATTTTTTATCTGCTGTTATTGGAAATAAAACTACAGTGTCTACATAAAAATACTGCAAATTACTTACCGCATAAAAACAAAATATAGGACACATTTAACACTCAACTTATGATCAATCGGTTTAATACCGTATTAACTTTGAGTACCTACCCTTCTATCGAATATTCGGTAATTTGACCGAATATTCGGCAAACCTGCCGAATATGCCGAATACCGAATATAAAACGAATATTCGGCCCATCCGTAGTATAAATCATCAGATTTATACCCGATAAAACCTTTGTTCATCAGTTAATGTAATTAATGATTGTTATGAGCAATGGTGTGTCTCAAATGCTGTTCGAAGTGGCAGGATATGGAAAGTTGGATTCTTAAACAGTAAGGTGCCAATTTTAAATTTCGATCTATATGTATCTCAGACTTCTAAAGTAACATAATACCTCCACTTTAAGAAAACGACCATCGGATTTGAACAACTTACTAGTGTCCTTTTTTCCCGATAATTTATAACCTGGTTGTCATCAAGTTTAAAGGGAACTAATATGTCTCAGAAAATCATATTTGATCTCCGAGCACATTGTCGCTACATCAGAAGAGATTGTCAAATACCCGATTATTTGTATCAAATAGTAAACTACTCACACGATAGTTCGTACTCTTCTGTCATTGGCAGCCAATGGCAGTCGTTACAGCATTGTAGTAGGGCATTTTGCGAATGTCCGCATGGCTAACTACCACCTTCATCTCTAAAATCTGTCGCCAAGCAAATAACGGTGTGTTCCGGTAGCAGTCCTTCAGAGCCAGTAATTTTAAGTTAGCCTGAACAACATCTTCGACTACATCATCACGTACTATCAGGTGAGATAGTGGTCAAAGGCTAATCTATCCTGCATAAAAACAAAAATTACAGTACACATATTGACGCTCCATATATCTACAGTGGTAATACTTTCATAAGCTTTTATATCTTAAATATGTCCCTCTGCTACAACAAGTATCTACTAGTTAAGCATCTCAAGAAACATGTGCAAATGTCCGTTACCCTATCATTCAATTAGCCCATTATGTTCCTAGGCATCGAAGTCGCTGTATACCTATGTCAGATACAAGATAGCTGCAAGCTCGGACGGCTCATTAGCATTCTGCTTAACTGTCAATAGCCACAATCGCACCATCTAGGACCGTTGCGTTTGTTTATGTAATTGTACCTTTTAGCTAACGGTGATAGCATCTGCTGGTCAAATGTATTTGATGCCGTTTTTCTTTGAGTTTGTTGGGTTTCATAACGACGATTCTATTAAGTCACTCTGCCATCTGTCTGTCCGATTGTATGTCACATTTGTAATGGTATAAGTTATAAATACTTACGTAAATATTTCGTGCAGCATAGAATTAGAAATTAAATGAGTGATGATAAGAGATGAAAATTCAATTGTTTTACGTAAAAATGTAGGTGAGTGACGTACCCAAAAAAAAAAATTTTATCATTAAGAGGTCCTGTGGTTGGCCTGAGAATTAAGAATTTGTTGTAAAAAGTTGATATTTTTAAACTATTTTCGTTGCGGGTCTATCTTAAAAATAAAAAAGTTAGGGGTCTGCAATTTTCATATATTTTGAACCTTATCCTCTAATTGAAGATAAATTACTGAGAGCTTTATTATCTTTTATATTTTTTGGTTTTATTATAAACCTGGTACCTACACATATTTAGAAAATTGCACCTGCACAATATGCATATTATCATAAAAATTCTTTAAAACATGGAAAAAAAATACTATTATTACATATTATAAGTAAATTAAAAAGGTACTTAGCAAACAATATGGAATATTACACTTTTTTATTCAATTAATAACTCAGTAGTACGGTTCAAACACTTTCTTTTGCACTATCTTGATTAAATCGACTTGTAACTTTTAATTTTGCTTGTCGTCAATAAAAAGATATGATCAATCAATGCCTATTTCTTCAATCAGGAAGAAAACTGGTTTCAAAATCTTTACAGACAGATACAGCTTTTGAGTCAAGACCACTTACAAGATATCTTGTATCAGCGATAGGAGCACTTCGATGTCTGGGACTAATGCCTAGCCGTATAGTGGTTTGATCTAATTGAAAACAACTTCATTAATTACTGGATTAATTAACCGGTAAAATTTATTGAAAATGTGTTAAGCTAAACATCGCTTTACAATATCACTATTTTTCAACACTTAATGTTCAAAAGTGTCCTTAATAAATCTGTATAAATACTCTAAAAGTAAACTATCGCCCTACTAGTCTGTATTTCTTTGTATTCTTTTTTATTCATGTTCAACTACTAAAGAAGAAAACTCACTAAAAAGAGATTCGCGCAAAGATTTCGATAAGTTAATACTTCCAACGTGACTACTGGGTACTGAAGTAAATTTCAGAATTACAAATAAATAGTAGTTTATGATATTGTGTCATTATAACAGCTACTAAAATAATTATAAATTATGTTTATTAACATTATTTATTTACTCAAAATTGATGTCATTTTTTAATAATTGCTAGGTACTCCTTAGTCCATTCATTTAGGCGCGCATATATAAGATCGCAGAAAACACTAATCGAGTTGGCGGCATTTTGAAATTTTCTTGCTTGAAACTAAGGACTCGAGTTTATTCTCGCCTTTTTGCCTCGTTTACAATAACCTTCTTATGCACTTGTATCATAAGGTACTATGTATTGTAAGCATGATTTAACAACAATTTTTAATTACAGTTGAATAATGTATTCAAATAAATAATTCGAAAGTAATGCAATTATAAGATATCAGATCTGATAAGATATCAGAATTTCATCATATATTTTCCTTTGAGTTAATGACTAACATTCTGAAAATCATTTGGATAAAATAATACCGTATATGTAATAATGTTTAATTTAAAGTAATTTAATGAAATTACTTTAAATTTAAATAAAAATAAATAACCTTTTGTCTATCTCATTAAATATCATGTTGCTGTTTAAGTAGTATCTACATGTATGGCCTATACCTATTTGATACTATGCTCTTGTGCTGTCCTTTATTGACATTTTCATGAGTTATTCGAAGAGAAAGATAATCATGATGACTTAAGTTAACTCCTTACCATCATGACAACTTTAACGTGACTAAAATTAAAAATTGACTCAAGACTTACAAAGTTGTATTTATCATATCATGTGGTCAGACACTGTCTTTAGAGCTTTCAAATTCATTTCTATCCCACATATTTATGTCATCATAAATTTCTATAACAGCATCACTTGAGAGAACTGGGACATGTATGAAAACATTAGATACACTTGCTGTTATTCTTGGATCACTGTAACTACCACCATGTGTGCCTGTGACTCATATTCAGGCGTGAAATTCTAATCTTTATAGTATTTGAGTACTTCTATTTTAAAATTAAGTACTCTTCTAATAACAGTTATTAAGTACTGAGCTTAGTCTATGTCGTTTAGATCTTTTTTATATGTAGTATCTTTAAAATACGAAGTTTGATAATTAGTGCACATAAGTTTTCAATTGTGTTTTCTTTTATCATGTCGTTAACGTCTATTATTGTTTGTTCTTGTCGCAAGTCCTTCAATATAAAACATTAATCATTCACATGTTTTAATATCAGACACGTGTTTTTCAATGAATGAATAAAAGCTTTTGTTTACACATACGGTTTTATTGAAGAGTTATGTGTCTAATAATTTATTGCGTATTTAATTTTGCGGAACAAGTGCGCGGGCCATTATAGTCCAGTGTTCTCCTTAAAGGGGAGGAATACTACGTAGGTTTCGTTTTACAATCAGAATAAAGTCTTTCAAATCTTTATTGCTGCTATATGAATAGATATTTATGGTCAGCAAAAAGCAGACAGTTTTCATTGATTATTCAATTTGTGATATTAAATATTATAGGCACGTTTGTCTGATCCTTTTGAATTTCAAATGTAGTTTATATTGATTTATTCCATGAAAACATATTTCACGACCATACTCGATTACTAAAGCAGTTGTTACAATAAAATATATTTGCTAGGATTCGCATCAACTGAATTAATCGACCAATTATTCGTTTATTATCGAACCGTACTATTCTCTTATTTCTTAAAAATAGCAGATCTATCATAAATAATTATTAAGTTTGTTATTTGACAGCTTAGACCAGTTATTGAAGATGCCAGTGTTAAAACAGCGCCACTCTTGCCTATTGCCTCTTGCCTTGCAACATTTTATTTGTGAATTAATGCACGCATTAATCATTCAAATTCAGATTTGTAACTTGTGTAAAGTAGCATACACTTTAATTGGGAAATTGTGAGAATGATTTTGAAAAACCTTGATAATTTTAAATTAAAGTATACACTTGGAACAAGTTAGCATCATATAACTTTAGAACATAACAAATGAGACTGGTAGGTAGGTCGCTTTTGAAACCATTATAGTCAACTTTGATGTAATAACTATAGATTTTGAAGTGTGACCAGAATGAATTGTTGCTAAAGACTCAAATTAAAATTGCTATACATGTTTTTAAGTCCTAACTCACAAGCTTTTTTTGAATACAGATATAAACTAAAGGTAATGCATGTATTACCTTTAGTTTATATCTATGAATTTAGCCAGATTCTGTCCCAACACTGAAGCTTGCGTACTAAGAAAAAATGTTTCTCATACCTTAAATGCCTCGAAATTGTCATTTTTGATACGAAGCAATTTGCAGATATGAATACTATATAAATATATTATATTAAACATGTATATAATTCATTAAGTACCTTTACACTACTATATTTTTCTGAAACATTTTTTCAACCTTAATAATTTTATTAGGTAGTTTTTTATGACATCATATAATTTGCAGTTTTTTAAAAAAAAATCTGATTATAAAGGGATTCGGAAAAAATATTGTTGAAATGTAAAATTGTTTATAAGTGCAATTTTTTGTAACCAAAAAATAGCTTAAAACTAAAATCCAACTACGAAATTAAAAAGATCATAATAACATGGCTCGAAACGTTTGATTATGATGGTATTGAAAACATGCTTTCGAATTTTTGATCTGATGAAAATTATAGAAAACTATTTAACACTACACAATTCATTCACTACACACACACACCCCAACACACACATTCACGACACTTCAATAGACACAAAACACAACAATTACAATACTCACTTTCATCAAAATTTATAATCATAAACTTAATTAAATAAATATAATGCATTTATGAACAGACACTTAAATTACATAATGTTCTTTTTACTATTACTAAAGGAGAAGCCACTGGTTCCTGAAATACAGTTTAACACTAGTTCGGGAACCTATGGGTTAATTGTATTTGCTGTATTATAATATTATGTCAATAAAAATAATATGTTTGTTTGTTTGTTTGTTTGTTTGCTTTACAGATAAAAAAAATGAAAAAAATGGCGTATCGTTAAACACTTCACTTCTTTTCTATCATATATATGTTTCTTTCAATTTAAAAGCAAAAATTCTGTATTGAATGATAACATATCCTTCTCTTACCTGTAATGTAGCTCTAGATATAACAAGATTCCCTTCAGCAGAGACCAGCACGTTGTGATCCTGCTGCAAGGGAGCTCCATGCTTCAGCCAAGACACCCTCGGAGCTGGTGCTGCTGCCGGTGGTGAGCAGCGCAGAGATGTCGCTGAACCAGCCTCTACTGATATCGGAGAGGGGGACACGTTGAATGGTTTCTTCAGATCTGTTGAAAGGAAAATGAAATAAATATTGATTGTTTTATGTCTTTTATTATTGTAAACAATAACTATTGGCCTATAAAAACAGAATTGAAAGAAACAAAGAATATAACGAATTTGTTACAAATTCGATGATTTTGCATTTTTATGAGTAGGGTGATTTCTGTTTTGTAAAACGTGGCTCCCTCTGCACTTTAGGTACAAAGCTACCGGTACATCCAATATTGGATCCATTTAATAAATGATAGAAAAGTAGTAAATGATATTCAGGTTACCATAGTTTAGTACATATCAATATTTAGCGTAGGTATGTTTTTACTGTAGGTATTTATTTAAATAGTAGTTCGTGAATAATTTATATAAGTGGTGTTTAAGGTAAGCAAATAAAGTAGTTTCTATCTTACTAAATGATAGTCAGACAGGAATAAATCCTCTCAGGACAAAAACATCGGCAGCGCAGCTAGTGCTGCAGATGTCCCTAGGCGGCGGTTACCGTTTAACATCAGGCGGGCCGTCTGCTTGTTTGTCAACCATAATCTAAAAAAGTACAAAATTTCTCACCTAAAGTGGAAATTAAACCTGATGCCCCTGGTTTTAAGCACCGGGTGCATTAAAATGCCAGTGCGTAAAATCGTGGGCCGTGGCTTCGATTTCCATTCGAGGAGAGAAATAATGTAAGTACTCTAAAATGTTTCGAAATGCTCGTAGCGAAGTTTGCTTAGCCATTCTGAACCGATCAGCAAAGTTAAGCAACGTCCACCTCTATTTTTTTCATCAAAATATTCCATCCATCATAATCGACGCCCTTCATGATTATTTCAATTGATGTCAAGAAAAAATAGACATGCAATGTTATATAAATTTTGTTTACCAACTTTAATAACAATCAAATGTCAATATCAATTAAATGTATGGCGGCTTAACAAAAGTACCAAATGCCTTTGAACTAATTTGATAATTGGTATACAATAGAGTACTATTGCGCAATTTGAAGTTTGGTCTAAGGGAAAAGCCATAGTAAAACGAGAAGGGCATCTACAATGTTTATCCACCCCCTATGTGTCAGTGTCAATCATAACGTTTCTCTTACTTTTTTGTATTGTTATTTCGCTTCATTATATCTACGAAACATAGTTTTTTTTACTACAGAGAGGCTAGCCTTTGACTATAATCTCACCCGATGGTAAGTGATGTTCTGGGAAATAGGGTGGAATAGGAATTGGGAAATGGCTCTCAATGATAGCTGCCAGAACAAACCTTTTAGCATCCTAGCAACCTCTGGTATAGGAAGAGGATGACGTGGGAGACGATGATCAGTTACCATCTTATGAACCGCCTACTCGTTTACGCTCCTATCCTACGAATCTCCTATCCCATAAAGAACCAGAATGTAAAATTTTACATGACTGCCAAAGATGTGACAGACAGACTGAAGGAATATAAGAATGACGCCTGCCTATTAGAGTTGCAGTATTGGACACTGTACTGCACTTATCATGTCGAGGTATTATGCGCATGGCCTTCCGACCTCAACACAGTATAACGTTACCACACAAGATGCAGTTTGAATATCTGACACGCGATGACAAGTGGAGTTGTTTATTATTCTTATGATTTTTAATGCTTAATTTTAAGTTACTAATAATTACAGCACTAAATCAAACTACATTCAGTTTTCTCTTATATATTACATTATTACAACTTGGTCAAAATATCTATGGATCTCGCCGAAATGTGGCACTCCTCCCGCTTCGTCGCTCGACTCACCGCGCTCATCCTGGTGTATTTAAATTTTTTTTCCACAGCGACGGTATGACGTCACGATGCCAGTTCCAGAGATATTTTGGCCGGTTTTTGTATTTTAATGCCTACTCCTAGTCAAGAGCGCCCACCGTGGCAACACTGGACCGCGCCGGGGAGCACGGCGCGTTTGAATAGAGTTTTGAATATTTACATCGAGCAAAGTAAAAAATATGAAATAATCCATTACAGGCACAAGAGGCTTTTAAGATCGGGTGGTCCTCGTACTTATTCGGTCAAAAACACTTTAAAAAACCCAAAAAAAAAAATATAAACAAAAAAAATCTGAATATGTTTGTTAGGACTAGCAGAATTCAACCATAAGAGGGTTGGCATTTTTCCAATAACCCTGTACAGCTGATGATTGTATTGCTTTTCAATTGTAAAAAATCCTTATCTAGCTAGTTCGCTTCTGCTGCATACCATCGCCCTATTGCCTTCTCACGTCAATCTCAATAAGCGGAAACGTTACGAGACAGTCGATTATACAATTTGGCTGCCATACTCGTCCCACCGAGATAATTGCTCTTTCATTAACCAATTGAACGTCCATATGGATAATTAATCGAATTGTTGATGCTACTCGGTATAAAACAGGAATTCCTTGATTAAGTTACTATCAGGAGTACGAAATGACGTCATATCACTTTCTTACTCTTACCCTTATTAACATTCATACCCGTATTTTGATCGACTTTTCCACTATCACCATTTTTGGGACCTTCAAAGCCAAAGTCAAAATAATCTATACAATATTGGCGTCTAGAACGCTCTTATGAACGTCAATACATAATTTACAATTAAAATATTCTACTGCCACGTTCATCATAAATGGTATAGAGACACTTCTAGAAAAACGGGCATGAAACTCGGGGGCGATTCTTTTTATATGTCTTTACTCTCTTGCTGAATTAGTAAGCAAGTTGTTAAATTTAGATACTACACATGCGGTCTCCGGGTGGCGCCAATATGGTTACAAATCAGGTGGTAGGCATCTTAAGCAAGAGGCTTACTTGGTGGGTACCACTGCAGTGCGCAAACACTGCTGTGTTTAGGAGTCCTTCAGGCATTGTAGGAAGTGAAATTACTGGGCAATCAAGACAACGAATGTCTCGGAGTGACGAGAGCAGTGCATTGTCACACACAATAGTTACACTGTAATTGTAATGGACTATAATATAAAAACAAAAAAATAAAAATCTTTTTATAGTGGCGAAAGCTATCCCTAGTCTAAAATTACTATTCTGAGTTTTGGACTCATAACGAGTGTATTTTTAATTAAAGCGAATCCTAAGTAACAAAGACCGCTATAAAATGCAGAAAGAAGTATTTATAATAGTTTGTTTAAAGGAAAATATTGAATACTTTCTTTTCTATTCAACAAAACACACGAAACCTCACACGTTCTCACATTTCACAACTGTAATTTCTAACTGCCAATATCTCACACACGCTCTACGTCAAACTTCTGAAAGCAGCGAAGCCTAACAAATAGCTCGGAAAACTAATATTTAACTTGTGTACGTTGTATTTTGTACGTTATTGAATAGAAACTAGATAGTTGTATTTATTTACAGAGTAAAGAAATAAATGAAAGAACAAATTAAGGGTTTATGTTATTTTTAACCGACTGCCAAAAAAGGAGGAAGTTCTCAATTCGCCTGTTTTTTTTTATGTTTGTTACCTCAGATCTCTTGACTGGATGAACCGATTATAAAAATTCTTTTTTGTTTAAAAGCTGATGCTTGTCGTTTGGTCGCATTTTAAATTTCATCAAAATCGGTCAAGCCGTTTATGTGTTACATTCCAATTACTGAAAAATATGTACCTATCTCGATGATATAGTCGTTGACAATGAATGACAATCGATCCCGTAAGCAAGGTCACTAAATAGATAGAAAAAAAATTTTTTTAACGAAAAATGGAACTGACTTGTACACCCAAAAGTGTGAAATAACTTGTCGAAGTCGGAACCACGCGCACAATATTGTGATAATAGGTACTTTTGAAGCAATATGGTACCGACTTCAACAAGTTATTTCACACTTTTGGGTGTTGAAGTCGGTTCCATTTTTTGTTAATTTTTTTTATTCAATTCCAATAACGATTTCTTGGTGTTTAACTATGTGTCTTTATATAACTGTATAATAGGTAGTTAATTGTGATAGGATCAAGTACCTACTGCAATATACTTAACTTTGTCAGCTGGATTTTCTACTGCTGAACAGGGTCACCCATTAAGAGGGTTTCTGCCATAATCCCCACGCTTGGCAGGCGGCTTGGGGATCGCAGTATAAGATAACAGTTCCTTAGAAGGCGCTGCTGCCTACCTTCTGGTACTGTACTCTTATGAAACCGATTAGGAGAAACGGGGGGAGGACATTATTCTATCCAAGTATAGTAGGTTGGCTGTTGGTAAGCGTTGCTTTGGAGTCTTAAAGCTCTGGGTTTGACCTCTAAGCTAACTGGAGTATAATATAATGTGGCCTGGAAGAGATCGCTTATTGTGATGAGGCTGCCAAATATGACAGTTGTATCATATAATTTTTTGTGTATTGGTAAGAGTATTTAGCGAAAATAAAGAGATATTTTATCTATCTAAACTTTAATCGTAAAAACAAATATTATGGTCTGAGCAAATTTTAGGTGCTTAAAATATTTCTTGTGACAAATATCCTACGGTTTAGTTAAGGTACTGTGCACGGAAACGCAGCCTGCCTCCACAACAGATGCACTATATTTCTTTTTGTATACCTGCTAGCTAATTTGCAACCGCTTTTTTTATGGCTGATAGGTTAGCCTTTGACCGCTATCTCACCTGATGGTAAGTGATGATGTGGTCGAAGGTGTTGTTCAGGCTAACCTAGAATTACTGCCTCTCAAGGCAGTAGTTCTAGGACAGCTGTCGGAACACACTATTAGGTGCTTGGCCACAGATTTTTTACTTGAAGGTGGTAGCTAGCCAGGTGGGCATTCGCAAAATTCCCTACCACCATGCAACGAGTGCCATCCTAAGACAACAACCGGGACCGACGGCTTAACGAACCCTCCGAAGCACGGAAACGCTCAGTATAATGTCACCAGCGGTCACCCATACAACTCCTGACCGCGGCGGACGTTGCTTAACTTTGCTGATCGTTTCAGAATGGCTAAGCAAACTGCGCTAAGAGCACTTCAAAAGTATTAAAGTATAGTTCAGAATATTTATATTCATGTTGAATACTTAGTATAAGTTTCCTTAACTTTCAATTTAGTGTATCCGTGTATCCATAATACGACTATCAAAATATACAGCTACTAAACAAAATAATTGTCGACAGATAAACATTTAGGCAGTTCCTTTCACAGCAGCACTCAGTTCTTGAGTTTCAGCGAGGCGAGGCCATAAATCTGCTGCAGGGCGGCTCATTGCGTTCTCTCCAGCAGGCGCACTGATGTGGCTACGAATTGAATTTCTAGAAAAGCCTTGCTTTAGAAGTTCCACATTAACATAGCTCGTAATGAAGTTTATTAATTTCAGTGCTAGTTTGTTATATACGAATAGTTTAAGCACTTTTTTGGTAACTACTCCTAACTTACAGTAGGAAGTATAAAATTAAATGTTTTTATTAATAAAATAAAACGCGTCCAGTGCGTGAAGTGTGTTTCGGCAGCAGTCTTTGAAAGTCATTAAAATTACAGTCACATGAGACTTAAAAACTGTAAGTCTCATAGGGTGACTGCGATTCGTCACTTATGACGAAATGTATCTGTTATAAGCAGAGGTTAGTCCACTTAATATCAGGTAGGGTTCGTTCATGTTCCGCCAAAATCCAACAAAATAAAAAGACTTGACAAAGTCGCCATCTTCCTATTCGTAGTCAGCCTGTTAGGCATTTACTTAACCATCGCATCCCTGTGAATTCGATTGAATAAACATAATGGATTTGAACATCGCCAGCCTGTGCATTAAATTTATACCTATCTACTATTGTGCTGTTGTCTGCACATCTAATTATAACTAATTTAAGCAAATCGATAACGAGCAGCAAGAAAAGAGTAGCAGAAAGAGCTGATGTTTCAGGCACAATCGGATAAAAAGCTATCAGGAGTAATGCTGTGCAAAGATTTTCCCTACAGGTGACCAATTAATTTATCGGGACCAAACGATCCAAATAAATTTAACTATTCAGTTTTAAACATAATTCTCTTTCAAACTCCCAAACACCGACGAGATGGTTCAAATTTCCCTTGCACTCAAATTAAAAATTCAAACTCTCGCTTACCCTTCCGTAGAGCAAACTTATAGAAACTCTACCTAGCTGATGGGCGTAAATGATAAGTGTTAGGTAGATCCGGCACAGTTCGTGTAGAGTCATAAATTACGAGCTACGTTTCATTTCCTCTGCAGAATTCGTACTTACGGAAGTGGGGAGGTAGAGATCCTGGAAAAGGTACGCACGCTTCCGCTTTCATTTATAATGTAGAAATATTTTAAATTTAAAAAGGATTTTACGTTCAGCTTTTTTCGGCTTAGCAAAATAATATCTACGACTATAAGTATACCATGTTCATTATAAGTCTTGATATCATCAGGTTACTAATTTTTATACAATAATATAAAATGTATAAACCTGGAAGAGGTTACTGTGCCCGATTAATCTGTCTTTTATACCTAGGTCCTTGTGCACCTTATTACAAATTAATCCAGTAATTATTGTTTACTTGTAAGAACTAACGTGTTTTGTCGTCGAATATGATACACACATAGCAAATTAGTTAAACATTGAAATACTTATTTCAACGTTAAACTTCCATGTTGTCAAAAGCAGTATCGTATATATCAGTACTTCAGTACTATATAATATTATAAATGCGAAAGTAACTCTGTCTGTCTGTCTGTTACGCTTTCACGCCAAAACGACTGGGCCGATTTGAATAAAATTTGGTATGGAAATAGTTTGAGACCCGGGAAAAAAACATAGGATAGTTTTTATCCACTGCACAAAATTAGGTTAACGTTTTTGCGCGATAACCGACATACGCGCGGGCGGAGCCGCGGCCGGAAAGCTAGTGATAAAATATAGACAATCACTAGCTGATCAGATGATAAATTACGGTTTCTGAAAAAGACGAATAAAAGGAGCATTATATCTAACCAAAATTGTGGGTCAATACAGGATAACTAAATTAAAATATAAATCGATCGTTTCACATGTATTAATTTAAACTTTTCGAAATTACAACGTTTTCGACAAAACGATGTTTTTTTTTTTTTTTTTTTTTGTATTATCCGGTATGCCTTTATTAAACAAAATACTATGATATGTTTAGTATCTATTTGGAAAATCTTCTATAATGCTATTGTGATGGAATAAGCACGAGGCCCAGCGGTATCTTTTCATAACAGATGCATTTCTTAAGTGAAGTACTGGACTGCGTCCATCATCTGAGACATGAAGTTGTTAAGTCTCATGTGCCCTTAATTTTCTCGGCACCCATACCCTACAAACTGGAACACAGTTTAGTAAACATTACTGCTTTGCGGTAGTGATAGGTATGGCAGTTTTTTTCCCGGAGAAATCGCACAAAGATATGGAAGACGTCTATTGAACATAGGTATCAATTAACCTGAGCATTACACAATTAACAGCATACAGATATTTGCATCCATCGACTTCCCGCGACTGTCACAGGATCTTTATTACGCTCAGGAGTCTTATTGTGGTGCATTTTCTAATTTATCATCGCCACTCGAGAACCTTTCTTTCCTAATGGTTATCAGTTTGGTGAGCGATGGGGCCTGCTAATTTGCACTTCAGATATTCACGCAAAATCAGATAGCTACATCAGTCTTTGGTTCTTCAGCAAATTTCCTTTATATACTTTGTCACTTGACTTTGAACTCGTTAAAGTGCCCGAGTCAAAAATCAACGTCTCAGTAATGTCAGATATCAGTGAAATTACTGAGACGAAAGCTGAAGCTGAAGTCAGTATCTGTATTTCGTCGTATTAATGCTTGTTTTGTGCCTCTTCTAGCATAAAATTATTCAATGTAAACAAAAATGCAGAGCGCATACACAGAATACGGATTTTCATCGTGAACATTGAATTATATCCGTTGGGCTTGCTTTATTCCGAGCCTTTTAATACATTTATATCTGGGAATGGTTGATGAATGTGTTTTACCGTAAACACTTTAAATTAAGTTGAGACAGATTAATTGGAAATATTTTAATTTATAATTGGATATAATCGAATTTTAAAGTAATGTTTATAACAATGATGTCAAGTGATAATATTGGTGTTTTTTAGGGTTCCGTACCCAAAGGGTAAAAACGGGACCCTGTTACTGAGACTTCGCTGTCCGTCCGTCTGTCACCATGCTGTATCTCAAGAACGGTGATAGCTAGACAGTTGAAATTTTCACAGATGATGTATTTCTGTTGCCGCTATAATAACAAACACCAAAAGTTGTCCAAAAGCGAGTCGGACTCGCGCACGCTAAAACAAAAAACGGTTCAAATATGAAGTCTAATGTTGTATAGCTAATGGTACGGAACCCTTCGTGCGCGAGTCCGACTCGCATTTGGCCGATTTTTTTATTATGTTCTAGGACCGAGGTTATGAAATAATCACGAGGCACAACTGGTGTTAAGCGGTAACTGCTGCCTATAACAGACGCAGGTCGTTACTAGTGGTACTGCGCATGTCACTCTGAGACAAAGTTGTCTAGTCTCATATACCTGTAATTACACCGGCACCCATACTCTTTGAACCATAATACAGTAATGTGAGCATTATTGCTTGGCGGTGGAAATATGTACATGTATCCCCAGACAAATTCGTTCTCAAAGAGTTCTATAGCTACTGATTTTAATATTAGGCCTGCTAATTCTTATAACTAAAACTATTATTATGTAACGTGTTTATTTCAGTTTTTGCTGTATCTTAAATTGGTGATACATACAAACGTTAAACTTGGTATGATTTTAGTCTACAAAAAAAATAGTAAAACGGCCATGTGCGGATTGGAATCCTGCTAAGGATCTCAAATTGTATTTAAGAACTAACGATTTTGTGACCCATTAATACATCCAATTGTACAATTCTCTACATTAAAAATATAAGTAAAATTATTGCTATTTTAAACACAGTTATTTTCAGCTTTCTAGTTTCCCTAAAAACACAAACAAAATTAAATTTAAAACTTTTTCATCGAGTCATGTTTTGACTAAACTAGTCCCAGTTTTGTCTCGTCTCATAACAGTAAACTCTATCTCCGAGCTTCTGGTAGAGAGCTCTACTAGGTCACGTCTATTTCGGTAGAGGCTGCGGTCCAGCCGGTTGGCTTTATCTCGCCAGAAAACCACAATCGGAGCTTCTGCCCTACGTAAGTGTATATAATGGTATAAGCAGTGATTAGCAAGATATAGAGATTTAAGATTGAATGTAAGTTCCATTGCACGCGGAACTGTGAATTGTATTTATTTAAATGTGTTAGCTTACATAGTGTAAGCTTTGAAAAAATACAACAGTGTGTTTCGGCAGCAGTACTTGAGAGCCAGAAAAATAACAGGCACATGAGACTTAACAACTGTATGTATCAATGTGACGGGCGCAGTGCAATTCCTCGCCAGAGACTCGTGCTTGATCCATTACAATCACATTAAAAAAAATATAAAAATACATTGCATTTGATATTGCATCACTGCATTCAATGTTGGTCTGAATTTATGCTGATTTAGGTGTGTCTGTGTTTTTTTTAAAGCATGTGATTGCAGAAATTTCTTGCTTACAAATATTTAATCTATCTTACTCTATCAACCGGATTGCTCACTGCTGAACACAACCTCTCTCAATGTGAGTGGTTTGCCACAATCCCCACGCTTGGCAGGCGTCTTGGGGACCGCAGTATGAGATATCAGTTCCTCAGAAAGCGCTGCTGCCCACATTATGATGTGTTACCCGTAATCGCTTTTTCGACACCCACTGTAAAATAAGAGGGTTGAAATTCTAACCCGGCTCTCCACGCGGTATCTATAGCATAGTATCTATCTTAATTTATCAAAATTATCACCTCTATATTATCATCATAATCACCTGATACCGATAAAATACTGCATTTAATTTCTTAAAATATTCTTGTTTGTTTTTATGTATGACATTTTATTACTTATTTTCTTACCTTGTGTACAACAGAACTGAATAAAGTTAACATACTGCATAAATAAACTATCAGTCCGCGCTCCAAATCTAAACGGTATTAACCGGGAATCACTTTATGTTTAAATTGAGCTCTTTACTTCCTCCAGTCGACAAATCTTAAACAAAACTTGTCGACATATTATATCAATTCCTAAAATTTTCTCCAACTGATTGTAACTTTAGCTTAGTCAACCTACTCTTAATGACTCTATATTTAGCTCGCGTTTACCGACCCATTAAAAGGCACAAGCACGTTTATAAACATGAAAACATCTTGTATTAGAACTCGAGCAGTAAATCTGATGTAAAAGAATTACCTTTAACACTTTTACGTGCACTTACCTCGTGTGTATTATCTTTAATAGCAACTGAGATGCCACTTGGGGCTATATTTTAAAGCTTACTCACTCGGTCGGTAGTTGATGGCAGCGGTGGCGCGATTCTATCTTATTAGAAATGAGAGTCACTGAAAAGTTGAACACTGTAATTATCTTAGATTGTTTCGATATTCTTTTTTTAATATAATGTATATGATAGTTCAGGCAGAATAACAATGGACTACTACGGAGTGGACCTATGATTTGGATCATGCTGGTTTTAACTTCACCGTATGGTGGTAGGGCATTTTGTGAATTATCTTGCTCACTTATGAGCAGAAAATTTCGCTCAGAAGTCAAGTAGTATGATGAATGATCGCGCTGACTACTACAACGGTTTAAATTCAGCAAGACCATATATGCCATATATGGTTCTATAACCATACCTGTATATGAACAAGTATGTATTCTATAATATTAATGTGTGGGATATTTCAACGTATGGAAAATAATAATTGACTAATTTACGTTATACATCACTGTGAAATATAGGTATACGCGAAAAGAAAATTTTTCAAAAAAAAAAAAATTCTCCGCACTCTATCACTTCACGTACGTATATAGGAGCATCGATTTTTCCTATGTAGTCAAAAATGGTGGCCCTAATAGTCCGTTCCAATTTTTTTTATCACGGTTCATTGACCCAAAACGATGATGGTAAGATTGACCGGGATACTAGAAACAGGATGTACGTAGGGTGGATGAAATCGTGACAAGTCTTTAGGACCGTGACCAACCCTTAAAGAAAAATGTTTATAAGACTATCATGACACCTGAAGCCATGTGTGGATTTGACTACTGGGCAAGAAAAAAAGAGGAATGAAAGAAGAAGCATTTGTGACTGAAACGTAAAAATGTAAGTGGGTGTGACAGGAATGGATTATATTAGGAAGGAATATATCAGATGATCATTCGTGGGGTGTCGGCCTAGAATTGTACCCCCCATACCTTCTGTGGTTGTCGTAAGAGGCGACAAATTGAAAAATACTAGAAGGTGGATCTGCACTTTCTGTAAAAGCATGGGGATATACCTAACTAACGGGGGAGGTCTGTGTCCGAAGGAGTTGAATCTTTTTCATAAATCGTCTCTAATTTCAATTTATATTTATATACGATTTATATCTGCCGTAGTTTTAAATTCTATAGCAGTTATTATTTCAATGTCGTGAAGAAATAACTTTAAACTCCAAGAACTATGAATAAGATAATATCCTATTGGAATTAAATACACTTGACACGGTATTGTATCTTACGTAATAATGTACGCCTCGAATGTGTATGTATGAACTGCTTTTAATGTATCCAATTCAAATATTTGTAAAATTTATGACAGTTACGAATCTCTTATTGGAATTCAAAGTCTAGTAAATTTAATTAATATTATGTGCCTAGCATTTAAGAAGTTTTTTAATATAACTTTAAGTATAATTGCATATTATATTTAATATATTAAAAAGTATACGAAGCCGTGGGTGGAATAGGGTCTGCTTTTGTCTTGTGTTTACCTGCATGGAATACGCTAATGTACATATAATCCCTTAAAAACGGATATACTAATCCAGATTTTAGGTGATATATGTACCGACTTAGATTAACATCCGTTCAGCCGTTTTGGACATGATTGGCTACCAAATGGTGGCTACAAATCCACACATATAATGGTGATAACATGCTTTCATGTCCATTTTTTACTTTCAATTATTGAAACAACTTTTAAACTTAGTGCGTACATCGTACAGAACAATTAAAACTGTCAGGACGTGAATTTAGTAGAATTATACGCTTTCCGTGCAATTAGGACGGATTCTGCTTCAGTTTCGTGTATATTTAGACGTTTATGAGCCTCCCTCTATGTTTTGAAGATGTACTTCATGTATTTGTTCAGAATAATGGGTTGTATTTTAGTAGATTTTGTGACATTAAACTAAAGTTTCAACTTCCTGTCTCTCGAAGATATAGTTTAACAAAAAACTACTGATGAAATCATAGTAGGAGATGTACTCTTTCTGACTAGTTTTCTCAATCTTTGAAGTCTTGTAATACTAGTAGATTGAGAAAATTAGTAATAACCAACAGTGATATTAAGTATTCGTCAAGATATATTTCATTAGTTAATTAACTATCAGCTCCTTCTAGGGTATATTTAAAGTTACAATTTACCGGCAGTTAATTTCAATCTAAAATATTATAGCATGTTGTCGTTATTGCCGGTTCAAACAATAAAAACTTATATTATCTACATATCTCAATTAAAAGGTAGTAATTATTTGATCATGTTTGCTTGATTGATGCGTTGAAATAAAATTTAGCCCGCAACTACCACCAACAAACTTTAGGCCAGGGACTTAAAACAGTTGAAGTCTACCGGAATTATGGACAGTACCTTGCTGTTGTACAGGTGCGACTAATTTTTGTATTTTGTGATCCGAAATCTAATAACAAATAAGAATTTCGTAAGTTTCCCTTATTATTATTATTAAACCGGTAAAATACTCATTTTTGGGATCGGACTTTTAAACTATAAACAAAACTTGACAAGTGTAGATGTTTTGGATTTTGCCTTGTAGCTGGACACTGTGGCTTCATAACTTGGATTATCTATTGGAATTTTCATTGAAAGTATAAGTTAATATAAACATAATATATTGTTAATTGAAATAAAATACATTTCAACATTTATTAGAGTACTCCATACTATGTATCTTGATCGGGACACAAAGCCGGTGGTGTGTTATAATATTTAGACCGTGCCTACTCACCTAATTAATTATGTTATTTATTCTGGCGTTTGTACACATTACATGTATTCATCCGCTGATGGCTACGTCAGTGTTATTTAGTCGAACCTTCAATAACTATAATATATTATATTCTAAATGGTGAACAGCTAACACAACGCGTAGAAATGCCTTCAATACCAATGTATTTTAAATATGTGAAATATTGCATGCAACTTGAGACTAATCTCTATGTCTCTAGTTTTTCGTAAAACTATGTTTTCTCATAATGATACGGAATAACCTTAATAATGAAGGAATTCTTTAATAAAAAACTTCAATAACTATAATATATTATATTCTAAATGGTGAAAAGCTAACACAACGCGTAGAAATGCCTTCAATACCAATGTATTTTAAATATGTGAAATATTGCATGCAACTTGAGACTAATA
Source organism: Plagodis dolabraria (assembly GCA_963854805.1). Lineage (NCBI taxonomy): Eukaryota > Metazoa > Arthropoda > Insecta > Lepidoptera > Geometridae > Plagodis > Plagodis dolabraria. The sequence continues at coordinate 5,173,566 of OY978443.1, read as the reverse complement.
TCTAGGTCTCTAGTTTTTCGTAAAACTATGTTTTCTCAAAATGATACGGAATAACCTTAATAATGAAGGAATTCTTATTAAACTAATAAAAATAAAACAAATAATAAAACGGGAACTGGCAAACTAGGAGCTTTTTGTATGGAAACCACTGCTAACCTTGATTCTATAAACATTATGTTGTCTTAGGTTTTCGCGATTGTTACACATAGTAAGTCGTTATTCACCAGCCTACCTGTACATGATTGCATTGAAATTGTCAAGAAAAGACTTAGTGAGAATGACCTTCCCATGGAATATGCAGAATTACTGGAACATTGCCTAACATCTGGCTATCTATTCTGGGAAAATAAGTTCTACATACAGATTGATGGTGTAGCTATGGGCTCTCCAGTCTCCCCCGTTGTTGCCGATATTTTCATGGAGGACTTCGAGGAGAGAGCTCTTTCCACAGCTGTGACTATGCCGAAGATCTATAAACGGTATGTAGATGATACTTTTACCATCCTCCCCAGTAATAAAGTTTCTGCATTTCTTAACCATCTAAACTCTTTACATAACAAAATTCAATTTACGATGGAGCCTGAGGTCAATAAATGCTTAGCTTTTCTTGATGTTTTAGTCATCAGGAATCCTGACAACTCCCTAAGTCATACAGTGTATAGGAAACCCACCCATACAGATAAATATCTCAATGGTAACTCCCATCACCATCCATGTCAGTTGGCTACCGTAGGCAAATCTTTGTTACAGAGAGCACATGGCATCTGCGACACTGACCATCTCAAGGAGGAGCTTCAGTATGTAAAACAAGTACTGCGAAGCAATAATCACAAGCTCCCACGTATGCGTCACAGAAGCCGGCCCAAGCCTTCCACAGTTGAGCGACAACCTGCCATCTTACCTTACATCAAGGGTGTCACGGACAAAATTGGTAATATCTTAAGACGAGCTTCAATAAAAACTTACTTTAAGCCGCACAAGAAGATCAACCAATTTTTAAGACCTGTTAAGTGCAATATTCCCCTACAAGATGCAGGTGTTTACAAACTTGATTGTGAATGTGGGCTGTCATACATTGGGCAAACAAAGAGGAGCGTTGGTATCCGGGTAAAAGAACACATTGCTGACATGAAGAACAGACGCTCGACCAAGTCTGCGGTTTGTGAACATGCCCAGGACAAACCCAATCACTACATTCGGTTCGACAACCCACAAATCCTTGCCAGAGAGACCCGGTTTATGCCAAGAATGTTACGCGAGGCTATTGAAATCAAAAAGTACCCAAATTTCAATAGAGATGATGGTTGGCAAGTACCACCTGCTTGGGATCCTGTTATTAAATTAATTAAATCTCATGGCCGACACAAATCTGCAAGACCTCTGGACACCGTGAGCGAATACTGCGTGAATAGGGAACGTTATGATTAATATCAAAATTTCTGACGGTAGACCAAATAATTTCTTCATAACTCATGTGACAAATAAAACCAATTAGTCACCCCGTGACCACGATCACTGCAAAGTGTTTGAAACGTCGGGACAAAAATAATGACAAATATACGCGATTTAAACCGTTTAAAGTTGTTTAATTACTATCTATAAACATTATTAACTTATTTGCTGTGGAATTTTCTTTCAAACTTTGTGCTAAAACAAATAGATGCATTTGAAAAAGTATCCATAGATATCACGGCTAAACTTTAAATCTCTAACTAATTGCAGCGAATTTAAGGTTATTCAGTCTTAAAGGTTTCGTCACTAACTATCGTTATTGCTAACAACAAACTTAAACTTTAAATCACTGTTACAGTGCTACGTTATTTTCCAAAGTATCAATAACTTTGGTATACAATGCGTTTTATCAGCGGCCGTAAAATTTATAGAAGTAGTACTGTAGATCAATGAATATTGCTCGATGCGGTATCGCGCAATGCTTTCTGTTAGGCAATAATCATAAAGGAAGGCGTGGTAATTGTTCTATCAGAAACCAAAGGCTGTATTGGTTGTAATGATGTTTTGTCAGTACACTTGAGAAGGGTTAATATATTTAAGAAGTATATATGACTCAATTTGCTAAGTTAAGTATGTGTGACCTGTTGACCTACTTTAAGTTACAGGTGCGTATTTTTATGAATTTTCTAATAATAAAAAATTACAAATTTACGAGAGAAAAAATTATAGTCATGTGCGGGATTCGAACCCGCGTCCATCCACCCCTTTAGCCGGGGTATGCTCTAACCAATTGAGCTAACATGACACAATGACTCATAACTGTCATTCTTGCTCTCGTTTTTCATGCAACCATCGTATTGATATGGAGAGATAATTCGCCTAGCAGGCGTCATTGCAAACTTAACAATATAAAAAAAAAAAAAATTACTCCCTGTGATACCTATATTATATAGTAGTATACTACTAAAAAGACTCTACGCATTAATTATCACCACTGATCGTTATCTGAAAAACATTTCAATATTTAAAACTATTAAAAAAATAATATCCCAATAATTATAGCATTAAATCACCCTTGTACGAGTATATGGGATGTATCCCTCTACGGAATGGCAGAGCAACTAAACATTCACAGTTTGCTAGATTTGCTTTTATTATATGGAATAAGAAGCTTTCTTATTGCTGTCCACCGGGTATAGTTAACAAACACGCTAGTGCTTAGTAGTTTTCAACCGATCCATTAAGTTATGCAAAGTCCGCTGCGGTCATGACTTAGATGGTGACCGCTAATAGCATTACTACTGAACGCTTTCGTTTTTCGAAAAGCACGCTAAACTGTTGATCCCATGTGGGCATTTGCATATCGCCTGACTAGCTACACCCTAAAATAGAAGTCATGAGCAAAAAAATACTGCAGATGAGATACCCAATAATTGTCCCGAGACTCAAACCCTAGACACCAAGACGAAATCGAAATTTTGCTACTCGACCAACGAGGCCGTATGTCTTACCAGAATTTCTGTATCTTACTGTCTTCATTAGACAGATTTAATAGCCAACTTTCAACAACAAACCTACAATTCTGAAGGCGAATTAAATACCATAATAAAACTACATACTGGCAATAATTTGTTTTTCCTTTCATCACCTTCAAAACAACAAATTACATACATGTGCCCGTAATAATTACACATAACATACATAAACGTACTTTTGACCGGTTTTTAAAAGTTGCCCAACAACGGGCAATAAATCTGCCAAACGGGCAGTCAGATATTTATTTAATATGCATAGAAGATTTTACCTCTATAAAGTATTGAATTAAATTGTTGCATGGACTGTAATACACTTTATGAACAATAATATAAATGCTTCACATGTTGCCTCGGGAATTAATGTTGCCAGATTATTTTCTACTACCAACCCAATAGTAGAAATAAATTATATAAGAATGTACAAATCAACAAGTCTAATATTAGTTTAAATATTTCTTGCAGGATACAAAGAATTGTTAATTTCCACGATTCGCCAGACACGCAGAAAATAAATACAGATGTAATAATACAAAGATGCAATAATCGCTCAGTGGCATTGACTATGGACTGCCGCGCAGCAGGTCCGTGGTTCGAATCCCGCCGCGGGCTTGAGCTTTACCGCATGGTGGTAAGTAATTTTGCAAATGCCCGCCTGGCTAGCGACCACCCTCAAGTAGAAAATCTGTCGCCAAGCACCTAAAGGTGTGTTCCGGCAGCTGTCCTTGAGAGCCAGTAAATCTAGGTTAAGCCTGTTAACACCTTCGACCACATCATCATTTAACATCAGGTGAGATTGTGGTCAAAGGATAACTATCAGCAATAAAAAAAAAACACTATGATTTTTCTGTTTCTTAAAATAAACAAACAGTTTTGTCTTCAACGTTTATAATAGAACAGCATTGACACAACGTAAAAATTCTCCTTCTAAGAAATAACATTCTTATACCGATTCACCTTTCTTTGTTTTAAGTGGATGATGGTGCACGACCGGCTTAGCGACTTTCAGAGTCCCTTCATATGTGTTTATTTAACAACCACGTTACTTCAGCAGTTTTGATGATAAAGGTTTATAATAGTAGGTAATCTTATTAACATTTTACTTTTCTTTGTCAAAGTAAACCTACAACTATTAGACCCTATCAAACCCAGGAATTTAAGATTTCAGAGCGACGCTTAACACCATTCAACCAACGAGGCAGTCTGCTTTCGTTTTCAGTAATCAAAATATTGAGCTTATTTTAAGTAAGTTTTTGATTTAGACGTGGCAACACCGAAACATTTGAATGCCGGAACCATTCATCTTGTCAAAATAATTTCAACGGGGCTCTGATAGAAAATTATGGACATTGAATTCGCCCACTTACGGATTTAAATGTTGGCTCTTGATTTATACACTTTTAAGTGTGTAGTTTGTAGATAAAAACCAAATTATGGACTGGGTAGTAAACTTTTTGGGTTAAAAGAAAGTTTCCTTTTATATTTCTTGCTAGTATCTACAGGGCAGTTAGGTATACTTATATATACAGGCACCAGTGTCTCTTTACTATTAAGTTATTTTAACAAAGAAAAATTCTATGTTAAGTTTTGTACTTAAATGAACTGTGCATACGTATCGGTGTTTACGTTTGTACTCGTTGAAAGTTTCCTTTTTTATTTATAATATCACCATCATAACAATTGTGTTGATTTGTGCATTAGTTAAATTATTATTTCGAAATAACATTCTTTTGTTCAAAAGAATGTTATTTTTCAAGTTAGCTTTTGACCACTATCTCACCTGATGGTAAGTGATGATGTGGTCGAAGATGTTGTTCAGGCTAACCTAAAATTACTGGCTCTCAAGGACAGCTGCCGGAACACACCGTTAGGTGCTTGGCGACAGATTTTCCACTTGAGGGTGGTAGCTAGCCAGGCGGGCATTCGCAAAATGCCCTACCACCATGCTATAACGACTGCCATCCGAAGACAACAACCGGGACCGACGGCTTATTTTGCCCTCCGAAGCACGGAAGCGCTCAGTAGTAATGTCACTAGCGGTCACCCATCCAACTCATGACCGCGGCTGACGTTGCTTAGCTTTGCTGATCGGTTCAGAATGGTTAAGCAAACTTCGCTACGAGCGCTTCAAAAGTATTAAAGACATGAAATGATAAAAAACAGATTTAGAATATACTTCAAATATTCTATAAAACACCAAAAATACCACAGATCTCCATTATAAACGAAACTTGTGTGGCAGATTTAAAATTGCCTGTCATTCGAACTGTCAAAACCGTAAAAGAATAACAAAAACGTACCTAGCTCGATTTGGTCCAACGGAAGAACTGTCATGTCCAACAAACAAAATACGACTCAATTATCACTGAGTCACCCCATAGTCGCTATTAAACAAGTGTCTTCGACCGGAGATGGGCTACACGAAGACAGAATCTGGGTTGTTCCAAAATAGCCTGCGGAAACTCAACTAAAATTATGAGTTTTGATGAAATGCTCAACCGCGCCCTAGTTCTACCGGAAACTATATATTTTTATACCTCCAATATCGAATATTAATCGATGTTTCTGGAATATCAGAGCAGATAGGCTCGGCTCAGAATCTCATATCGCCGAATCGCTGCGCAGCGGTAGTTACATAAAACTAGGTAATGTCTCTTTTATTGACTAGATTTTATGCTTTAGCTGTAGATATTCCATTTCGATGTTATTGTTTTCTGTATCTCGATGTTATACATTAGGGATGATACAGAAATGTTTTACGACGTATATTATTAACAAAAATTTACATTATTATTGTGTCCAGATTATATAAAACGTTATATTGCGAAAATATTTTGAAGCGCTCTTAGCGAAGTCAGCGCTCTGAACCGACCAGCAAAGTTAAGCAACGTCAGCCGCGGTCATGTGTCGGGGTGACCGCTAGCGACATTACTACTGAGTGCTTCCGTGCTTCCGAGGGCACGTTAAGCCGTCGGTCTCGTTTGTTGTCTTAGGATGGCAGTATGATAGATGGGCATTTTACAAATGCCAGCCTGGCTAGCTACCAACCTCAAGTAGAAAATCTGTCGCCTAGCACCTAACGGTGGTCAAACGCTAACCTTTAAGGCAAAAATATAATTTTAAAAAATCCATTACATTATGTTAGAAAACTCATCTTGTGATTTATCTGGACTTTTGATCAATAAATTTGAGATTATAAATGATATTGTTTAAAAAACTCATGATATTATGTTCTTTATTGTTTATAGTAATTGACTGTAAAAGAACCCTACGAAGACATCTATGTTAAGTTTTATTATATTCAAAGTCAAAAAGGTCTATTGTATCTTCTATTTTTGTACGGACTGACAGATCTATTTAAATTCCAAGCTACTCACATGCCAATTCGACGACAGCCGGCTGACTCCTGATGTCGCCCCTGCTACTCCAAGCGTAGCACGTGCAAGTAAATCTATCTTCACCGAAATACTCGTCCAACTGATCCCGTGTCACATTGCACTCGGCTTCAACGATCCTGACACCACTCTGAGGATCCACGAACTCAAATTGTGTGCTTGCGACTGACCTCACATCATTACATTTGAAATACACTTGAAGAGCATTTGCAGCTCGACATCTCAACATAGCAGGCTTGTTTCTCACCACATACGCATGTTGAGGTTCTAACAAAAACATAGGCAAATCATCTGTGGAACTTTGCAACAAATGATCGCCAGAAAGAGACGGCAACTCATCTGCATCATCTCTATTTTCATGTTCATCTTCTTTGTGACCTTCTTGGTCGTAATCTTCTTCTAAATAATCTCTGTGGTTACCCTGTTGATGGGTTTTTTCCGAATTGTAAGGATCTAGTGCTTCCACGCCTGCAGGATGAGCGTATTCTGGTCGTAAAGGTATAGGAGGTGTTGGTGCTGCAGTACTGTGATCGGCTTCTGTTGAACTCGGTAGTTCTGAAACAAAAGAAAAATATTATAAAGTATCATCTATTAACTAAGTAGATGAAGTACTTTCAAAGTGTAAAATATCGTACACAACTTTCTGAAGAAAACGCAAATTCGCTAACGAGTGCCAGAGATATATTGCTGAAGTTTGTTCCGCAAAATGTCAAAACAACTTCAGAGCAACTGAACAACTTTACGAAACATGATAACTTTAATAGCTTTCCTTTCATACATTTAGTCTAATTACAGAATGCGTAAAATATATTACTTGTCGCATGGAATAAATAGCATCTGTCATAATAACATGTACCCTCCAAGTTTCGTCATCGATTTTACTCAAAGTCCGCACCTGGTTTGACGCCTCACTCGTGCTTATTTACACGCAAAACATAGATATTTGGGTACCGTATACCCTATTTTATGAGTTTACTATCCTTCAATCAAAAAACATCCGTAGCCACAAAATTTAAGGACTAAATTGCATTGTCAACCAAATTAAAATTTCCCTTACGAGAATTTCGCTCGGCGTTATCAACATCAGTGTATGTTACTTTTCAAGTGTTGACAGTATTACTAGGATTGTTATTTGAACTAGAGAATTGTACGAAAATAAACTGCAAGTTACTCCGACCGTGGATAACTTAATTAGTTTCACTTCCGTTCGGTTTATTTCTATTTCCGTTTTCGTGGGGAACCGAACGATATTTCCTCCTTGCGATCTATTTTTCCTTAATAGGATTTGTTTCGAGCAGTTTTTCCCGTTTCGAAGCGCTTAGCGGCCGGTGGATTGGAATCATTAAAATTTCAATTTCAGAATTCTCAGGTGTCGCCTGTCTGTATAATATAAATACTTAACAGACATATTTTATTTTTAACTCAACGTAGATATCCAAATATTTTACAACTTTCATGAGCAAAGTTTTGGAGTTCAGTTATTGAATGTAACGAGTTACTTATGTATGAAATTAAACAGCTGTACAGGTTGTTTTGTACTATTGCTTGTATTAAAACTTTATAGCCTGATTCTCCCATAATAACAATATTATCAAAAAGTATACTTAAGTTTTATTGTTAAATTGTAGTAGGTACTATGATTTTGAATTGATGCACATCATTGTACACGTGTAAGGAGCCAAGACGGTTTTTTATTGATTCAAAGATTTGAAAATAGGGTCTTCCAAATTTTGTTTTTCAGTAATTGGAAAAATCTCCATGGGTCTTTTCTTTATTTAAAAAGATGCCTCAAATGTACTTTTTACTTGCATAAAAATGCAGATGCAATTTTCCAAAAAGTTCATTAAATGAGTAAAAAAATTCTAAAGGGATATTATATTTATCATTCATATATATAACTGCGGTACCGTTCCCTATCCCTACGCTTGTTGTTGTATATACAACTAAGAAAAAATGAGCTAACTAAACAACACACTGCTTATAATTGATTAAAACTAACGTTAGTTTGACACAATCGGCTAAAATAATCTTTACTAAAAAGCATATTACTACACACATTGATATGACTTGGATTTTGCTGCATATTAGGCACACAAAAAGCTCATCGCTATAGTAATAACGTTTTCATGAGAAAGTTAGCGGATATACTAAGCAGATTGAGATAAGTATTCTACAAGATAAAACCAAAGCGAGACTTTTGCAAAATATTACTTTATTCTTGTGGCATTTTTTTTTTTTTATGCCTGATAGGTTAGCCTTTGACCACTATCTCACCTGATGGTAAGTGATGATGTGGTCGAAGATGTTGTACAGGCTAACCTAGAATTACTGGCTCTCAAGGACAGCAGCCGGAACACACCGTTAGGTGCTTGGCGACAGATTTTCAACTTGAGGGTGGTAGCTAGCCAGGCGGGCATTCGCAAAGTGTCCTAACACCATGCTGTAACGACTGCCATTCTAAGACAACAACCGGGACCGACGTCTTAACGTGCCCTCCGAAGCACGGAAGCGCTCAGTAGCAATATCACCAGCGGTCACCCTGGGAGGCGGGAGTTGGATAACTCCTGACCGCGGCGGACGTTGCTTAACTTTGCTGATCGATTCAGAATAGCCAAGCAAACTTCGCTACGAGCGCTTCAAATGGCATGTTTTGTTTTTTTTTTTGCGACACACATATACCACCTATATTTCCATCCCGGATATTTTAGGAGGATACATATTGGCTAGCTTTTGACCATTATGTTGACTTAACAGTAAACATAATGAGTGGGAGAGGGGTTAAAGTGATTTGAGATGGTTAGCAGGGTAAGCACGATTTCGAAGCGCTCGTAGCAAGCTTTGCTTAACCGTCCTTAACCGATCAGGTTCGTTAAGCAACGCCCGCTGCGGTCATCACTTGGATGGGTGACCGCTAGGGACATTGCTACTGATTACTTCGGTGGGCACATTAAGCCGTCGGTTCCGGGGATTGTTTTAGGATGGCAGTTATTACAGCATGGTGGTAGGGTATTTTGCGAATACTCGCCAGGCTAGCTACCACCCTCATGTATAAAATCTATCGCCAATCACCTAACGGCAGTTGTCCTTGAGAGCCAGTATTTCTAGGTTAGCCTGAACAACATCTTCGACGATATTTTTGCATGGTGGAAGGGCATTTTTGCGAATGCCCGCCTGGCTAGCGCACTAACACACCGTTAGGTGCTTGGCGACAGATTTTCCACTTGAGGGTAAGTGGCAAATCTGTCGCCAAGCACCTAACGGTGTGTTCCGGCAGCTATCCTTGAGAGCCAGTAATTCTAGGTTAAGCCTGCTAACACCTACGACCACATCGTCACTTACCATCAGGTGAGATTGTGGTCAAAGGCTTAGCTATCAGCAATAAAAAAAAAAATAAAAAAAAAAAAAAATCATCACATACCATCAGGTGAGATAGTCACCAAGGACAACTACCAAAAGACGACGTTATTATAGGCCACCAATTTTAACATAAGCTGTGCTGGCAAGCATGCGAAATTGCAGCTACCAGACATTGCTTATCCACGCTCAAAAAACAGGAAACTGATATTGGCAGTAAATACTATTAGATGTAAAAGGAATGCTTTACCAAAGAAAATTACAAGGCGTGTCACTCAATAAAAACAATCTAGCACCCGTCACATACTCATTGTGACGAAGGTTCTCAATTATAATATTCTATTTGGTCACGTTGGCTCACCGAGGCATTTGATTAAGTTCTAGTTATCCCCGTGTTTCACTGACTACGTTTAACCGGTCCGTCAGTTTTAATTGGTTTTTAGCACTCCGTTTTGATTAACGGGATTAATTTTACTGTGTCATCAATTTCGTAATCGCATTTCGACTAGCTCTTTGATAGATTTGACAAGCCGATAGCTTTATCCGAATTTTAATTAACGCTCAAAGAATCTTCGACAGTCGTTATCATATTGAAATATATATTTCTGTTGGTTGCATCGTTCGTTTCGTAATTTAGGTCGTCCTTTATAACGAACAGTTCTTTTTTAAGTGTTATCTTGTCAAGTGACGAAACTCCATTTGGATGTACTGTTACAAGAAGCGTAACTAAAACGGGCGAATGCTCGTCACGAAGCGATTGTAAATTATAAATAAACTGTCTGTGCTTCGAGCACTTGGCCCATAAGATCAATCAATGTACTTTTGCTTTCGAACTGACTCGATCTCTCGATCATAATTCACTTGAGTCAAAGTTTAAATTAAATACTAGGCAGGCATTTGTTTTTCCAGCTTTAAAATACCGTGGACAAGAGCTTAAGAAATCACTGAATGAATGTAAATGGGAAAATGCCTTATCGCCACGACACGAAGTGAAATATGTTTCGTCTGATGAATGTTCGAATTCTTGGGGCGTCTACTAACGAGATCTAAAAACAAACTGAAACTCATCGAATTGGCGTCATCCCGTCGTTAGAAGTTTAAAAGAGACCGCCTCCTGTCATTTTGTCCGCTATTCGAATAATTAAAGTAAGGATCGATGCTATTCTAGATAGCGAAGGACTTTATTGATGAGGCCTGCTTAATCAACGTCCGTACTGGATTCCTCGGGCTTCAATTCATTTATTCGTGGTAGGTGGTTTTACTTAAATATTGAACTATTATACATAAAGACAAATGGAAGAGATTTATTTTTATATATGATAGCTTTTAATAATCATTGAAAATACTATTCTAGATTTTGTTTAAAAGGTAATTTGTAATTACTACATTTGTATTCAAAATAATCGATATAGTATTAAACTGTATAAGACGTGTTTTTATGGCAACTATTTACAAATATTAAACAAACGCTTATGGAAACAATCTGAGTTGTGGACAAAGTACCAGATACCGTATCTAAAGTAGCAGATAATTTAAGAAGTAACGCCGTTGTATTATAAAGCGTTATATAAAATCTCACACATTTTTATCACTAAAACATTACAGATGCGTGCAGGAACGCGTAAGTGGCCGCTCCTAAATGCGGAACGAACAAAATAAAAGTGCCTAATGGTATAGATATCGGGCATTAAACCCGTATGTTTTCGAGTACCGAGATAACCAAGAGTTTATAAGTAACAGAAGATATTTGATTTAAATGTTCAGAGAATAATAAAGTACTCGTATATACGTGGAGCGCATCCGTTGTAACTTGGAATAGAAGTACTCGTAAAAGCACTTAGTGCTAAGGGAGACATAAAAGATGCACTCGATCTATTTAATGTGGCGTAGGCGGGCGTTCTCGAAACTCAAGTAAAGTCAAATGACACGTGTGGGGTTTGAACTCCAAGGTCTGGTGTCGAAGGACGTGTTTTTTGTAATGAGTCATGGTTAATTAATGGGGCAGGATCGACCCAAATGTGGTCTTATTTGAAGGCAGAATGATGTGTTAAAACTAGCAGATGTGAATGTCAGTTTTAAATGAAACACGTTTCTATACAATTATAAAAATATTTAGGTTACTTCAAGATTTTTATTATATTTGTACAATGATCATTAAATCTTTTGTTTAAATGTTTTGGTCTTCGATACATAAAAAAAATGTGGTTAACGGTCTAAGTTCATGAATTCACTTTATTTACACTTTCATAAATCCTGATTCTTGAAGACTGCACAGTAGTGTACATTAATATACTCATAGTATGTAGTTACATTCCAGCTAATACAGCTGTTGTGCCTATTAAATAACTAAAGTAATATGTATTCTACGTGTACAAATATTAAGTAAGAGCATAGTTCAGTTGGCTCAGTATGGCTGTCTTATTGTAAGTACCAATCGTAATTAAATAAATTAGGGCTACTTAATCACTCATTTCGAAAATAGTTAAACATTTTTAACGCATATCGTTTTCTAAAGTCTACACAGAAACACATAATTTACTTTTATCTCGAATTAGCAAAATTTTGAGGTAGCACAATGTGCCCGGATTCAAAGCAGGCTTAGCTGTGGGTAAAGGTCAAAAACAATCGAGCCCTACCAAAGTTAAGATCGTATATGCATTTTATTAGTAAAATCTTTTTTGTATCTCTCATTTACTTCACAATGTCAGCTAGAAATGGAATACATTTCAAATTACACCAGATCCGCCATTAAAATGTTTACAAACAATACCCTTTACAAGGTGCAAAAAGCACTGCGATATTCTTTTACAGAACTGCCGACAAATTCTCACCCCAGTCGAAGGCACAAAGGTGGACCACACCCACAAAAACTGCTTGAATAGCCACCTTTGCTTGAAATGTAACACGATACACACAAAGAGTAGTCGAGTGCCAGTCAAGAGGTTCCCAAACAAGATAATCCCTTTGTTAGCCGAGTTATAATGGAGTCTCCTGAGTCTTCGCTATTATTTCTGTTTCATTCATACAGGCAGCTGCGAGGTGTGCCCGAGTGGCCGTTTCCGATTTCAACGTTAATGGAAATCCGATTTTTGCATTAGTGAAATTGTCTTGCAATTTTTTGTTAAATTTTAATATTCGAAGTGCTTTTGAGAATGTAACATCGTGGTGTGCTTTCTTGAGGTGAGTCAGGCAAGGCGGATATTTGCTTAAAAGCATTTCGAATATAGAATTACCTTATTCAAATTTAACATTGATTTATATTTCAGAACTCTAAAGATTATTTATCTATAAAGAATATTTTTCACGTATAAAAAAATGTTTAACTCTCTACTCGTATGATGCGGTGAAGCTAAAGCATTTTTTAAATTGACTATTTTTTATAATGCAACATCAAAACTGAACCATAACGCTTCTTCACAGAGATGAAAACCAGCATAAAATTCAGACGAAAGTTAGCTGCTGTGAAGTATCGATCTTTGGCAAATAGAAAAAGAAAACTCGGCGGAGAGCCGCAACGCAATTTTTGGAATTGCCTTCTGTTGAATTTTGTTCAGTTTTATTGGAACTTGTTAGCTCTTACATCATTCGAGTTTAGCTCTATGAATTCTAATTTTCACACGTCTGTTTCACTGACCCACATTCGTTATTAACTAGTTCTCATTACCATTGCAGATACTTAGCGAGACAATGTTATATGTACCAGGAAATCGTGACAAGATGATACCCAATATGGTTTCAATAGACTACGAAACGTGTTACCTACTGAGTTGCTGGTAGGTCGTGACAAGCGTTTTTTGTTTCGGCTTTTTGTTCCTTCTCGATCCATTTGAGTAACCTTTTTGGCGTACCTTCAGTTATCTGACTCTAGATTAGTTGCAAGCTCTTTATTTTTTCTTGACATTTTTTCAGCACTCTTAGCGTTAGGGGTGAATTGGAGATAGAGATAAAACTGTTACCAACTACTTAAAATCTAACAACTTCAAATGTATGTTTTGAAAAGCACATTACTTTTTTAAGTACGTTTATCACATATTTGGATTGTAAAAAGTAATGAATTATGTAAGTTTAATTGATTTATTTGTCTTCTTTGATACTTCTATAAATTGTTAGGTCTGACACATTTGATTAAAAGTGACAAATAAAAGCATAAGCCATACATTTTGCTTTATTATGTTACTGTATTGTTGTATATAATATTATATTGCAAATACAAATCATTGTTATGATCCTTTCAAAATAAATGCTCAGACGATTCAAAAGTAACGAAAACAAAATTAGAATCATATTAACCGAACATGACAAGCACCATCGTCAATAAATCCTTGAAAGCTCATTTCTTTTGTACCAGAGACAAAATAAAAAAGGACTTACCGTGTTTGCCGTCAGCAGTGACTACGGCCACCCATAGTAAGAGGAGCGCCACTCCCCCTCCCGCCATCTTCACATGCGCAAGGGCATAACCTAAAACAATAAACTGTGTTTGAATAAGCGAAAGCTGACCAATATTTGATTTGTTCGATACGAGAGCATAGTTGGAATAGCAGGTGCTTTTTGGAATGTGGATTACTTTTGTAGTGTGCCTACGTTGCTTTTGAAAAGATGTTTAAATTAAGTAGGCTAAAGGTGAATTCAGCTATTTCTCTAAATTTAAACGATTTTTGGAATCTTTTTCTAAAGATTTTACTAATAAAATGCAATCCAATTGCCCTTCAGTTTTGAACTAGAGTGGGCTTTTTCAGCATACATTCGTTCATTTCTCGTGAATGCTGATTATGTCTTTTGCTAGGACCATCATGTAAACCTAAGTAAACATTTCGCCTTTTATTTTCCTTTTATTATTCATTATCGGTATTACGTATTATTGAGATGAGTTTTTAAAAAACCTTTTGATGATCCCCGAAGTATCTGTATGCTGTCATTTTCCTCCAAGTGACAAACTTGTTTGATTAATTTTTTATTACACTAACAATCATAACTTATGTGTATACTATTAATTATTGATAGAGTTTTTTTTCTTTTCCATCAGTGGCAGGAGAATTACCTCCTTATACTGGAAACTTACAAATATCTGTCTACATGTTTAATGCTTTAAGATTTTTGCTTACCCTTTCGAAAATATACAGGCGTAACAATATTTTATTTTATTGCCTCTCAATTTCGTTTAATGCCGTTAAAAAATATTCGAGGCTTTTGATTCATTTCACAATAACTTAGCTGGTAAATTTAATCATAACCCTCATAATATCGGTTGTATTGTTCATGTAGAGCAATAACAGGGATACTTCAAAATTCATTTTGTGGTAATAAACATATATAACTTGTATTTTTAACCATTGAGAAATATCTGAATGAAATTTTGTAGTAATATTGGACACAATTTATGTTAATATATTTAAATAAAATAGGCATAAAAATTTGGCAATATTGAAGAAATGCAGGTACACAGGTGTTGTAACGCAAGTTCGTTACAAGTTTCGTATGAAAGCAATTTTTTTGCAACATTTTTTTATACCTGTGTGTGTAACTTGGTAACAATAATATTATATTCTGGAAGTTAAATTGGTATTATAAGCTATAGTGATAGCAATAATAGTGATTATTGTTTACTTCTTATCACATGATACGTGAACCTTTGATTAAAATAGAATGGTTAATCCACCAACCTAACATAATGAAAACAGTGAATGATTTACAAATTAGTTTTCCTATCCCAATTCTTTTTCTACGACTAAAAATTTTGATGATGTCACTAAAAGATGTTATTACAAATAAAAGCTAGCCTAGAAACTAGCTCTCAATGATAGCTTCCGGAACATAACACTAGGTGCTTGGTGACATAACATGCTTACACTAAACTGAACATATTTACAATAAATTGAAGCTCAAGTTGTGTATACATACATGGCTTGAATCCTAGCAAAGACTTGTCTCCAATGTGACAGTCCAGTCACTACCACTAACCTACTGGATTAAATTGGTATTATAAAATGAAGAGATATAAAAACGTCCTAGCAGTGAGAACGTGAAAGGCTGATAGTGCAAATGTTACTGTTTTAATTGTATGTAAGTTAAATTACTTTATTTCTTCTCCCTTGCCCTTGAGATTCGTTCAAATTAAGAATAATAAAATGATCCTCTTTTACAAACAAATGTGGTGTTCAAATATTGTAAATAATATTCTCACAGGTTTTTATCGTATAGACGTTGGATTATTTACACTCGAGTAAACATTTAATTTTTTTTTTTTTTATTATCTCCCAATGGATCAAATATAGGGCAACAGTCCGTAATATGTCGAAAATAAAACTCGGCTACCACACCAACCAAAAACCGCTCTTAACTTTGGGAGAAAAAAAATCCTATACAACGTCTTCCATAAATTACCGTAACCCATAACTATCGCAAAACATGAAAGGAGCATAGCCCATATTTCTGATAGTCATAATTTTGAGAACAAGCCCTCTATGTCATTAGTTGGTTCTCCGTCTGTTGCCAGCTTTATGTTACCGCACCGTGACTAATTGGAACCTTTTTTGGGCGATTTAGGGAAGAAATAAACGGTGTTATGGAAAAAAGCGCTATAATATCCAAGAAAGTGCCTGTTATGGGCGGGAAGGAATTGCGGTTTTTGAAAGTAGGTAGTTTATGGTTTATGATTGGTTTTGATATTAGGAGCTTCCTGTTTTTGAAAAGAAATAAAATCATTATTTATTAATGTTATCTTATTGAGTACATTCTTATTTTTTTTAATTTATCAATTCAGTAAAGAGAAGACTTACATGGGTCATTCTAGATATATATCTTAGCATTTTGAGCCCCGAATTTCTGTGGTGACCCCTAGACTTTAGGAAACCTTCTGACACTAGGCTTATTTTTTCTATATATATTTTATTTCACATAAAAATCGGCATGAGGTACAGTCAAGAAATAAAACTGTTTAGAATTTCAAAGATAAAATGTATTCATGATCTGATAGCTAACACTATTAATAGAGGTATGCTGTCCTTGGATGTCTTAAAAAATCGACCAAAAGAAATATTTTTTGTAGTGATTCAGGTCGATGTATGGTGTTGCTTGCATATTAGGCGCATAACGAGACTCTACTACCTTAATGCCTCTATTAACTGAAAAGCAGCGAATAGGTGTTCAACCATAAGAAGCATTCTTAAGTGGGTCAGCGTCTGGAAGACGACTTGTTGTAAAACCGAAGTTAATCGCTGCTTTTTATTGAACTTCCTACATCTTGTTCAGAGAAAATGTACCGAACGACAAACAATTATTTACGCGTCTATATGTAGTTACACAAGGATACCTACTATTAATATAATTAAGAAATAACAAGAATCAAATAATTGTTAGATGGTCTCAAAGTGTAGAACCGTATAAGTATAAAGAGACCTTTTTACAGTAGTGTTTACGACTGGGAACAACGTAACTTAGCTTCAAGAACTGGGATCGGCAATGGAAGCGATTGTTAGTGCCTGAATATTAGCTATTTAACTGCGGAACGGTTAACTGGCAACTTTGTAGCTGCCAAGGTGTTATAACGGTCATACTAAATAACTACTGTTCTTAATACTTTTTATGAAGGCTCCAACAATTTATTTACATATTGTTTGCGTTGTATACGTCCTACCTACTGGTTACAGTTAATGTTAAGCCGGGTCGTCTACTGCCCACACACACAGCCTCCCCTATTAAGTGGGTATTTGCCATAACCTCCACGCTTGGCAGGCGTCTTGGGGATCGCAGTGTAAGTTGGCAGTTCTTTAGAAGGCGCTGCTGCCTACCTTCTAGTATTTTTCCCTTGGTCGCCTCTTACGACACCCACGGTATGATATGGGGAGGTACAATTCTAACCTAGCACCCCACGGGACGTCCTACCAAGTAGTACCTAAGAGCTAAGGACATAAATAAATTCTATATTGCCACGTGCACAAATCAGGAACATCCTCGGAAGGTCTTGAGTCTACTATCGTGCAATCGTGGAGTCAAGTGTCTGCGATCGTCTGCTTCGTATAGAAGCGACACGCTTCAAAAATACTTCCAGTTTGGCTGCGTGGCTTTTGTGACGTCACGTGTCATCAGCTTAGCAGGAAAATTACGTGGAATTGTCACTAGATATATTTATCATATATTCTAAACTATAGATTAATTCCTGCAATTCAAAAGCTCAAAACAATCTAAATCTTCCCAAACATTCTTATCACTAAACAAACTATTTACTGATGACCACCGCGATACTCCAGCAGTAGCGACCAGACCACCAATAAACATTGATAAGAGAGCTGATAGCACGTGTCGACAAGATTAGCCCGGGATTAGAGTAATATGTGTCCATTAACATGATTCATGCCCCATTCTTTGGTAAGCTACGTTAATCAAGAATTATTTTTGTAAGCTTATGTTAATGGGTCCACGGAGAACGGTGTAGTTGGTTCACACGATGGGGGAGGGTTCATAATGACGGCATTTATAAAGATTATTTTGTAGTATTTAAGTAGCTGCTTCGAAGCAATGATTGGTAGCTTTAAATGAGAGGGTTTGTTAATATTTGATTCATCATCTTACAGGGAAGCACTTCAGAATCAGTAAAGTTCGCATTGAAGTTCCGGTGTCGGGGAAATTCTGCACATGAGACATAACAACTTTATGTTTCAGGGTGATGGGCGTAGTGCAGTTTATAACTTTGACGAACTACATCTGTTATAAGCAAAGGTTTCCGATTAACACTAGTTGGGATTCGTGCTTATTTCGTCACAATCTCATAAAATGATACCATATTTCATATCAAATAGGTATACATACTTGTTTGGTACGAGTAGAATCTGAAGAATAACAAGTTTATAAAAATCAACGATTTAAAATATTCTTAAATTTATATTTGCAAATATTTATAAAATTAATTCGATTCATAACACTTTTTGTTGCGTTGCTCATAGGTTAGCTTTCAATCTCACCTGATGGTGAGTGATTATGTAGTCGAAGGTGAACAGTTCTAGCTTAGAATTACTTTCTCTCTAGTACAGATGCTAGTACATACGGCTAGGTGCATGATGACAGATTTATATTTGAGGATGTTAGGTAACTTTTTAAGGGGTAACCTACTATTAACACTTTGAGACGATTGATTATCATCGAAATTAACATCCGTGGGTAGTGAAGTGTCGCTTTTGAACCTCGAAGTTCCAGGATCGATTCACAAGTTAGATATTTATATATAATAGAGGAACTAGCTACTCCACGCAGCTTCGTCCACGTAGACAATGATTATGATACCGATGAAGAGTATATTTTTTTAATTCAGTACCTAAATTATCTACGTTGCAAGTTTCGTCTTAATCGGTTCAGCCGTTGCAGCGTGAAGATTTTTTTTTTTTTTTTTATGCTTGATAGTTTAGCCTTTGACCACTATCTCACCTGATGGTAAGTGATGATGTGGTCGAAGATGTTGTTCAGGCTAACCTAGAATTACTGGCTCAGTTAACGAGTTACAACCCTGCACACTCACATCCTCAAATACAAAACAAACTGATGCATTTACAATATAAATGTGATTTTCAGTAGCAGTGAAAACTTATGGTACAGGCTTTTCATGTAAGTATATGCTCTCACATGTACTAAACCGTATAAAATAATTTTGTTACTTAACTGTTAGTGTTCCTTGTATTATAAAATAAAATAAACAAAAGATGGCACAAGACTCCCAACTCAGTCACTAAAACATATCTTACGAAAAATTATCACTTCTATACCGGAGAACAGAGGAGATAATGTATTCCCAAAGTTGGGAATATGCAGACCTAATAGTATGTGTATATTCAGGTGAAGCTACAACATGCTCTATGTGACACACATTTGACTCACCCATGAATTTCTACATCCAAGATATTCTCATAGATAAAAGCAAAACTTTAGTGCGTATCTCTAACAAGCTTCCACAAAATAACATTACTTGAAATCATCCCACCGATCTGCCTCATGTATCCAACCCAACTTTCGCTGAGTCTAACTAGACGAGACCTTGTAACGTTGAACTGTTTGCACAAACTATTGGGCTAATGACGAAGAGCAAATACGTATTAACCGTTAATTCGATTTACGGATTATCAGTGTTTGATCAATTCTTTGGTAATTTGTTTGGAGAACGATTCGTGGCTTGTAGAACTAGCTTTAAGTTGTTTGTTTCGTGTCAAATTGTCCGTATGGGAGAGCGTGGCTTCTGTTTTGAGAGGTATTTCAACACTAAGTAGAGCTGTAACCGGTTTTGTGAATTAATGAAATAACTGCATTTAGAAACATTTAAAAAACAAAGAATACTTAAATCCTTATTTATTTGTTAATAAGAATTAACCTAGTCAATTACGCTTTACTTTTATATTAGGTACTATGATCTAGTTTATTTTAAACTTACAAAAATTTACTATATTTCGTGTTCTGTGCAAGTAAATGGGACGCTATAAAATACGCTTCCATGGCCGTCCTTCCTTAAAAGGGCAGTATCATATAAACCGTAATATTATTAGTATAAGTTAATTAGATACCATGTGTTCTAAAAATTGAGGAGTAAATAATAAGTACTTTCGACCTTTTTGCTGTATCATAAAAACGGTTATATTATAGACAAGCGTTAATCTCAGTATGCATTAACTACAGAACATACACTTAAATAAAAAAAGAAATAACAAAAATCGGCCAAGTGCGAGTCGGACTCGCATACGAAGGGTTCCGTACCATTATCTATACAACATTAGACTTCATATTTTAACCTTTTTTTGTTTTAACGTGCGCGAGTCAGACTCGCACTTGGCCATCTTTTTGTATTTGTTGTTATAGGGGCAATGAAAATACATCATCTGTGAAAATTTCATTTGTCTAGCTATCACCGTTCTTGAGATACAGCCTGGTAACAGACGGACGGACTGATGGATGGACGGATGGACAGCGAAGTCTCAGTAATAGGGTCCCGTTTTTACCCTTTGGGTATTAAACCCTAAAAACCAGCTAAGTGAAAGCAAGCAAGCAACCAACAAGTACCCCGCAGGATGCCGGGTTAGAATGTCACCCCCCATTTCTTCCCGTGGATGTCCTTACGGGTGACTAGGAAAAAAATACCAGAACCTTCTATTGACTGAGAATAGTCTACTGCGATCACCAAGACGCCTGCCAAGCGTGGGAATTATGTCAATCCCTCCAATGGAGAAGACCGTGTTCTAAGTCGGTTGTTTCGGTTGATATGATTATAATGATGCAAGTTAGAAACACGTTAAGAAGTTATGAAAATGTTAAAAGACAGATTCAACAAATAAATATAGCCCAAATCGCACATGACAGGTTTTTTATAAACATTAATAAACCTGCTTGGGATGTAACCTCTTAAGCTTATTAATTAATATTACTTTTTTAAAAGCTTTTATTTGTCGTGAAACGTTTACGACAAGTTTAGAATTTATTGGTACAGTAATACAAATTAATTATAAGCTTTTATTTAAGTAAAATAGCTTTAACGTCACAGACGGTAAGATAAACATAAGAATCTCCTAAATTAATACGAGTACTTTGTATTTGTAACAAAATGCTCAGTTTCATTTTAATAACAGAATATTATAAATTCTTAGTCAATCAATGCCCCAGAAACAGTATTTATTGTTTTACTACTAAGAAACAGATTGCGTCATATTGTTTTGTTTAGATAAGGGCCAGCTTCCGTCGGCCTTATCGCTTGAATTTTTATTATAAAGAGCTTTTAAGTAGACACGGTCGTATTACAATCAATATGGGCACGTTCTTGCATATTTATCAATGGTATGTTCTTAAATTTACTCTAAAATAATGTCGTCTTAGTTTTCCGCGACACATAGTAACTAAGCAACTTTAAAGGGT
The DNA here is from genome assembly GCA_963854805.1 of Plagodis dolabraria. NCBI lineage: Eukaryota > Metazoa > Arthropoda > Insecta > Lepidoptera > Geometridae > Plagodis > Plagodis dolabraria. The sequence continues at coordinate 5,151,950 of OY978443.1, read as the reverse complement.
CACGTATATTTATCATTATTTTTGTTTTGACATTTTAAACACTTTGCAGAGTCGTCAGAGTTGTTTAATTACTATTTGATATTAAGAACTCACCCTACAAGTTATTTGCATTGTTTCCGATGGCATAGATAAATAATATTAGGTCAATATTTATCTATGCCGTTGGCGACTGCTATTGAGGAAGGATGGCAATATCGATCCTCCCTCATTATTACAATATTACTTTTAATTTAAAAATAAAACCAAATATGAAAGTCGAATCCTACTCCTATCACTGAAAACTAAGAATTAAGCAGTGGCCATGTTGCATTGCAATAGATATTCACTGCTGCGCACATAGTCCATCATCGGCCGCGGGCTTAGTGATCGCGCATTTTTAAATGCTTGCATGGTACCCGTAATATAACTATCAAGTGAAAAAATCAGTTGCCAAGCACTATAATAATAATAAAAAATAAAAAAAAACTATGCTGTGTTCCAAGAGCTGTTTCTTCCTTAAGGTGAAAATTCTAAACTTAATCAGTTTTGTTGTGCTAGGATTGGAAAACGTTCTAAGTGATCATGGTATCGCGGTTTTAAAATAATATTATTCGTGTTATCCTAAAAATTATTAAACCGCAATGAACTTAATTTAAAGTGAGCCCTAAATCATTAAAAACTACGTTTACTCGTACCATTGAAATCAATAATATAATTAGTAAAAAAATATACAAGATATCGTAAAATATTTTCCGTTTTCGCGTATTACATGACCTATAAGCCTCTACCAGCCTTGACCAAATCATCACCAGGTGAGTTATATAAGCCTTTGACCACTGTCAAAGGCTTCACGTCTCGCTTCTAAAAACAGGCCTTATAATTTATATACCTTATTGGAACCCAAGGAAAGGTAATAGTTTCGTTATTTAGATACCTATAAAATACATAACATATAAAAATCAAAAACTTTTAAGTACCTCTACGAACATGTTAATGTCATTATCCTAATTTAGAAACCTGAAGAATAATATATATATAATATATAATAATATATATAAGAAATAGTTAGGTACCTATCTTATCCTAACATTGATCTACTACGATATTTTTGTTTACATTAGCATACAAATCGTACCATTCATCAACTCAGGACATATTCCTTTATCTTTCAACAGCTTCATTATCTATAATAAATAGATACAAAAACTATCATCGTATTAGATCGGCCACGATCCTCTAATAATACATTTGCAGAACATTAATTTTACTTGCCGGATGGTATTTTTTTCTTTACGGTTAGTTAGTTTTTTGTTGCTATCAGTATAAATGATTCGCATTACCATAATACATAATTTGATACACAAATGAATTAATTCTTAGAACATTATATACCTACATTTTGCGTTTGCTATAAAAACTACTTCATTCACGGAGCTTTGAGGAAGTATTTCATCGTCCGTAGTAACTTGTTAATAGTCTGTGATCAATTAAATTGTAAATTAACTACGGTTAATTTTAAGCAAGCCACTAAATAAATTGCCTTGTCTTTGATTATGAACTCACTCACCTGATGCTAAGTTGCCTATGATCGGATGTAGTTTTTGAGATTATGCTATGTTTTGACATTGTATCTCTAGACAAATGGGATTTTGGCTGTTTTTTTCAAGAAAATCGTTGCATCTTTTTAAGCATCTGCACCAAAACCCTTATTATTTTGATTATGTACCTAGTTCTATCTAATCTCGTATATAATTGATTAAAATTATCTCATCTAACTTTTGTTTTAGATATAAAGCACACTAAAACCAATGCATAAGTTTTTCGATACCGGAGTTGTTTATGTTCTTGCGGTTATAATCAAACAGTGACAATCACGATTATAACACTAGGAATAAAGATAAAATAGCGGTAAGGCAATCGTGTGCGGTTTTATAATAAATTGCCCAAACATATTACAACGCCCAAAGAAAGAAAATTCAAGTTGCAAGTGAAGAATATTTTGATTAAGAAATCTTACTACACAGTTTGTGATTACTTAAACGACAAAAATGCTTGGACTGGTTCGCCTCTGCCAAGCTAGCGCCTAACACCTACGTAATGTAAATTAAGTATTGTAATAATTTTACTATATAGTATGTACTTAACACAATGTTAAAAAACGTTTATGGCCCTGAGTTTCTTGCCCGTTTTTCTCGCAGTGGCTCTATAATTTTTGTTTGCTGAACGTGGCAGTACAATGTAGTATATTTCAATATTAAAATTTGTAATTGATAATATAAGAGCGTCGTAGACGCCCTTATCTTATAGAAATTGAATAAATGATTTTGACTTTGACTTTATGTGCTTAAAGCTAACTTTAGCAAAGGGACCCTTTTCTAAGCAAGACTTTCAATTATTGTCAACAAATTTTATACTATATGAGAGAACAGCAGACTTGTCGTTATGAAACACGTTTAAGTAATTAAGTTACAAAAGTGCTTAGAATACTTTGATGTTGCTCAGGGCCTTCATTCATCAATACAAAAAAATATACAGTCGAACTGAGAACCTCATCCTTTTTAGAAGTCGGTTAAAATATGCTTGTTCATTATTATATATACACACAATATACAATATTGTGTTTACCAAAACCTCTGTCTTTCCTTTCGGGGAACACAGCCTTTATTTAAGTATACGTAGGAGGTGAAACATTTCTTTAATTATTTTAATTTTAAATTGGTTTAAATATTCTTCTTAAATTAGTTTAAAGCTCCTTAGATATAAAATTAAGTTGAGGACGAAATCGCAGTATGCCGCGTATTTCTTTAATTAAAAATATAGTACTTTTTTCAGTTTTGGTGTTTTGATTGAGATAAGTATTATATTATAAGAAACAAAACGCACGCACATCTTGATTAAATTAGATTTAAATGACATAAACTACGAATCTAATCAATTAGTATTAAAAAAAAACATTTATTTATTTATAGCTGATAGGCTAGCCTTTGACCACTATCTCACCTGATGGTAGGTGACGTGGATGATGTAGTCGACGATGTTGTTCAAGGTAACCTAGAATTACTGACTCTCATGGACAGCTGTCGGAACATACCGTTAAGTGCTTGGCGACAGATTTTCTACTTAAAGGTAGCTAGTCAGAAATGTACTCGCAAAATGCCTACCACCATACTATAATGACTGCCATCCTAAGACAACAACTGGGATTAACGGTTTAATGTGCCCTCCGAAGCACGGAATCACTCAGTAGTAATATCAGAAGCGGTCACCCATCCAAGTCATAACCGCGGCGGACGTTGCTTAACTTAGCTGATCGGTTAAGAACGTCTAAGCAAACTTCGCTACGAGCGTTATTTAGCGTAACATATTATGTAGGTTTTGTAAGGGTATACATATAGATAAGTATAATATATTCATTATCTTTGGTTCCTGATACTCAATTAAATATGGTATGCAAGGCACGTACTCAATTTTACAATGTTGTCCATAAAATTCAATTAATTTTTCTACCTTGGCCAAGTTAGAAGGGCCCTTTTGAACTGTCTTCGATTCATTGATCACTTTTCCAAGGTCGATCGAAATTAAGGTCATTTATGTCATGCAATAGATTTATCTTACTTAAGATTTTTTTATGTATTATTTTGTTTGAAATAAAAACGTTAATTATACGTTTGAGTATTTGTGGAGATCATGTCAGATTTGTTTGCTTATAAATGATTTATTAATAGGAAATTCTCATAGAGAAGGTAACTATTTGAAGGTATTTAAGTACTTGTAGATTTTTCTACGTTATTGTGACGGAACAAGCTCGAGACCCGACCCACCTGATGTTAAGCGGTATCCTCTGGCTAGAACAGATGCATTTCGTCACAAGTCATGAATTGCACTGCGCCCGTTACCTTGAGACATAGTTGTTAAGTTTCATGTGCCTGTAATTTCACTGGCTCTCAAAGACTGCTGCCGGAACACACCGTAAGGTGCTTGGCGACAGATTTTTTACTTGAGGGTGGTCGTTAGCCAGGCGGGCACTCCCAAAATGCCCTTCCACCATGCAAAAATCTTCCAAATGCAGGTGCTTCTATAAGGAAGGTACTAGACTCATATTGTGAAACGTATATCTATGGGATATTGAGGTTACCAGCCTGGGGCCCACTTGGCGTTAAATTTATGGTCCGTTTCAGAATGTACTAATAAAGTTTCGGGTTGCTAACCAACACATAAAATAACTGAATGATAAAAATGACAGTTAACATGCAGCGCGTTTTTTAGCTTTAACCGATGGATAGGCTAAACCGATGACTGTGGAACGCAAAGATAGTGTTTATTTAATAAATAAGTTCTGGGTAGTAAAACCGGAACTTACTCGAACATTCTGAAACAGGCCCTTAGTATACTACACAGCCACTTCCATGCAAACGTAGTTTCGTGATATTTTAAATACTCAGTATTCAAATTAGTTTTAAATATACATGCATATCCTTAAGCTTAATATCTAACAGCTTAATATATAATAGGTAAGAAGTAATGCCAATAGCGGTCACTAATCTAAGTCATGACCACAGCGGACGTTGATATAACGACTAAGCAAGCTTCGCTACGAGTGCTTTAAAATAACAATTCAGTATCCAAAGGGTGGCGATCCGCTGTAGCAGTAGATTACTGGATGTCTTCTTCATTTCAAAACCTTCTTATTCATACGATATATGCTGCCTACCTGATGTTAAGCATTAACCTCTGCCTATATCACATACATTTCGTTAGTGACGAACAACAATGCATCCATCACCCTGACACATACCATTGTCTCACACACCGTTACATACTTGGCGACAGATTTTCTACTAGAGGGTGGTAACCCTACCACCATGCTATAACGACTGCTATCCTAGACAACAACCGGGACCGACAGCTCTAGTATTGTGATTAGCGGTCACCCATCCAAGTCATTACCGCGATGGGCGATGCTTAACTTAGCTGATCGCTTAAGATCGTCCTATCATTGATATAGTCAGTATAATAATAAATATCCTGCAATGATTGACATGACGATGGCATTTACTGCCCTGTCCTGTTATTTTACTGGGAGTTTAATGTAATTTACTATACCGTAAAACACATGAAGCTACTATAACACATATAAAATCAAGGAAACTTTTATTGATCAAGTTATAAAAACTTTATTTTAGTAGGCAGGCACTAAGCTTATGAACGTTTTGTAAGATTTTAGGGTTTTTAAAACGGTTTGATGTAGGCAGTTCAAATTTATCGTATAGATTTTAATTTTAAGATTCTTATCTTAACGAGATACGAATCTTACTACTCACGTTTTCATGTGGATTTTTAGTTCTGTTTTTAGTAAGTACTGAAATAAAGTAGTAATTATATTGTTATTTATATTTTTCATATACCTAGGTGACTGCTAATTTAGTGCAGTGGTTTCGACAAACTCGAGGTCCTGGGTTTGATACTCATCACAGAAAGTTATTTGGTGTTTCTAAACATTCTCAGTATCAATCCGGAGCTTGGAACTGTGCCTGGGTAACGGCAATAGGCACGTCGCCTTTTCATAGGATTATAAACGTGTGAGTATTTGGTCACCTCTGACTTTCCCTTAAATATTATAGCTGTGATGATCAATATATGTGTCTAATTTCATAGAGCTTCTTATCTTTCTTATCTTATATTTCTATCCTTAAGTTTTATAACGCTGACCTAAACTATCAACAGCCATTAAGTAGTTGAACAAAAAACCTCCCTCAATAAGGGGGAGTTTGTCATAATCCCCACGCTAGGCAGGCATCGTGGGGATCGCACTTTAAGACGTTCTTCAGAAGGCACGCTCTTCTAGTATTTTGCCATCTGTGGCCTTATACAGAGTTAAGGAAAATACGGAGGGATGTAATTCTAACACGGCACCCCCCACCGAGAGTTAAAAATAATAATGCACCTAAATATATGATAACGTTTTAGGTCCTCATTGACAACTATAGTAGTGTCATTTACTTTGACTCCTATACAAGCTCCCATCCCAACCAAAAAATAATGATTCCACAATTTGTGCTATCGCAGCTATAACATCAAAGTAACGAGCTTTCTTCTTCCTAATCTCACCATCTTCTCCACGTGACAAAACATCATAATGGGGATCGACATTAGCCTATTTATACTCTTGGACCTCTGGTACCTTATCATACCTAGCATCGCAATTGTTAGTAGTAACTTAAACCTTATCTGTAACATCGTAAAAGTTTGGTGCTCTCTGGGATTGTGATAACTCCGTGACATTACTATCGTAAAGGCATTAGTCATAAATCTTGATGTTATCGTAAAGCTGAATCATAATTGGTTGGTATACGGAACGCCTGATAGTGCTCTCGGGAAAGTGGAGTAAGGATGTAAACATCAGCACTTATATGGAAGCTTTTATCAGAAGTTCTACATACATTAAACGGTTAAAATTGCGTAAGGTCTTGAATCTTTACGGAAGTAAGAATTTATTAAATACATTTTTGTTTGTTAGTATGTTAGTATTTTTTGTTATATCTATTGCCATATAATTATAAGACAGGTCAACTATACCGGGAACAGTAAACATTTTGATACAATTGCCTTGCTATTCCTCAATAACTTAGTAATCATTTTTAATGCGGTTTTTTGTAGGGGTTATTCTAAAAAGTAAACTTACAATATTACAAAAGCACAATCCACAAAACATTAGTTCACTGAAATCGTATTGAGTTAATTCACATCCGTCAAAGTTTTAATTAATATACGAGCTCTCGCAGCAGTCACAACATCACACGCGGCGAAAATTGAAATTGGTTTCACTTCACGTATGCAAATGACACCAAGGAAAACTGTTTCCACAAATTCGCGTTCACGAAAGCGAAGCGGCGGAGCTTCGAGCGTGGACACGACCGGTGCGCGCCACCGCCACAGTCTAACTAAATTCTCAGAGGGGACCTGGCATTCGAGGGGAAGGGCAACCGGGGCGAAGGGGGAACCTCTCCAGCCGAAGAGATAACTTTTGATCTTTTTGGAGCCATAGAAGATTTTAATGATGCACTCACATCTGGAGATCGAACGGAAAAAGTTGCGTTAAGTGTTAATGCATGTCAAGGGCTCAGTAAAAACGACGTGCTAGAAAAAGTGAAAAAGAGATTGCGGGTGACATTTTAAAAATAGCCAAATAGACAAAATGATGTGGTCTGATTGGAAACAAAATTTAAGTGCTTGTTTACATCACAGTACTATATCTAGCTATTAATTTCACTGTAGTAAACAAAACTTAGAGTCCTGACTAACTATTGGCTTTGCTGGAATACTTTAAGATATTGCATTTCATATTTGAGATGATCTGTCTGGAATCAGACAATATTGCGCAAGGCAGTTTTTGTTCAGATCCCTGCACATGTCAGGGTATGAAAGGGCGAAGCAGGTACAAAGACTGATCCCAACCCCGCTTCGAGTTACAACGGCTTTAGATTAATGACGGGAACATTGTAGAGTTAAGAACCCAAAAATTTACAACTGCATTGTGTTCAACACTCAACAAAAGAACACAAAAGATAGGATCGGCTTCTGTTATTACCTTATCGTTTATCGCTTGGAGATTTCTCTCACTTTTAGAGTAATTCGAGATCCATTATTGATGGGGATTTCTTTCACGTGAAACCGTGATCTGCTGTACAGATGTTTGGAAGGCGTACCGTTAGCTGGCATACAAATAATCATATTGTTAGTCTCGAGTATTCTTGAATTGCATCTTTTTCCATTTCAATAGAAATTCCTTATGTTACACATTGTTGATTATAATCTGTAAGTACCTAATTATTTCTCAATTTATAAATTCCCACGATATTACTAAGTTTTTCAAAAGGACTTCTTTCCGATCTCCAGCAAATGCACTTGAACCGTTGTTGGTAACAAAATAAGTATGAGATCATTGGTTTACTAATCCATATCCTGTGTTACTTTGCCAAATTGATATTCAGCGCTATCGATCATTAAATAGCTTTACGTCCTGCGTCATAGCACTGTACTGATGTAGCATACTAAACATAGCTTACAAGTAGCCGGTCAACTTTAACAAAGCTTAAAGTCTCGGACGTTAAAACAAAGGACATTGTCAGAAACACGAAGACACCACCACTGATTAATAACATCTTCGCGCGCCGCAAAACCACAAAACATAAATCATTTCAAACAGTAGTAGAACGTTGAAATAAGGCCGCTTCACACGAGCAAGTCACGGATAGTAATGAGTAATGGATGAGCGTTCATTACTCAGCGAGACGCCCTGCAGTTTACCCGTCGTCTGTCGTCGGGAGTCGCTTCTCGGTTCTCTAGCAATCTAATGCTCACTTGAGCAACCGCTGGTGTCGTGTGAAGTGCCATGAAAAAGTGTGAAACGAGAAATGTATTGGATATTTCAGCTTTTGCACTTTTTTGCCGTTACTCTGCTTAAGAAAATAACCTGGCAAAATGTTTGTTATCTAGAAGTAGTATCAAATTTGGTTATAAGCAACCGAGTAATTCGCTTCTGCAGGATGGTTGATACGTATCAACATTTTTACGTAACCCATATCAGCAGATCGTTAATAATCCTCCGAAATTCAATGCATCACTTTCAACAAAGCTATACGTTGTTCTCGGTATCCCGTAGCTACCGCGTTAATAATTTTACAACCGCTGTGCGCGCAACTGTATACCAAATGCGTATGTAGATCGCAATCTCAACTCTTATGACTTTCAGAAATTTATAACATTCATCGAGATTTTTCCCCGACCGCCCGCTTGATAAGGTAAATACGTTATACAAATTGCTTCATTTTATATTTTTCACTGGAATCATTTAGAGATAATTAAAAGTCTCGGCCTTGTTTCTTTGCCGTTTTCTACCCTTCGCTAATTAAGCCATACAATTCATCTGTAGGGGTCTAACCGCCGTACTGATTGCTGGCGACCGCGGACTTTCAAGGATTTATTGTTATTCTAAGAGCGTCCATGCTTTGTGCGTCCATCCGTCGCCTCAACGCGCACTTCTTATTCCTATCGGAAATTTCTTTATGCGCACGTCCACGCTCTCTGACGTATACTAGTTCCTTTATGGCCAATTTAAGCTTTTCTCCCATTGAAACGTAGAGAAATCAAGTATCTGAACTTTACAATTTGACAGCTCTTGATAAATGTTCCATTCGGTATCGAATTTAGAGATATGCTGTCCAGACTCGAGATCATCAGTACTAATATTATAAATGCGAAAGTAACTCTGTCTGTCTGTCTGTCTGTCTGTCTGTCTGTCTGTCTGTCTGTCTGTTACGCTTTCACGCCAAAACTACTGGACCGATTTGAATGAAATTTGGTATGGAGATAGTTTGAGACCCGGGAAAAAACATAGGATAGTTTTTATCCGACTGCGCAAAAAGAGGTTAATGTTTTCGCGCGATAACCGACATACGCGCGGGCGGAGCCGCGCCCGGAAAGCTAGTAGACAATAATTTGGATGCATTTAAAATAAGAAATGCCTTTTCTACTGCTGATACTGATATAAATTGGCTCAATTACTGGTATCGTAACATTTGCAAGTTTGTTACTCACTGAGCAAAATTTTCGTAACATGAAGGAACGGCAATCTCAACACAAAAGCGATAAGTAACAATTTCGACAGATACAGAGCACTACCTGGTGCAAAGTAAATAGCGACTACAAATTGTGACCATTTACTCTTATTTATATCAACCCGTGAAACATTTCAATGGTTTCGCTCCACGTAATATAATTTTAGACTTTATTATTGCAGGGCGTGCTGGAAATGTTAAAATTTATATGCGGGACCGCGTCAGACATTCACTGTAATAACATTGCAAGTTTGAAATTATATCGCGGTAGACTGTTGACTCCACGCCCCGAGCGAGTCCATCGCTCATAGCTCAACTCAAACACTGAGTAGAAATTAATCCCAGCTTACTTCGTTAACTACCCGATTTGTTTGTTTTTCAATCGCACGCTCACTTGGATGTCTCGATCGTGCTTTGGATCGAACACTCTCGCAAGCAAAGGGCGTCTAATATTCTACGTGACTGTTCCATCGATAATAGATCGAGTGCTAAAGATTCCATTAAGCTTTTCGAGCTCTTTTTGTCGTGTACCTTGTCCTATTGTTAGAGAGAAATCGTTCGTAACCGTTATGCTTTTCCGCGTTTTCCTCCCATTCTATTGTATCTTTGAATTCGGCAAAAAGTTCAAACGTATTGCGAGCGACATCAATAAATTCTCTGAGTAATTCATCTGGACTTTTTTGTTTTATTTGCGATGCAATCGATAAAACTGGTTCGCAACTACACTACGCTGCATTATCTCTTTACTAGCAAACAAATAGGGACTGAATCCCGACTAAATAAGAGGTTTTCCTGTGGGATCTGCGGAAGAAAAATAAAAATGGTACGAGACTGTGGTTTTATTGTAGCTAATAAAATCTCCTGAGCTTCGATACAGAGGTTGTTTGAATTATAAACGCGTTGCTGGAGATGCTGGGTCGTGCGCTACTGTACGTTTCTGCTCACGAAGTAATTTGTCATGTGGTTTGCACAATTTGCATGTTACATTAGTGACTGGGTTTTCGTTAATTTTTAATGTGGCCGCTCATTTATTGTCACATTTGTGTCTGTTTCCTTACGGTAATACGAGTGAGGGTAAGCTCCTGATTAAATCATGGTAATCCGATTATGTTTGCATTAGATTTGGTTAAACATCTCAATTGTAACGGAAATTTTCGGGGTTGATTATGTTATATGTATTTGAAACTTTGATTTTGTTATACTGAATGTAAAATTTACCAGGTATTTTTGCAAAGTGGAGCATTTTGCAAATACCCGCCTGACTAGCTACCACCTTCAGATAGTAAATCTGTCGCCGAACACCTAACGGTGTGTTCAGCCAGCTGTCCTTGAGAACCAGTAATTCTATGTGAGCCTGAACTATATCTTCGACCACATCATCACTTACCAACAGGTGAGATAGTCAAAGGCTGGCCTATCAGTTATAAATAAAAAAAAATGCTAGTATAACTTCTCAGAAATATGATCACTATTAAAACATGCCTAGTTATTATTTTAACCCACTCAGTATTTATTTATAGAACCTGTGAATCGCTATACTTCAATCAACTTTAAAATTACTTGGCTTTATACCTTTCTATTAATACATATTTTTCCAATATATTAGGAATTCTTATATATACCCCTTTGTGGCATTTTGATATCAGATAAGTAATCAGAAATATCTATCAGAAAATATCGAAAGTCAGACAATTAAAATAATAATTGAAGGGAATTTCGACTGCAGCAAATCACCTAACCGTCACTTTTTGCGGCGCACAGTTCAATTAATTAAGGTGAGAAAAAACTTTCAAACAATATGTTATATTTCATATAAATAATTTCTTAACCATTGGTATTGTATGGTTAGAATAATATGTTTAAAACACAGAGCTTTGGGCAAAGACTAGTTTGATTATGCATAGATAACTTATACTTCTTGTCACTAGATCAACAGCATAGAAAGTCCAGTCTCCTGTCATTGTCAGAATTTATCCCTCTCTATTGTCACCATTTCTCACAACCGAGCCACTGCACAATTCTTCGCGAACAAAATTACGATCTGCCCGAAGCCAAATAAGAAATTTTCACACCCGCACCATCAATAACCATTGTCACAGCATTGTCCAGTTATTCATACTGCAAGCGTGCTTGGTATGAAATATAAACATGACTAGAAGCCCCAGGCAGGATGGAGGATCGTGGGCTACCGGTGCGGTCGACTCACGACGCCATTTGTCTATCGCTCGCGGGCGCACTCCATGCAATTTGCAGCCACGAACCACGCCCAACGGCTTCCATACAATTGTTACTTCCAGATACCAGTATATCTACGGCATCGCCTATACATTTTTGATGCACATTTCGTCAGAACACTTTCTGGTTGTAACAGTACCTAAACTCATATAACAACATACAATTATGTTATTTCATATTATACATACATAATGCATAATTATTATTTAGTAACCAGCTAGGACTCGCGTAATATTTACCGGATATTGGATATTGGATTTGGAGTCACGATTGTGCACAGCTAGGTCAGAATTTCTCTGAGTTCGGACGGAGAAATTCTGACTTTGACAGCTGCGGCGCAACCGTCTCAACGCCAGTTACGTGGTGAGGCCCGCGCTCGACGCTGTGCACAATCGTGACTCCCAGACGAAGAACTTCAAATAAGTTCGAAACTGGTCGGAGCAATATCCGGTAAACATTACGCGAGTCCTAGCCGGTTACTAAATAATAATTATGGACAAAACACGCGACAGTTTTTTAGCTCAAAAATACATAATGCATTATATAATATATTCAAAAAATATAATAAATAATTGGCTAGTACTTAGATTTGAACCCACGACTACAGGTCTCCGGCTTTATCCCTTTACCCTTGAGCTAGAGCAGTACCCGCCAGTAACTCCATATTTGTCCATCATTTAATTAACATCTATATTGCTGATGCTGACGTGGGTTGTTCCAAAAATTGTTAGTGAAAATAAAAATAGTTGAGATAGAAAATTGTTTTTCAAAATATTTCCTTCCATCTCCAATGCACTCCGTGAATCGGTTTTCGGAACATTTAAGATTAGTGTTTTCGTAGGTTTTTCCATATATGGTTCTAGCAGCTGTGTTAGCTGGCGCTCTTCCTTGGTTAAAAAAAATCGGTCTTCTAGCGGAATTACTACAATCTACTGGTCCACTGCGTCGAAAAAAAACTGCTTTCATATATTTAGTAACGCTCCGACCGCGAATATTTTGTAAGCAACTCGTATTCTTCAACCAAACATTTTAGCTGCTTCCTTTTCCTTACCTGTCTACAGCTACAATCCTCTATATAGATATAGGAATGTTTTGTGAAGTTCCTCTTTCGAACTTTTCTAGCATACATGTCACGCACCAACATGGAGACGGTGTTCGTACTCTTCAAAGAAAAAGCGATTGTTCTGTTGCTAACAATTTTCTTAACACCCTTACCTAGGTTATACCTTGGACAGCAAAACGAACAAACATATCTATTCTGGACCAACTTAAGATCGTAACCAGATTATCTACAATCTGCTACTAACGAGTACTAAGATACTTTGGTCATATCGCTGGGACACAACCAGATAATTTGGACAAGCTGGTTATAGTAGGAAAAATAGAGGGGAAAAGGCCACGGGGTCGCTCACCTACCCGCTGGTCCGACCAACTTAAGGCCATAACGGGACTTACCCTGCCTAACGCCCTTAGACAAGCCGAGGACAGAATGGTGTGGAAGCAGCTGGTAAACGTCTCCGTTGAGACATTTCAAGACGGGCACGACCTTCAGACATGAAGAATACGACGAGGAAGAAGGTTATTAAGAAAATTGTTAGTACGACACTATTAAATTCACCGGTTTGGCTACGTGGCTTTTATAACGAGACGTCACACGTCTGCTCACGAAAATTAGGCGGAATTGTCACTAGATATATATTTTTATTTTTAAGGTATTATTCTAAAAGTTTACTTTTACTGTTTTATAAAAATATTATATATGTTATTTATTATTAAATATGTATTTCCGCAACGTAACGCCTGAATGTATTCATTATAACAACTAAAATAATTGAATGAAAATGTAATAAGGTTTTAAAGAATAAAATCCTTTTATATAACACACAATTTGACATACTTTCATCTGCAAAACATTTTGGCAAATAAAACTTTCAAGAAGATAAAAATAATAACATAACAAAATTATTTATATTCATAAGTTGTTAAAAGGAATATTCTCGGTGCCCTGCTAGGTGCCAATAAGAGGTAGAAAATATAGCTCTGGGCACTGTTTTATATAAACTGCCTTCTTACGCAAAATTCACGCATTCGTTTCTAGGGGAACGTATCCAAAGGGCAAGACAGAGCCCTTTCGACAATTATTATTGTTTAAAATTATATACTGGGTTATTGGTTAAATGCTAACAACCTCTTAGGGTTGACTTCTGCTAGTACTAACAAAACTGAGACATTTTACTTTTTTTTTGTTATATGTATGTTTTTGTGTTTTAATGCCTATGTACCTGTCATCTGTCTGATCTATGTACCTGTTTTTTGCACAATAAACATTATTATTATTATTATCCTAACTTTACCCGCTGTTGATGTAACAGTGATTTTTATTTATCATAAGAAGTGCCTTATTCCTTGCAAAGGTCTTTTAACTTAGCCTGATGATGTAACAATGATTTTTACTTGTCTTTACAAAAAGTGCCTTCTTTGCAAATGTTACTTTAGGCAGATGATGTAATAATGATTTTTACTTGTATTCAAATAAAAAAAAATTTAAATTTAAAATGCCTACTACGAGCCAAGAGCGTCCACCGTGGCAACACTGCCTGGACCGTGCCGAGCTCCCTTTGATTGGGGTTTTGAATATTTACATCGAGAAAAGTAATAAAAAATATGAAATAATACATTACAGGCACAAGAGACTTTTAACATCAGGTGGTCCTCGTACTTATTCCGTGAAAAACACATCAAAAATAATAAGTTTTTTTTTTTCAATACAAAATAAAATCGTCTCAAAATGTTTGTTAGGACTAGCAGAAGTCAACCCTAAGAGGCTGTTAGCATTTTACCAATAACCCTGTATATATTGTTAGTCTGTGGGAATTTGCAGTAGCTGATGTTGACGCTGTTGTCCATCCGTTATCATCTCTAGCTCGTAATCATAATGAATTACCTGAAATCTAGATATATTCTGTAGAAAATTTACCCAAAATCAAGCATTAGTCTGTAATTCAATTATTTTAATTTAATAGGAGTCCAGTACATGAGATGTTAGCCGAAAAATACATATTTGAGCACTAGCATGCGCAGTATAACTGTCTTTATATATTAAAGTATTCCTCCCTAAAATTTAATCATCTAGGTGTACTCCAAAAAATATCAAAATTTCAGGTGTGTAACTTACATGGCGGTAGGGCATTTTGCGAATGTCCGCCTGGCTAGCTTAATCTGAAAATCTGTTGCCAAGCACCAAACAGTGTGTTTCGGCAGCAGTCCTGAGAGCCAGTAAAATTACAGGCATATGAGACTTAACTACTATTGTTCCAGAGTGAGGGGCGCGGAGCGTTTTGCTTCTTGTGACGAAATGCATAAACTCATTTCGTTTATTAATTAGAGGCCTGTGACAAACGGATAGACAGCGGAGTGCCGTTAATAGGGCTCCGTTTTGCTCTTCGAATATTGGTTACTCAAATTGAGTTGATACTTATTTTGAACGATATTGAATACCTGGCTATACCTATATACTTTAGACAATCAGTTGCCAAAACGGAGTGTTCCTGCCGCTTCTTCCTTGTGGACTCAGTTCCCATTCTAGGCAAATCTGTTTGCCAACTTCAAACACATCATCACCTTACATCAGGTTTGATTGTGGTCAAAGGATAGCTAATGTAAATGACCATTGCTGAGATACTTATTTTCTTCCAAACAGCCAACGTGGCCATGTAAAAAGCAATGAACATTTCAAATATCTGCAACATCATTATTCATAACGTTCTTACAGTGTTCCCATTCCGTAAAGTACTGGATCCTTTACAATATTCATTTTGATAGCGTTTTTGTGTTCGTAAAATGAACGTGTATTGTAGAGGTCTCAAGGAGTAACGAACGAGCGAGTTCATTTTTAGGATTCCGTACAAAGAGCAAAACGAAACCATATCACAGACCATATTAATTTATTATATATTAAAGATAGTATATAACAGGTGTTTCTACAAAAAAGTTGTTTATTAGCGTTCCGCACCCAAAGGGTAAAAACGGGACCCTATTACTGAGACTTCGCTGTCCGTCCGACCGTCCGTCCGTCTGTCACCAGACTGTATCTAATGAACGGTGATAGCTAGACAGTTGAAATTTTCACAGATGATGTATTTCTGTTGCCGCTATAACAGCAAATACAAAAATTTGGCCAAGTGCGAGTCGGACTCGAGCACGTTAAAACAAAAAAAGGTTAAAATATGAAGTCTAATGTTGTATAGCTAGTGGTACGGAACCCTTCGTGCGCGAGTCCGACTCGTACTTGGCCGATTTTATTTTATTTGTATTTAGCAGTGACGAGACTGAATTTTAGCGGCCTAAAGGTAAGCGTCATGCCTCGCCTGTCCAAACAGTTGCAGTGTCACCTAGTCCTGCTTGACACTGCACTGAACTGCTCTGTTACCACAATTGAACACAAAAGTCAACTTTAAGAACTATATACGTTATTAAAATATGATTTTTCTTGTGAACACAATAAGAACTACCATAATATAGAATTTTATAGAATTGTAAAGTTTAGAGAATGCGAGGAAATAATAAAAAATCGACGCGATATTATTTTATAAAACACGATTTTACGGAAACCTGGTAAACCAGAAGCGTAGGTAAATAGTAAGAAAAATTTCACCGGTTTTGAACACTTACACTTTCGAAACTATTCGTTTACGTAAAAAAATCTAAGCATGTGTTCTTGTATTATTCCGTAACGTCTAAGATTCAATTGTTTTATTGAATCGGTTTAAATGATAAAGAATTGATTCATATTAAACTTAATCCTTATAGTTAGTAATTAAACAACTTTATACGGTTTCAATCGCGTATATTAATCATAACAACAATGTGCAACAATCTCGAAAACCTCTCAGACAATATTAATCCTTATAGTCTTTATATAGAGCCCTTATAGTCATCTTCTGTTGCTAGAAAAGGTGAGGATATATCGACCCAATATAAATGCACCTACAGCATATATTCACCATAGAGGACATAACAAAAACATAATTTTATATGTATATAATTTTGGTAACAAAACTCAAGACAACATAAGGGCCTAATAGATCAAAAAATAGTTTAGTTTTTATGGCTGACCTGATGCATACCTACCCTCTTTTGGAATGTTCTCGTCTGTAGTCTACCTTCTCTACTGCTACCTTTCGGGTATTCAGAGCGGTCAGAAGCCCTGTTGTCACAGCAATCCACTAACATCGAAGCGCTCGTAGGGAAGTTTGCTTAGCCATTCTGAATCGATCAGCAAAGTTAAGCAACGTCCGCCTCGGTCATGAGTTGGATGGGTGACCGCTGGTTGGACATTACTACTGAGCGCTTCCGTGCTTCGGAGGGCACGTTAAGCCGTCGGTCCCGGTTGTTGTCTTAGGATGGCCGTCGTTACAGCATGGTGGTACGGCATTTTGCGAATGCCCGCCTGGCTAGCTACTACCCTCAAGTTGAAAATCTGTCGCCAAGCAGCTAGCGGTGTGATCCGGCAGCTGTACTTGAGAGCCAGTAATTCTAGGTTAGCCTGAACAACATCTTCGACCGCATCATCACTTACCATCAGGTGAGATAGTGGTCTAAACTATCAGGCATAAAAAAAAACCATTGATGTAAGTGTTGCTGCTCATAAGGCGATCGACCTTCACATGCAACAGAATGTTATGGAATAGTGTATGTAAGGAATTGAATTTTTACTAAATGATGTTGAAGCAAATATAGCTTCTTTTAAGCAGTGATGGCTTAGTTACATTGACTAAGATTCCGCGCAGCATGTCCATGGTTTGAATCCCGAAAATTTAAATAAAACACTTAAAAAAAATTAAAATTATATATCTGGTGACAATTATAATTTTATACCTTTTTATTTAATTATATGAATAATTTAATGTTTTTTTAAGATACTTATAAAAATATTTGTTATTACTAATTTTTTTTAATAATTTTTTATTTCTGATAGGTAAGCCTTTGTGACCACACAATCTCACCTGATGGTAAGTGATGATGTGATCAAAGGTGTTAACAGGCTAAACCTAGAAATTACTGGCTCTCAATGATAGCAGAAAATATTTGTTATTATTAAATATGGATTTCCGCAAAGTAACACCTGCATCTATTCATTAAAAAAATAGCTCAGCGGTTACAGCTGTGCCGCAGGTGTATGGTACAATCCCCACCGCCGGCATAGGCTTCACATTTAGCGAATGTTCGCCTAGCTAGCCTCAAGTAAGATATCTGTTGCTAAGCACCCTACAGTGTTGAGGCAGCAGTCCTTGAAGGCCAGTAAGTATGTTATATGACAATAGAGGCACATGAGACTTAACAACTGTACTTGTCTCAGAGTGATGGGCACAGAAGACTAAATGCATCTGCAGTGGACAAAGGTAAACTTAACTAAACATTTTATTATGCTGTCGAGATGGATCAAGCACGAGCCCTCTTGGTTAAGCGGTGACCTCTGCCGGTAAAACATGCAGTTTGTCAGAAGTGGCGAAGTGCATTGCGCCCACCAAACTCAGACAAAGATGTTAAGTCTCATGTGCCTGTAATTTCGCCGGGACCCCTACCCTTTAAACCGGAATACAGTAATGCGAACATTTCTGCTTGGCGGTACAAATAGGTATAGTGGTAGTACCCCGGACGAACTCGCACAAAGAGTGCTATTGTACAATTTTATTTTGTTTTAAAAGAAAAACTTAATATTTTTTCAGGTTTTTGACGGAATAAGTATGAGGGCCTGATGTTAAGAGTCGCTTGTGCCTGTAATGTATTATTTCATATATTTTATTAGCAACGGGATATTTACCGAGTTTTTGGTTAGTTTTGAGCTCCCGATATTTCGGGATTGTTGCAAGCGCCATGATCACCAGTAAACTGAAGCATATGGAAATGGATGGTAGGCACTAAGAGCAGACGAAATTTAAATAGTGTTGTGAGTGACAAAGACAATAATAGCATCGCCTTGCCGAAAAAATGTACTAGAAAGAGGGTAGACCGGTTCGTCTGCTCTTAGTGCCTACCATCCACTCGCATAGACTTCAGTTTACTCGTGATCATGGCGCTTGCAACAGTGCCGAAATATCGGGAGCTCAAAACTAACCAAAAACACGGTAAATATCCCGATGGTAATAATAATTATAATTCGTCCCTCTCCTATACCGAATGCATAGCTATTGTTTGTCTCTGGTCAATGATGAAATAACGGAAAAGTTTAACTAATTAAGTTTAATCACCGCATCAGTTTAGCTTTCAGTTATTAAAGTCTTACCTATAGATGTAAGAACAGTAAGAATTTAATTGAATAGCTGCCTTAATAGTAAGTACATACTTAATAGTAAGGTGGAGGTTTATGTCCACGTTTTCTTTTACTAGCATAAAATATTGACTACTTAAATAATAAGGAACGCGCATCGCCATATTTATTGAGTGATTTTGCAACTACTACTGTCTACAAAGCGATCATATTTTAATTTTTTTACCGACTTCAAAAAAGGAGGTAATCAATTCGACTGTCTTTTTTTAAATGTTTGTTATCTCAGAACTTTTGACTGGGTAAACCGATTTTGTTTTTTTTTAATTGAATGTTGATGCTTCCCGTGTGGCCCCATTTAAATTTCAGCAAAATCGGTCCAGCCGTTTTTGAGTTACACTCCAATAACTGAAAATTGTTATCGTCCCTTGATGATACAGTCATAGACAGTGAATCACAATCCCGTAAGTTAAAAAGTGTTTTTTTTATTTACCTAAATATTAAAACGACTTCAATACTCAAAAGTGTGAAATAAATTGTCGATTCCTTGAAAGAACTTGTCAAGTCCGTTGTCCAATGGTCTGCCGCACAGCAGGTCCATGGTTCGAATCCCGCCGCGGGCTTAAGCACAGCATGGTGGAAGGGCATTTTGCAAATGCCCGCCTGGCTAGCAACAATCCTCAAGTAGAAAATCTGTCGCCAAGCACCTAACGGTGTGTTCCGGCAGCAATCTGTCCTCGCGAGCTAATAATGCTAGGTTACGCCTTTTAACACCTTTGACCAAATCATCACTTACCATCAGGTGAGATTGTGGTCAAAGGCTATCAGCAATAAAAAATACCTGGCAGGTATACATCTCTTATGCATCTAATGCACACAGCACCCGACTCACAGCCACGTTAGAAGTGGTATGTTGCTCATTTGGCACAGCTCTTACGACACCCATGGGAAGAAATGAGGAAGTGACATTCTAACCCGGCACCCCATTGTGTCTAATTTCCATAAAACCTTCTATTGCGAAAATAGTTCCATCACATTATGTCAGTACCTACATTTATTTTGTGATATAACCGATTTTTAGATCAATATATATTGTGATATTTCGTCATTTTCCAAAATCTATTGTTATTAATCAGTACTAATATTATAAATGCGAAAGTAACTCTGTCTGTCTGTCTGTCTGTTACGCTTTCACGCCAAAACTACTGGACCGATTTGAATGAAATTTGGTATGGAGATAGTTTGAGACCCGGGAAAAAACATAGGATAGTTTTTATCTGACAGCGCAAAAAGAGGTTAATGTTTTCGCGCGATAACCGACATACGCGCGGGCGGAGCCGCGCCCGGAAAGCTAGTCTATTATATTTATGTACGTACGTACGTACATACGTACGTGACAAACCTTATTTGATTTCATAATGTAAGTATCCATCATTATCTTGTGTCGTGAGTGACATGAACCTATACGGTACTTCAGAAAATTCATCGATGCTTAAATATCCCTGGTCTATAAAAATAAATACCTACACGTTATATGTTTATATACTCATTATGTTTGTTCTTAGTATATTAATATCTTACTAATTACCATTATATACTACCTATACCTTGATATATAATTATACGATATTCTTAGTATTTTATGATGTTTATTTTTATAAAAAAAATCATATATAGTCATATACATGCCTACATCTTTATTCATGTCCCGCAGGTAACATAAAGGTAGGTATATAGATTAAGTTATTTCTGCGAGCAACGTGAGCGCGCTTAGATTTTAGGCACACTACGTAGGTATACAATCCCACATCAACTGCACCTACAATCATACATGTAGGACTACATGCATGAATGCACAAGCGCGCGCGCGAACCAGTTAATTATTGAACAAACAAGTAATATTATATTTCTCCCTTGCCTAACATAAGCTTCAAAGCACGTCTCATGTATTTTTAAATTATACATTATGTAGGTGACCATCTACTTATTATTTGTACTTCTATTTAATCAGTGTAAATGTGTGTAAGACTTAGATATATAATTTAGTAACTACAGTTAGTAACCTATTCGTACCATATAAATATTGTAGTGCTTTTGGTCTTCTTTAAATAAATAAATAATATTATCGTATTAAATCTCATTATATATATTGTTTAGTTTTTATAGTACTGTAACAGCCGGAACGTCCACTGCTGAACACAGCCTCCCCTATTTTCCTATTAGCAATAAAACAAAAAAGTGAAAAAAGATCGACCAATGTTTGGTAGCAAAGTAAATTATAAAAACTTTCATCTACTGCAAAAGTTATAATAAAATCCTGCTAAGCAACCGATATATGACGATGCCTTATTGACTAAGTACCATTATGAATGATGATGTTTTGATACTTATTTGATATGAATGAATGTTTTATTTTTGATAAAAACACAATTAAAATGTCTGTATGTAATCAATCGTCATTCATAGAAGGAAGATATGGATGCCACTGAATGTATGGACTGAAAAAGGACCATTGTGTATTTTGCTAACGATAATTCTGAAGAGATTAGGTTTAAAGCAAAACAAAACATTTTACAGTAGCCGTTACAGTAGGTATACATGAGTATGGTGTGTAAAAAAAAATCTTAGAAGATATTAATTATGTAGGGAGTTATGTTTTTTTTTTGTATTCTATCGCGTGATAGCTTTCAACAACGCTTAGTATAATGTGAACGCGCACTAATGTCTATAGCGGCTTTTAAAGATTTTTCGCAACTTTTAATATATATTTTTGTCGAATTGTATTATGTTAACGCGGCAGCTTATTATAAAATATATAGCTGAGCATGTATCTAAATCGTGGGGTAAGTATAGCTGGTTAAGAAGGTGACGACTAACCTGTTCTCCTAACAGACACTGCACTTAGCAAACAACGATTTTGGTCCTGTTTCTCCGTTAATTCGTCGTCTTGTCCAGATGGAGGTCCACTTGTAGCGATTTTTCACGGCTTCTTCAAGTATGTTCACCACCGCGCGCCGCGGTTGTGTACTGTAATTTTATTCACGGGGCTATTGATGGCTTCTCGTGCGAACGAATCCCAAAGAATGAAAATCCATTCGATCTGAGTGCGGTATCTACGATAGGCAAGGGCCGTTCACAGCGCCTACTTGCGGCGGCGGCGGCAAGCTGATTGCTTGCAGGTGCGATGGGGACAGATAGTAGTCGAAGTATGAATAAGAATAGAGGGTAGACCTAAATAATTGTGCCTATGATAGTGGCGCAAACAGATGATATACGTGAAAACGTAAAGTGTAATAATTTTAGGCATAACCTACGATATCGCGAGCATTGACGTTCAATAACGTTTTAAGATATTACGAAAAATATGACTATAAATTTGCAAATACTATGCATATACAAACTTAGCTAAGTTCAATAAAACTGTTTAAGTTATAAATTTCCGGCCACAGATATATGTTTTCACCATAAAGGCGCTTCGTTAATTCTAGGTTATTCTTTAGATTTAAAAATAATACCCCTAGTGAATTGAAATCAAGTGATTTGATAAAATTTAAAAAATCATAATTCTTTTTATTGATCATTTTGATATGATTTTAAAGATCAGAGTTCAGAACCATCTAGTGACATAACAAAAATCAAAATTTCAAATGTGAGGTGATAAAAAAGCAAAGAAGCACCCATTGTCATAATAATATCACTAACCATTTTTTTCCAACCTATATATATTTTTTTTCCAAATATATATATTTTATTGTTAAATTGCATTTTATACTATAATTTTAAATTTTAAAGCACAAATAATAATTATTTATCACAAATTTATTTTCAGCGGCTCCAATAAATCAAGCATCTTCAATGTAATATGAAACAATGTATAAGTTATCTAGTAACTTTAAATATAATAAGCACTTAATTATTTTGGCAGAAATTTCTGTGATAGTATATTTTAAAAGAACTAATAAATTTCGAACTTATTTAAATGTGAAGTAAAAGAAGGGTAAAATAAAACTTAGAAAATCAAATAAAACGCTTGTGACACATTGAAACATTTTAATGAATCTTCTTCAGTTCTAATCGATTCTAATGAATCTTCTTCAGTTACTGGGACAGTCGTAATATATAGACGCGGTGTCTTTAAAGGGTATTGCACTAAAAATAAGGTAATTGATTGGATATAAGTAAAAAAAACTATCTACTTCAAAGGTGGCAAGAGGTGTACTGTCTTCGTCTTTGCCGAATTGAAATTCCTGAGGAGTTATTTTTATATAATAAGCGGTATTGTTATGATCATTTTTATAATAATGACGAAAAGTTATACGATTTCGATCGTCGCTTAGATGCAAAAAATCATAATTAATTTCCATCACAACATTATAAAGAGAACTATCCACATCCAATCTTGGTGACAAACGAACGTGCAATACTGATAATTCATCGTCAATTTTTCCCGGTACAATAAAATGTGTTTCAAAATATTTCTTACCAATGACGACATATCCCTCATAACTGTCCTCAACAAATACATTTTTGAGGTCCTTATTTATGTCAAAAAATATAGGCGAGAAAGTATCTAAACTAGAGAATAACACTTCACTGCAGCCTTTGTATGGCGATTCTATGAAAACAGACTTGTTTTCAACACCAGATATGGTTCCTGTAGTGGCTTTTCCTCTAATTTTACCTTCTAATGTTATCTCTGCTACTGTTCTGCTTTCATTTTTGATACTTTCAATTTTACTTATACTCGTGTTTGTGGTTTTTGGTGCCTCCTTTATGTCTCTTATATAGTGTGACGTAACTGACGCGGAATCTTCTTGCGATTCTGTTGTACTCTGCATGTTAAATCTGCTTGTTATTTCTTCGGCCTTATTATTTTCAAATGATAGATTACTTATAACAAACATAATTTCCTTGAACTTCTGTTCCAATTTGTCAAAAATATTTTTCTCCATGATAGTTAATTTCTGGAACATTTCTTGCTTCCACGAGAGTAACGTATTATTTATTGCATTTGTGTTGGAATCCAGGTATGCTGTTTGTTTAGCTTCTATCTGAACAAACAAATTTTCTTTAATTCGGCCCCCGAGCACATGATTGAAGCAAATAAAAAATATTACTAAGTTTTGAAGCGACATTATTCTTTGGACTCACAAAAAGTAATGATTCTGTATTCTATTATAGTGCGTATTATACACTGATAAGAATTTGTGTAAACCTTTGTAATTGAATTCCATGAAACAGTTTATCAAAATGGACATGTACCTACAATGAACAATGCAACGCAATTTTTTTATGAGGAAGATACCTTTTTCACATTTTATATGCAATTTTTATCATTTTTAGGCTACATTGACTGTGCCAGCCCCGTATTCCATGGGACCAAAAATACCTTAAAAGCATGGGTGTTAAAAGACCTCTGCCTACCCTTTCGGGGATAGTAAAAAGTATGATGATGTGTTTACGTGATGTAGTTTTGCTCCTAAAATATTTATACACGGAAATGTCAACATTATTACATTAAAGAACTTACCTTACCTTATTATTATTTTTGCGTCACCACGATTGAGGTGCGAACATTATTTGAAAAAGCGGTTTAATGTAGCCTGCAGTTACTTTCAGGGGAGTTAAAAGGTTTCACAACCCTCTCTACAAAGAATAATTATAGTTGTTTTTTATTCTAAATAAGCTTTTGCGTTTCACTGCATTCTGAAGTGATATTCAGTGATACAGATACTTGCACAAGGCACGAATTATGTACGTGTCAAAATAAAAAAAAAAGAAAGTCGACGCCACACTGATATCTGAGACTCAAAACCTATCTTTATAAGGCACAAAAAGACTGGTGAATCCGATCCACTGGGGACTGAATTTCAAAAAGTGAGACGCTTATGTTTTTGCCGCATTGAACTTTACCAAGTTTGCACTACCCCAATCCGAGACTTCTCTCAAGGACAATCATAGTCTCTCTATGCAAGCGTTGTTGGACGTGTTAGATGTACTACTACTGTTTTGTATGCTGCAATTGTGCTTCAGCAGATCATTCTTTGAGAAACACTGGGGTTAATGGCCAACTGAACATTTGAACAGCCTTCAAATCTAAGTTTATATAATCGATTTTTCAAAAAGTTAAAAATTCTCGGCATGCTGTATTAAGCCAGTGTAGTTAGAAGCGATGAAGGTAAAAATACCAGAAGCAGCTCCTTATTATACTGCGATCCCCAAAATACCTGCAAGCCGTGGGGATTATGATGAGTCTGATTGTTTGACAGTGGACTTATACCATTTTTTTTAAATGACTGTGACGGAACACGCATAAGGTCCACTTGATGTTAAACGGTAACCTCTGCCTATAATAGACAGTGCAGTGTTGGTCATCACTTTGCCATAAGTGATGACCAACACTGCACACATAACCCTGAGTTACAGTTAGTAGAGCTACAGTTATAAAGTCTCTCATGTGCCTGTAATTTCTTACTGGCTCTCAAAGATTGCTGCCGGAATACATGGTTAGGTGTTCGGGAACAGAGTTTCTGGTAGCTAGACAGGCGAGCATTTGCAAACTGTTCTTCTTTTTCCACCATGCAGTGAAGCTCAAATCAGAGGTGGGGAAGTTCATAGCTATTGCCGCTCGATTATAATTGCTTCAAGACTATAAAGGGCTGTTGATGGTATGTGAAAATTATACGGTAAAACTACTTGTTCCTATTTGTGTCTCCACAATGTCTAACTTTGTTACTGTATTCTCCATAATTGCGAAAAACAATATTTCCACATTATTATGAGAAAGGTTTACCTAACGACGCATGTTTTGCTCATCAACAGTTTGATCGCAACATGATAGCTTTCAGTTAATGGTAAACTTATAACGTTTGATACAAGAAGTTAATTGTATAACTATGTATATACTTATAATAACTAAGTTTGAAATAAATTTACCTCTAATAATATGAAATATATGTCGGACAATGTCATCAATTTACGTAATCACTTTAGTCCAGAGCTCTCTTAGTGCAGGTATCATGCAAGTGGAAATACACAAAAACATCAAAACACTCTACATCGTCTGTACGTTCTCCCCCGACAGCAATTCCAGTCCTCGCATTGCAGAACCAATCTCACGCTGCCCTGCTGGTCATAAACTCATCATCACTGTGGCGCGTCCGCCATAACGTTCAATACAGCGTAGCTTGCCTTCTTCTTAAACTGCTCTTCGACTAAAACTAGTTGATAGATAAGATCATCTATAAGATGAAATATTGATTTCAAGTACCGTTTCATACGGTTGCTAGATAATACGATTTACTATTTAGGCACAAAAAATATATGGAATAAAAATAGAGAGAAATATATGGAATCTTGTTTCCTGATCAGGCATAGCTCTAATCATATTGTCTAGTCTAGAATATTATTCATATATAAGGTGTTTCTACAACCATGTTTAAAATTTGCCTTTTTGAGAGTCACTTAACCTTAAGCAACGTCCGCTGCAGCCACGACTTGGACGGGTGAACACTAGTGGCAATTTCTACTGTGCGATTCCATGCTTCAGTGGAAACGTGATACCATCGGACCCGGTTGTTATCTTACATGGCAACCATAAATAGCATAGTGGTAACGCATTTAATCAATGCCCATTTGGTAAGCTACCATTATACAAAGAATTCAATTAGAAAATATGTTGCCAAGCACCTAACAGCAGCTGTTTGTGTATTTTGGCAGCTGTTCTTGAGGTCCAGATCAGATACAAGCTCGCTTGTAAACTTATACTGTTGAACATAATTATGATCAATTAACATCAAGTGAGATTGCGCTCAAAGGCCAACCTATCAGCAGTGATATCTCAGTGGCTTTGGCTATGGACTGCCACGCAGCAGGTCCGTGGTTCGAATCCCGCCGCGGGCTTGAGCTTCACCGCATGGTGGAAGGGCATTTTGTGAATGCCCGCCTAGCTAGGGACCACCCTCAAGTAGAAAATCTGTCGCCAAGCACCTAACGGTGTGTTCCGGTAGCTGTCCTTGAGAGCCAGAGTAATTCTAGGTTAAGCTTGTTAACACCTTCGACCACATCATCACTTACCATCACGTGAGATTGTAGTCAAAGGCTTACCTATCAGCAATAATAAAAAAAAATTAAACAAGCAGTAATTTTAATGTTGTAAGAGCCATTTTACCAGACAGCGTGTTGAAATTATAAAGCCTAATATAAATGACCATAAAACAATGAACGACAATATTTATAATTCATTAACGTGGCACTGTCTCGCCTATTTCCGGCTTCATTCTTATATTTCTTGCCATCTACTCCTAGAAATGGCATACTGAAGCATGCATTTATAAAAAGTGTCTTGTGTGCGTGATAGTATTTTATTTTATGGTAAAGAAAAAGTAACACACTGTTTTATAATAGTCTTAGTTGGAAGTAGAAAATACTACGCTCCAGATAAGCCTAATGTAAGTATGCTAGAATTCTTAAACATTTTTGTTTCTTAAAAGTTTTCATTTTGGCAGTTGCGCATCTTTTAACTATACACTACAATCGCTAGAATAAATCAGACTAAAAAGTAAAATTATGCTTTCATTACAAGCAAATTAATAACAAGAAAAGTACTTCTTATGCTTTTTCATTTTAACTTGCCAATTTAATTATCCATGATACAAACATATACATACGAGTATAGACAGCAGTATTTCATTTTATGTTTGTGTCATTATGCGAGGATATATATATTTTTAAGCAGTGACAGCCGATAGCAGTAATAGCTGTGGACTGCCACCCACGGCTCAGGTCCATGTTGCGATCTTCACCGCCGGTTTGAGCTTCACCGCACAGTGGAAGGACATTTTATGAATGCTCTCCTGGCTACCACCCTCAAGTAGAAAACCTGAAGCCAATTACTTAACGGTGTGTTTCAGCAGCTGTCCTTGATATCCTTGAGAGCCAGTTCAACAACAATCTAAGCCTGTTTAACACCTTCGACCACATCATCAATTACCTACCATGTGGATATTATGGTCAAAGCTAGTCCATTTGCAGTTAAAACTGTAGATTTTGTTCACTTCCTAATTTAAAATTATCCATAATTCAGTATGTTTTATAATAAGTGATTAACTAACCTTATGTATAGTGTTTACACATATACACCAATTTACTTCAGTGTATTAAGTACTTTCAATGTTAGGTATATTTCTTTGTAGGTTAATTTATAGACAAATTGAAATGAGAATAGTAACGAGATAATGAAAATAAAACACTTGCGACTGAAACCAAACAAGAAAACATATTATACTATAAAAGATTTCACAAGCAAGTTATTAAAATATATAATTGTGCTTAAATTACTAGCAAAATAATGATTATACAAACCTACTCCAAAGGTTGTATATGGGTAGGAAGATGACTCAAATTACTGGGACAGTCGTAATATATACTAATATTGTCGTTACATTCTCCTGCATCAAAACTTAAGTATTTTATAGGAAAGATACTGTTGTCCCCTAGTTTAACTGTTGCAATAGGTAGAACGGCTTCCTCTTCGCCGAATTGAAAGGTTTCGTTAGATATTTTTATATAAAATGCTTTATAGTCAGTAGCATTGCTATTAAAACTGTAATTAAAGTCTTCATCCGTTTGGTTTACAAACACAGTCATGAATGTATATTTCGGAAGCATCATAGCGATATAATCGTTGAGTCTAACAGTATCATTATTTACCGAAAGTCGAAAATACAACAGGTCTAACTCTTCGATACTTTGTTGAGAAACAACAAAATGTGTCTCAAAATATATAAAACCAGTCTCATTATGATCGTTACCAGCTCTAATAATTGTGTTTTTTAAGTCTCGTATTAAGTGGAAGCGCCTATTAAAGTTCATTACGTCTTCAGTGCATAATATTTTTTGGCAGCCTTTGTAGGGCGATTCAATTTTGACAGATTTATCTTCTGCCTTAGAAAGAATGAACTCTGTATTTTCGTGTTTGTCCATAACAACATTTTTAAGTTTTTTAGTTTCTTGTTCTGATACACTGCTGTCTTCTATCAAATTTTTTGTTACTTCCAATGGTTTTATTTCACTCTCAATTTCATTTGCACTACTGTTATTTTTATACAATTTACTGTCTGTTGATTCGGGTTGCTTTTTTAAGTCACTTATTATATCTGTTAAATTTGTGGCCACCAATTGCGCTTCTGTCGTATTTTCAATTTTGACGTTGTTGTCTTTTAAATTATCTAACTTATTTTCTCTTTCTTTAGGTTTTATCTCTGGCACCAAAAAGTTTTGTGTAAATATGCCGTTAACCACATTATTGAGGCAAATAAATAAAAACAATATATGTACAGGCGACATCGCTCTTGGATTCACAGGAAATAAGTATTTGATGTCAGCTTTCAGTGCCTATAAATATATCCTGATAAGAGTGAGTATGAGTTCAACGATAAGTTTTTTTTATTTAAATTGAACGGGTCATATTAAGTAATCAAAAACAGTAGGTATTTACTATCGGTAATGTTACGCGAGTACGTTATTATGTGAGTTTATATTAGGGGTACATTGTTGTCTGTTTGTACGTATTTTATGATCTTTTGAATGATCTATTTAATTGTTATCTTTAAATTGTGGTGAATAAGTAGGTGATGTTTTCAATTTAATTATATTGTATAATTCTTTGTTATTATGTCAGTAAAGACGTAATGCTTGATATTCAGTAACTTCGAACATCTTTCCTTACTAGGCAAAAGCCTTATAAGGAGTAATAAAATAACAGGGTCGAACACACTTCTTTACAGTAAATGTTTTTAACTTGAGGAGATCTTGATCCAGTAAGTAAAGTAAATATTTTTAACTTGAGGGAGTCCAGCACTTGGAACAAACAGTAAAAGTTAGTACCACCAATGTACGCTTGGACAGACAGTCAAATGGTTATCTGTTGGTTGCAGACATCTGCTCACGCTTTTGAGGTCGGTACCTATTGGACGTCTCCCGAATTCTGAAATCAGATATTCGCCTTTACTAAAAACGGCTTGTTCTCAGGTCTAGAACTCAACAGAATCAGGGAACAGCTTACAAACATGGCTCAGAAGTGCAATGGGCATGTAGTTGTTCGACAATGTCTCAGAATCTCCGGCCTTGATAAGATGATTTTGTGTTTGTCGATCCCAGTTTCGGTTTTTTTATTATTTTGTATTAATGTTATGCAAGTCGTGTCAGAAAAATTTTGGAAATGAACTTGCCGTAGTTCGACATCAGCACTGATCTCATTCCGGTCTTCCATTTACTTTCTTCTAAAAGTTTCTAGAGACCCTAGCACTTCGACGGCTTCCACTAACCCTTTATTTATAGACATAGACATAGACATAGACATACCTTTATTTGTGGCAAAAACACATACACAAGGATAATATACCAACATAAAAATAAAAGTAGGTACTCACCTACTTAATCATAGTTTTTGCCACAAGCCGGCCCCAACTCAGCATAATGCTGGTTGCGAACAACCAACGCTGGTCTTCCGTTGGGGACGGCAGGTGACGTCACGCACGGTATAGATAACATACATTCAGTTAGTATATATACTTTTGCACAGATATGTACACAAAGAAAAAATCAATAAATTATAAAAAGACAGTCAAAACAAAACTAAGTACTTATATTAGTTACAAATCCGCAAAATTAACTAAACATATGATTTGATCATTTATGCAGGCAGTATTTGATTAGTTTTAAATAAAAAATAGAAAATGAAGCAAATTATTGCGATTAACATGACATACCTAGGTGTAACAGAAATAGTAATGTTTGATAACAAAACAAAAGCATGTTTAAATAGATTATATGGCACTGGTGTCCTTAATTAGAAGTTCTTCGCTGTTTTGATGCGCATAAAACAATATTTTAAGTTTTAGTTTAAAACCATGTATACTTTGCATGTTCCTTATTGGCGGAGGGATGTTGTTCCAACACTTAGACGCAGCATAGCGGAAACTTCCTCTGAAGGCGACTGATCTATGCCGCTCTGTTACGAGCTGCGTTGAGCACTGGCGGGACTGTAGGGACTTGCGGCTAGCCTTCCATGACAACTTATCATATAGATAAGTCGGTTCTCTATATTTTAAGACGCCGAACAGTAAACAAGCCAGATGAAGCTTTTGGCGATGCTTTATTTTTAAAAGTAAGTGTTTGTTCAGAAATGGGGTCACATGTGACCTCAACGGAATGTCAAAGCAATAACGTGCACAAGCGTTCTGGACTTTTTGTATCAACTTTTGTGTCTTGACCAAAAGCCTTGGACCAAAAACAGTGTCCATATAATTTAATTTCGACATAACCAATGACTCTACTAATTGAATACGCAACTCTTCTTTTAAATATGGCCTCATTTGGTATAATACTTTTAATCTATAAAAACAATTCTTAATGCAATTACCGATGTGTTTTTTGAATCGCAGTTCACAGTCCATAAGTAAACCCAAGTTCCTGGCTTCGTATACACGCTCAATGGGTTCACCTACAAGCATAACACTCGCAGATACATAGGTACTAGCAATCTGATGACTACTGCCGAATAGAAGATATTTAGTTTTATCTGGATTAAGTATCAGGCAGTTATCGGTAGACCATGAAGCTATTCTGACGAGATCTTCGTTGAGTTTTGCAATAGCTAGATCAATTTCTATTGGTTTACAGGAAATATATATTTGAATGTCGTCCGCGTAGATATGAAACTTGCAGTTCTTAATATGTGTTACGATGTCAGCAGAGTACAAGATGAAAAGAATGGGTCCTAAAATGGAACCCTGTGGCACTCCTCTATTTACAGCCAGCTTTTCCGATATCAATTTATCTCGTCCACTGTCTGGGCAACGCTAGGATGCGTGGAGTTTATCAGACGCGGCTTCTCAAGCTGAACATAGATAATTAATATGTTTCTAACGATACGGTGATCGCCACCGGTTTTCACCTTATGGATCGTAGAGACGTCATCTAATATTAGCGAATATTCGTTTGTTCGTTGTGAGAACGACTTTGTCATAGGTCGTCATGATAACTCGTTCTCATTTTTTGTTGAATATCAGGGTGTTATCATATTATCTTAAAAATAGAACTATAAAAAAAATATAATGAGTCCATCTGAAAAAGTAAACTAGGTTTTTGGAAATTCAGTTTATTTTTTAATTCATCTTTGAAAGAAATATATTAAAATAACTGATTTATTTTACGACTGGCATTTAGCTGTTGCTTTAGTGCCACGCGATTAGCCATCAGCCGGACGTTCCTAAGGCGAATTTTGGTCAAAGACCTGCGCACGTTCCCGTACAAAGTCCAGTCCGTGCATCAGATGCTGCTTGCCGACCGCCAAACGCGCGTAACCTACGCCCAAGCCATCATCTCGAGGAAGAAGTGGACGATTTTTCGACCAAAATCATAATGAGCGATCATTTCCACTTTTTGGTGGGCATTTTTTGAAGTCCCGTGTTCACGTGAACAAGACCGAGACTCTGGAAGCCCTCAAGGACAACATTTGACGCGAGGGCGAGAATGTGACGCCCGAAGTTCTCACCGAAGTGATGAAAAATGCCATAAAACGAGCCCGTATGGTGATCAATTGTGACGGCGCCCATTTGGCCGATATAATCTTCTCGACTTAACCAATAAAATTAAAAAGGTTCAAATAAATATAATCAAAAAGCAATATCGAAGTTTTTCATTTCGAAAAAAAAGGAGAGCCAAACAACGTCGGATGACTTCTTTTGGCCCACCTTGTATATCCATAAGGCCTATATGATAAAGTGCGAATGCCAGCTTACGATGAGCCGTACGAATATTTAGGAATCCTTGAAAGGGTTCCTAAATATTCCTCGGTTCAAGTTATTTGGAACAAAATATTTAGGTTGTGATATCTGTAATTTCTGATCTACAAAACCGATGACTTTGAAATATTAACGGGACAATCTCTAAAGTACCACTATTCTACCAAAAAATAATTATTGAAATCGGACTACGCATTAATAAATTACTAGGTGTACATTTTGACATTCCCTTTACCAAGGGAACCTTGCTCAATTTTAGTATAAAAAGTATACTAAAAAGTATCTCCTTTTTAGTGGTAAGAACTCAAATCGTGCTAAGTTTCATTTAAATCCATTCAGTAGTTTTAGAGCGATGCTTAGCCGAGATACAGACAGACAGACACAGTCAATAATAAAAAACAAAACATTTTTGGCATCAGTATCAGCTACAGAGTGCTCTCAAAAGTTATTTTCAAAATAAATGCAATGCCTAAGCCGGATTCCCTATGGCAATGTATGCATAATAAATATTAAATAAATAAATAAAATGACCGTTATAGCTATTTCTTTTCTTACAATGAATACATGCCTACTTCCTAAAAACTAAATTGATTTAATCTATTCTAACGTGCACTTAATTGATCGGCAACTGGATGTTTGTGTGGAACAGCTTGTCTGTCGACAAAAGCCTCCTCTAAAGATTTCCACGTATTCATGTCTCTTACTAAACGGGTCCATACCGGACCAGCCATTTTCTTGAGGTCATCTTCCCATCTTTTGGTTTGTCTGCCTCTATTTCTTTTGCTATCTCTTGGCTACCATTCTAATACTAACTTAGTCCAATTCTCTTTACTTTCTCTTAACGGTTTAAATCGCGTATATTTGTCATTATTTTTGTCCCAACGTTTCAAACACGTGAACCCGTGAAACGTCGGGACAAAAATAATGACAAATATACGCGATTTAAACCGTTTAAGGTTGTTTAATTACTATGTGTAACAATCGCGAAAACCTAAGACAACAAGAATGTCACACTCCTATTGCTACCTGTGTGTGTCGTAAGAGGCGACTAAAAGTAAAATACCGGAAGGTAGTGGTATGAAGTAGTGGCAGTAGGTTATGAAGTGCTCATAGCGAAGTTTGCTTAGCCGTTCTTAATCAATCAGCTAAGTTAAGGAACGTCCGCCGCGGTCATGACTTGGATGGGTGACCGCTAGTGACATTACTACTGAGCGCTTCCGTGCTTTGTAGGGCACGTTAAGCCGTCGGTCCTGGTTGTTGTCTTCGGATGGCAGTCGTTATAGCATGGTGGTAGAGCATTTTGCGAATGCCCACCTGGCTGCCTACCCTCAAGTAGAAAATCTGTCGCCACGCACCTAACGGTGTGTTCCCGCAGTTGTCCTTGAGAGCCAGTAATTCTAGTCTAGCCTGAACAACATCTTCGAGCACATCACTTACCATCAGGTGAGATAGTGTTAAAAGCTAGCCTATTAGCAATAAAAAAAAGGTGGGCAGTAGCGCCTTCTGAGGAACTGATATCTTAAGCTGCGATCCCCAGACGACTGCCAAGCGTGGGGTTTATGGCAAACTCCCCTAAATGGGAGAGGCTGTGTTCAGTGGTAGACAATCAAGCTGATACATTATACTATAGTATACTATGAGTTATAAAGACGTATAATTCTAGGCTTCAGAATCTTAAGACTGTTCTACGTCCCATAGAATGCTTATAAAAAGCAGCTAGCGGAAAAATGCACGTTTTTAGCAATAACACCGTATTCACGCCGAGTTTGTTGTTTAGGACCACAACAAGATTGAGGGTCTGTTTTTGGCACAAACCGAAATATTATGTCGTAATCTATACACCTACTTACGCCGAAGGGGAATTCTCCGTGGGGTTACTATAATGCGTTTTCTTTGACATTGATGCAGATCAAAAATTTGATTTTTGCCTTAACAACATAAACAAAAAAAAATGTGAGAAATTTTTAGGCGAACAACATTACAAAATGTAATTTTGTTATGTAATTGGCGACAGATTTTCCACTTGAGGGCGGTAGCTAGCCAGGCGGGCATTCGCCAAATGCCCTACTGCCATGCAAAATATATTATAATAACATCAGTCGTATTTCAGGCGCTGAAAAATGATGAAATTTTATAACTATTCGGCTACGTAGGCGTGAAAGTGAGGCAGCGAGACCACGATCGATTCAACCAGACTGAAACGTGGGAGTATATACAGAATTTTGTAATACTAGTACCTATAAATAACAAACAATAATAAATAACACACAAAAATGTTGAATCAGCTGACAAAGAAAAACTGTCGCGACACAAAAAGTAAATAAAACGCCGGAGGCAAGACAATCAAAACAAATGTTCAAGCCCCCTCCTGAAATAAAGTTGGCGAGGCGTATCATGACAGAATGTCCTATTTGGAGCAAAAGGGCAAATTTTCCAAGACGACATTGCCCTTAAGGGACGATGTCACGTATTGTTCCGTAACGTAATACCCCAATTTTTCGTTAACACAAAGTAATTTTTCAAAAGAACTAAGATTAGATGCTGTATTTTTGACCAAAATTATAAAGGGACTAAAAATTTATAGAATAGGCCTGGCTCATCAGATAAAAAATATCATACTAATAAAATTTTACCCGGCCAATACATATAAAACATATAAACTTTTCCTTTTAACAAGCAGCATTTATTTTTTTTATCATTAGCATCATCACATCAACCGTAACATCCACTGTGAACAAGCCTACCCCATTAGGGGATTAACCATAATCCCCTCTCTCGGCAGGCGTCTCGAAAATTGCAATAGAAGTTATCAGTTCTATCATGCTGAAAGGCAACGCGCTCCTGTTTAGATAATAGTTATTACTCATTTTGTGTGTAAATTAAATATGAGTGGAACATATTCAGCTATCGATTCCACACAACCACCCGCAGTATTGTTGACATATAAATATCCTTCATATATATATTATATATATACCTACTTATAGGGTTGGGATTGCTATCGGTTGTTTGAGGTTGCTTTACTCAAAAAGGAAAAATGTTTAATCATAAAGTTACTTCATTCCGTATGTCTGTCCGTCTATCAAACCCTTTTTCTTATCAGGTAGAAGTATTTAATTAAAAATCAATATCAAATACTATGGCCAACGTCCCTGAAACGTGTAACATTTTTGAGGTTGTAAGTCAACGCATTGGATACGTATAAACCTCAGACAAATATGGTAGATATTAGATGGAGCACGGTGAACGATATAAGTGAGGCAAAAAAAAACCATGCTCCCATAATGGCAGACACTTTCACTTTCTACGAAGTTTTCATACTAAGTGCAAGGGACAATATGATAGAAACGTTTTTTTGGCTTCACTTGTATCTTGCGCCGTGCCATATCTGAACTTATTTGTTTATCTGAGGTCAACGCAATGAAAAGATACGGCCATTTATATAACATATTTCCTACTCGCCAACACATCAAACTTCATATAAGTATATGTACCGCCCGTAGACTTAAACTAATGAAATGCGGCAAATGGAAGTTTTTACAGTACGAGAATTAACTACAAGCTTCCGAAGTACTCGTAACGAAACTAACAGTTTAGTTGTTATTATATAATATATGCTTACTTCTCTTTAATATATCTGCTCCTAATTATTTATTTTTTTTCTTCTTTACACTGTTATCTATTATT
The DNA here is from genome assembly GCA_963854805.1 of Plagodis dolabraria. Lineage (NCBI taxonomy): Eukaryota > Metazoa > Arthropoda > Insecta > Lepidoptera > Geometridae > Plagodis > Plagodis dolabraria. Next base: position 5,115,357 of record OY978443.1, on the reverse strand, counting down.
CATATTGTATTTGTTGTCTGTTTTCTTTAAAAGAAGTCTGTTTTCTTTAGCAGAATTCGTAACCGTAACATGTTTTTCATTTTAAATTTATAGTATGCTGGTCTGTGTGCACTGTTTAGTTTAAGACGTGCGTGACGTCACCTGCCGATCCCTACGGAAGATCAGCGCTGGTTGTTAACAGCCAGCATTATGCTGAGTCGGGGCCGGTTTGTGGCGGGAAACCATTGCTTTTTGATTTTCATTTTTCATTGTAATCTGTTATTTTTTGTATGTGCTTAGTTTTAGTTTTCTGTTACAAATAAATGATATTATATTATATTCTACTTGCTTAGTCATTCTTAACAGATCAGTTAAGTTAAACAACGTCTACTGCGGTCATGACTTGGATGGGTGACCTCTAATGGCATTACTACTGAGCTTGCACGTGCCTCCATGGATGGCACGTTAAGCATTTGGTCTTGGTTTTTGTCTTTGGATGGCAGTCGTTAAAGCATGGTGGTAGGACGTTCTGCGATATGCCCGCCTGGGTAGCTAAGTACTACCCTCTAGCTAAACTCTATACAATCTGTCACAAAGCACTTAACGGTGTGTTCTAGCCGTTGTACGCGAGAGCCAGGAATTCTATGTGAGCCTGAATAACATCTTTAACCATATTTTCACTTACCATCAAATGAGATAGTGTTCAATGGCTAGCTTACCGAACTGTATTGAACTCCTGTATCAGCTGGGTTGTCCCCTGCTGAACACAGCCTCTCCCATTATGATGCATGGGGTTTGCTATACTTCTCACGCTTGGCAAGCTTCTTGGGGATAGCAGTGTGAGAAAGCTGCTGCCCACCTTCCATTATTTAACTCTGAGTTGCCTTTTACGACGCCCACGGGGGTAACATTCTAGTCCATGACCCCACGGTAAAACTGCTAGCTTGCAACAAATATTGAATAAAATGAAGGCGTCAAGTCTGAAATTGATAAAAATGTAATATTTTGTTGTGATTATATACTAACCTTTTTTAATGGTTATATTTGTTGAAAGTGGCCTATCCTACTAGTAAAAAATAGTGTTTTTTTGTTTTAACTATCATCATCATCATCAGCCGGAAAACGTCCACTGTTTAAGGCTAGGATATTCGAAATCAACCTATTTTTGATTCACCCGTAAACAATGAAATATTCATTATTTTGATCTGAAAAAAATATATGTTGCTAAATTATTTTCTGGTTCAAAACACGATAATTACAACTTCACTCGATCATAAAAAATCACGAAAAGAGAGAAATTTTGATCGTTTTTTACGTCATACGTATAATATATCAATCTTTTACTATAAAAAAATATGTCAAAAAACAGGCAATGATGTTTAGAAGAACATTTTGTGGTTACTTTTTTTTAAAACGGTTTATTTATTTTTCAATACAATATTATATAACGGAGCGCCCCGTCTGGCTTGATTCAGTCGTTTGTGAGACGTGTCTGAGGTAGGACCTGTGTCGCTTTTGCCGACTCGCTGCATTCCGTCACTAATCGATCGCTTTCCTGTTAGAGTTATTCGTTGTACTTGCAGTTTTAAAAATGTAGCTCATTTTTACGTTTTTAATATCACAGTATATACGTAACAGAAGTGTAACTAATAAACATAGGTAGATTTTTTGCTGTTTCTTTTACTTTGGTTTCCGTTTAAAGATATTTAGATCTAAAGGAGTATTTACTACAAAAAAAAACACATGAAGAATAAGTACTTACATACCTAACTTTAAACTCGGTATTTTTGACCGAGCGAGAACTTAGTTCGAGCGAGTTGCTTCAATTTAGAAAAAAATGCTTTCGTATGTCCGGTTGTTCTCCTCTACAGGTCGCATTTCTTAACCGATTTCGACGAAATTTTGGGAGCAGGTTTGATAGTTCAATATTTTTTTTTAATGAATTGAGTTTTTGGTTTTTTTTCAAAATGACGGAGATATACATTATAAGGTGTTGAAAGTATAGACGCCTGCGCTAACTAAGTACTAGGTACAAAATCTGTCGCCAAGCACTTACCTATCGATGTGTTCAGCAATGTGTCCTTGAGAACCAGTAATTTTGCGTGGTGGTAGAGGATTATGCGAATGCGCACCTGGTAGCTACTACGCTCAAGTAGAAATCTGTCGCCAAGCACTTACCGGTCTGTTTCGCTATGTGATCTTGAAAACCAGTAATTTTGCGTGGTGGTGGAGGATTATGCGAATGCGCGCCGGGCTAGCTACTACCCTCAAGTAGAAAATCTGTCGCCAAGCACTTACCTATCGATGTATTCAGCAATGTGTCCTCGAGAACCAGTAATTTTGCGTGGTGGTAGAGGATTATGTGAATGCGCACCTGGCTAGCTACTACCCTCAAGTAGAAAATCTGTCGCCAAGCACTTACCGGTCTGTTCCGCTATGTGATCTTGAAAACCAGTAATTTTGCGTGGTGGTGGAGGATTATGCGAATGCGCGCCTGGCTAGCTACTACCCTCAAGAAGAAAATATGTCACCAAGCACTTACCTATCGATGTGTTCAGCTATGTGTCCTTGAGAACCAGTAATTTTGCGTGGTGGTAGAGGATTATGCGAATGCGCGCCTGGCTAGCTACTACCCTCAAGTAGAAAATCTGTCGCCAAGCACTTACCTATCGATGTGTTCAGCAATGTGTCCTTGAGAACCAGTAATTTTGCGTGGTGGTAGAGGATTATGCGAATGCGCACCTAGCTAGCTACTACCCTCAAGTAGAAAATCTGTCGCCAAGCACTTACCGGTCTGTTCCGCTATGTGATCTTGAAAACCAGTAATTTTGCATGGTGGTAGAGGATTATGCGAATGCGCGCCTGGCTAGCTACTACCCTCAAGTAGAAAATCTGTCGCCAAGCACTTACCTATCGATGAGTTCAGCTATGTGTCCTTGAGAACCAGTAATTTTGCGTGGTGGTAGAGGATTATGCGAATGCGCGCCTGGCTAGCTACTGCCCTCAAGTAGAAAATATGTCGCCAAGCACTTACCTATCGATGAGTTCAGCTATGTGTCCTTGAGAACCAGTAATTTTGCGTGGTGGTAGAGGATTATGCGAATGCGCGCCTGGCTAGCTACTACCCTCAAGAAGAAAATATGTCGCCAAGCACTTACCTATCGATGTGTTCAGGTATGTGTCCTTGAGAACCAGTAATTTTGCGTGGTGGTAGAGGATTATGCGAATGCGCGCCGGGCTAGCTACTACCCTCAAGTAGAAAATCTGTCGCCAAGCACTTACCTATCGACGTGTTCAGCAATGTGTCCTTGAGAACCAGTAATTTTGCGTGGTGGTAGAGGATTATGCGAATGCGCACCTGTCTAACTACTACCCTCAAGTAGAAAATCTGTCGCCAAGCACTTACCGGTCTGTTCCGCTATGTGATCTTGAAAACCAGTAATTTTGCATGGTGGTAGAGGATTATGCGAATGCGCGCCTGGCTAGCTACTACCCTCAAGTAGAAAATCTGTCGCCAATCACTTACCTATCGATGAGTTCAGCTATGTGTCCTTGAACAGACAGACATCGGGCACTCATAAATACGGCTCCATTTTGCGTTTTGAGTTCGGAACCCTAAAAACAATGTATCCGAACCAAATCTAATAAAAATAGGTATTTATTGTGAAACGCATATTATTATTCTATAAGGGAATAAAAATGTTTACAAGAACAAAACAATTATTAAGATGCAGTTCTGGATTTAGTAGCAGATACCTAAAGTTGATCAATTAATACACTGTGACGCTAATAGCATGCGGCTGGGGACATCGAGCGAGCGACCTGTCGCGCGCTGTGCGACTAGAGCGCAGCGCTGCGTAGTGTTAATAGCCCGCAACTCTCGGACGCTAAATTTGCCTACTGATTGAGAATAAACTAGCCTTAACAAAGGCCTCCCCCATAGAGCGCCACAAAGAACGGCTATTAGCCGCTTGTAACCATTGGCTACCAGCGACTTTCACGATGTCGTCAGTCCACCTAGTGGGGGGCCTACCAACTCTACGTCTCCCGGTGTAGCGTGGTAACCACTCGAGAACCTTTCTTCCCCAACGGTTAACGGTACGTCGAGCAATGTGGCCGTTTTACCTATTGGCTATTCTAATACGACAACTTTACCCCCATTATAAGATATGAGGCAGCAGTAGAACTCTTTATGAACGAGTTCGTACGGGGATGTACTACTACCATTTATTTCTACCGCCAAGCAGTAATATTGGCATTACTGTGTCCTATTTTGAAGGGTGCCGGTGAAATTACAGGTATTAAGATGAACGAAATGCAGTTCACCATCCATCTATTATAAGCAGATGCCACCGCTTAATAACACCAGGGGAGCCTCATGCTTTTTCTATCACATATGAAGGTGAGCAAGTTTTATTCAGAACCGGTGGTACGTCTTCGAAACTACTTATTTATGGCCACTGGGTTAGTTTCTACGATAGGATTATCATTAAAATAGAAATATTTGTGAATTTACAAATTATTGGAGTACAAAATGTTTGGCGCCGGGCGGGAATTGAACCCGCGTCCTTCTGATTTCGCGTCGGATGCCTAAATCGCTCGGCTACCAGATGATCGGCTATGTCACCGAAATTTCATGCTCCAATTGTATTTCTTAAACTGTCATAGGGGACGGTGCGTGGCCATCAACCAGACTACTAGACTTCATCTGATCGAAAGAAGTGTTTTTTCAAACACTGTACTCTTGGTATGATGTCGCTACCCTACGACATCATACCGCTACGCTAATATGTACTCGAATAATTTGTAAATTTATGATTTTCGCTTAGTACGCGGTAGTGCTTGTACTCATAATATTTAGAAATATTTGTATAAGATGGTGTACGTTTTATAAATTATCAGCTGAACTAGAAATACAGATGTAATTTAAATTTAGGTGTATGTATGTATGTATCATTGATCATTATAATGAAAGTAATAATAATTAATTAAACATTTTATTTATGTTATATTGCTAGCATGCTGGGCATGCTGTCAACTGGTAGTGAGCTGGAGCATTTGGACAGTCTCGCGAGTCTTCACCGACTAATAGATCTAAGATGGAGTTAGACGACATCAATGGTTAACATCAGGCAGGGTGTGGTCAAACGCGAACTTATTATGAATAAATAAAAATAAAAATGTTTGTATTCAGACCTATTAGTCGGTGAAGACTCGCGAGACTGTCCAAATGCCCCAACTCACGCTTACCTAGAAGAAACCTATTTACTCTCGATTTGAAGACACCCATGTTGTATCCATCGGGAAAAACTGACAACGGTAAGGAGTTCCACTCTTTCGCAGCACGCACAAGCGAAGCGCTTCGAATACATAGTAGCCGTAGTGTTATATAAAGTTTGTAGTAATTTATCAATAAAGGCATACCGCGATAATTTTTTTTAAAGTAATATATATAATTTTCTGGCTTCCAAATGAATTCCCGTTTCTAAATTATCTCTGCTACCAGTCAGAAATGTTATTTCTGTTTCATATTCAAACCAGCTTTCCAATAAAGATGTAAGCTGTTTGACCCGAGGTTCAGGCAACCTGATTGAAATCTTGACAGCGCACTGAGAATTGTGACGGTCTTACGTAGATTGTATGAATATACTAGTAACTATATATTTAGATATTTTATGGAATTATGACGGAATAAGGACGAAGCTCACCTGGTGTCAAGCACCTCTGCCTATAACAGATGCATTTCGACACATGTGACGACCTGCACTGCTCCCATCACCCTGAGATTTTTTTTTAAGTCTCATGTGACTGTTATTTTACTGGCTCTCAAAGACTGCTGCCCGAATACACTATTAGGTGCTTGGATACAGATATTCGTTTAGATATTTATACTTGAGGGTAGTAGCTAGCCAGGCGAGCATTTGCAAAATGCTATTTCACCGCACGGTGAAGCTGATGCCGGCAAGGGATCGAACCATAGATCTGCGGCACCGCAGTCCATAGCTTTAACCATTTTTTTAAAGTAAATTTATTTGTTAGTCAATTAATAAGGAATTAAAGTCTTTAGTTGTAACCCGTGAACTGATTCTACAATGAAGAGCAATGGTTAACTAAACATACCCATAGGTGCTTTGTTATTATTTAAGTCGAGGCTGAAGTAAGTTTTATGAACAGTTATACACTCAGAGTTTTCACTTGAATTGTGAGAAAATTAAACTAATTATATAATAATATCTAACAAAAAAGGATTTACCTGATATTTGATCAGCGCTCAACTTTGAGTGTCGTGGTCTAAAAATTATGTCTGATTTATAATAACATATATTATTAACTTAATTTTACCCCAAGTCTATGTGTATAATGAATGACACAGTTAAACTTACCTTACCTTACAGTTAACTTATATATATATATATATATACCACAATCTCACCTGATGGTAAGTGATGATGTGGTCGAAGGTGTTCACAGGCTTAACCTAGAATTACTGGCTCTCAAGGACAGCTGCCGGAACACACCGTTAGGTGCTTGGCGACAGATTTTCTACTTGAGGGTGATCGCTAGCCAGTCGGGCATTCTCAAAAATGCACTTCAAGCCCGCGGCGGGATTCGAACCATGGACCTGCTGCCCGGCAGTCCATAGCCAAAGCCACTGAGCTATCACTGCTTCATATATTACAAATTGTAACCTCTTCGAACAATTAAAATATAACTTTTTATGCAATTGTGCTTTAAACGGATTTTTATGCACTAAAAAGTAATTTTAGTCTACTTACACCGGGCCAAAACAAGTACTTCACGAGCTTGAGATGTTAAACAAAATTTGACTGTCAAAGTTAGGGTGTGTCATCCAGTTTTTTAAACACCAAAAATAAAACTACGGTAACATTTTAAGCCCAACCGTGTCCCTATTAGACCGTCGAAAACAATTCTCCGACTTGCCACAAAAAATATACAAGCCAAAGTTTTTTTCAATCTCGAAGTTTACGTGGGTCGTGTTAGACCCACCATTTTATTTTTAGGGACATTGATTGATTGAACCTTATGGAACATCTATGGGAAACATAGAACCCCATTGTTTTTTGTGCATGCGCACACTTTTTCGATTTTTAAGTTTATTGTATCTTCATTTAGATAATAATTTTGGGTTTTCATCACTGTCTTAGCGACGCTGTGGGGTGGTTTAGTTAATTGGTTTTTGTGATTATCAATATTGTTAAAATTTTAAGGTTATAATGTCAATTTATCACATTTATTGTGTTTGTGGATTTTGTGTGAGTATGTACTCTAATGTGTTTTAGGTAACTTTTATCTTAAAGCTATCAAGCTAGCCTTTGATCACTATCTCACCTGATGGTAAATGGTGATGTGGTCGAAGATGTCGTTCAGGTAAGCCTTGAGTTACTGGCCGCTCAAGAACATCTAACGGCAAGCACCGTTAGGCGCTAACATTAATTAAAAAATGTTGTTGCCAAATAGCTGCTGAATTTTATTTTCTTAAGATACCTATTTTTAAATTGCCACGCACTATGACAATGAGCAATATGTGTTGTCATATTTTATCTCTTGTTGTAAAATTTAAACTTATTATGACTTAGTGAAAGAGTGCGCCACATGAGCAACAAGCCACTACTCAAGTCTGTATGAATAGGTCATACCACAGATCATAGAAGGGTCAGACCATATTATGTTCACAATAACGCTTTATTATCATAACACCTTCGTTAACTGAAACGATATCCCTAAAACAAAAGCCAAAACTAACTACAACATGCTTATATATTTGTTGGAGAAAAATTGTTGCTGCGACCCAAGTGACCCAACATACATGAGATAAGGGTACGAACATGATAACTAGTCAAATCATCTTAACTTACTACCAGAGTCATATATTTTGAAGTAATTAAAATTTAAACTCGTCAGATTACTAATTTTCTGCAGTAAAAACATTGTTAGCGCCATCTAATAGCGCCTCCCATAAACATAAAGATAACGCAGACTCCACACGTAATAATTCAAGTGTAATCTCATTCCCGTTTCATTCATCAGCTCCACGCAAATGTGCCGGAACATTTCCATGCCCTAAATAAAAATTATGATTACCGCTCTCACTGACAAACACATAAATCTTCTAACGTAAATGAGCAGATTGAGGAATCTTGAGATATGCAAAGATTGTTTTATTTTGCTTTTTATTTTAGAATAGTATAGAATTATTTATTGGACTTAATAGTTAGATATTTAATTAATAGTAACAATTTCTTAAATAATCTTAGAATAGATGATGTCAACGTGTTTAAATTAATAAAAAATGACAACAATACATATCAATTATTATTTCATACAATACATAATAGTAATTTTAAATTGATAGGCCAGCTTTTGACCGCTATCTCACCTGATAGTAGTGATGTGGTCGAAGATGTTGTTCAGGCTAACCTAGAATTATTGGGACACACTTTTAGATGCTTGGCAACAGAGTTTCTATTTAAGGATAGTACCTGACTAGCCAGACGGGTATTTGCAAACTGCTTCGACTGCCATCCTAAGACAAAAACCGGGGCCGAAGGCTTAACATGCCCTCCAAAGAATGTGTACGCTCAGTAGTAATGTCACTAGCGGTCACCCATCCAAGTCATGACCGCAGCGGACGTTGTTTAACTTAGCTGATCGGTTAAGAATAACTAAGAAAACTTTCTTTACGAGCGCTTCAAAATGCAATTATTTAACTATTTGTACCAGGTGGCCTTTTCAGCAAGAAATCGTCTTGTTAGGTACCAATGCAGTGCAGGTATTCTATCTTGTGTGAAAGGCACTATAGCAAGTTAAATTACTGGTCGAACGAGACATAAGAACTACGAGTAACATCTTGGAGTAATAGCGCAGTGCAGTCTCAAGCACGACTAGGATGCTGACACTGCACCTGTTATGGACAAACATGACCGCTTACATTCAAGCGGGCGATTTATCAAACTTACTATTTCAGGTCAAAAAATATACACATATATACGCACAAAGTTTAATATGTATAGAAAGGTCTAAGAATGGCAAACGAACATCGCAATGTCACATTTATGAAAGTATAAAAAATATATTTTCATCCCACCATCTCGGAAAGAGTATTTTTAATCTTCAATATCTGAGTGGAAAAGCCGTTTTTATTCTCTAGAGGATAAAGTAAATTGAATTTAGAACATCGTGTGCACTAAGTTTGTGAATTAAAAAAAACATTAAACCTATTTACTGCTACCTCTATGGTGCCGAATATGTTAAACAACTTTTTTTTAATTTGTTAAAAACTCAGACTCGGAACCTTCTTGGTGTTCTTTTTTCAATTTGCTTTGTACGCGGTTCTTTACGCGGCATTTTTTCATTTCCTCGCTGAGGTGGAATGAAAAGTTACGTGTTGCACTCGAGTGCAAAGATTTTTCACCTCGTGCTCTTTTGATTCCCTCGCTAACGCTCAGGATACTAATTTTGAATCACTCGCTGCGCTCGTGATTCAATTTTAGGATCCTTCGCTTGCTCGGTCATCAAAATTGAACACGCGGTTAAAAAGCAACTTTGCACTCTTGTATAACAAATAACTATTATTACTTCGCCTCCGCTTCGTGTGCTTGTATGTTTGTAAAGCTTTTTGTGAACACTCGCCTAGCTTGTTACCACCCTCAGTTGAAAAATATGTCACCAAACACCTAATTTGTGAACCAGTTTCCATTATACATTGCTTGGTTACCATCTTCGAAAACGTCATCACTTACCCTCAGGAGATATTGTAGTCAAGGGCAAGGAACGTAACGTCATTAAAATAGTCATTTAGACATAAAAGTGAAACGCGTTGGTTGGTTTAATATTGAGTATTGATTGTATATACAACACAAACAAGCTCACGTTTTATAATCCTGACCCTACCCCTTCTTTACCCAAGGTTGGGACTATGAATATTTATATATACTCCGTATACCTGAGCCCCTTCTGCAGTTCAAATTCCATCCACTAAAAAGCTGTCCATATGCCGTTTTCATTAAAGGTATAAATTAGGATTCGTGTGTGGAAGCGGGATCGCCATATCAGGAGTTCGGGACGAGATGTATTTTTGTATATTATACTTTCAAATTGCTAAATTCCCGAAAGTCTTCTTTTGAAGCTTCGTTATTTGGACAGGTTCTGGTTTGCCTTGTTTCGGAATGACTAGTCGATCGGGATGGGTGATTGTATTTTTGATGTCGTAAATGGAGAATGTAATACTATTTAGTCACTCAAAAGCCGACCGTGTATATGAAAATCATTCCAATATTTTGTACAATCAGTTATGGTGCTGAAAATTGTTATAGTTATGCTGGGTATTACTGTCGTGTAAAGTGGTATTTTTGTAAAATCTTTAACATTATTGTGCAATATTTATGTTTTTTTTATATGAAAGTACTTGTGTTTAGTGTTCTACTCATTGGAATAAGAGGGGTATAATATATCCTACCTAATACCATAAAAGCCAACACAAGAATGTGATGAAATATTTTTAAGGATACAATTGTAAAAAGTTATTGCTTCCCTTTGTCAGCTTGCCGCTATCCTGACGCTTACCTTTTATGGGTGCGCTTTCATTTGTGCGTTAAGACGGAAAGAAACCTAATTACACAAGTACTGAATGTGCACGAGCACCCCACTCACAATGACGTCAGTGGTGACACGCTGCTCATTGGGTGATTTTTCCCTTAGTCACCTCTTACTATGTTCTACTAGAAGATGTCACATAAGCAGTAAGTACACTTTAAGCCATAGCAATATCCATCGAGCTCAATTAACGACAACCATTGCGCAAGATTCTCTGACGCATTACAATTTAATATATATGTAAAAGGAACTGTTTTTATTTTCTTTGAAACTCATTAAGTTTTATTTATGACACTTCATCTGCTTGAAAAAATTAAAGTGTATTTTATCTATAACAGATCCTAGTAACATTACTCAAGACATATTTATCTTCCCAGAGCACCCTAAACCCTAATCAAACATGACCTGCCTAGTTATGGGCTTAAACCCGATACACTTTATGGCATAATTACTTCCGGAGAGCACCTCAAACAAAACTTCAATATGGACTCAATTGCCAACACGCTAAAGTTGATTTTGTGGGTACATTGTTAATTGCCATGACCAGGACACTCGTCAGGCGACTAATTGTTTGCTTCTCACGTATCTAGATGATGTATTGGTATTTGGTACATCAGTCCATGTCTAAAGTTACGAGGGATGAAATATTGGGTTGATCAGTGAGCCCTTTCGTCTAAAGTATCAGTTTGAAAGTGCTCGTAGGTTGAGCTCGTGGGTGGTCTTTATAAATTTTAATGCAGTTCTGATATGCATCTCTTTGTATTGTTCGTAGCTTTACTTCCGGTATGTTTGCGGCAATTTCATGGTGTTTATGATTGTGACATAAACTATATAATCAGTTTTAACATTGATAGGGTACAATTTAGGTTGTCGTTTATGTCCATATGTAATGAATGACAATTTATATACTTAGTTTAACTTTGTATCGGTTTCATCTTTCGAAGCTATCAAATTAGAAAGGAATTTATTGAAATGTCTATTCGACACAAAACTTTGACCTTTTACCCGAATGTATTCGATTACTGGTCAGTAAATTAATACGCAATCATCATCTTCTTACCTTTACGCCACTCATGTGAGGTCGATTCAAAACATTTCCAATTTAAAATAAAACAATTTTGTGCTGTCTTTGGTTTCGGATGTACTTACTGGAAGCTTTATATAAGTATAGCAAATAGCACGTCTCCTATTTAATCCAGTTTATGTTGGGATTTCATTTACAAATTAATGATTTTCTCATACTTGTTCTATCTTTTACTAGATATAATATACTAATAAGCCATGAATCTTATATGACGCGTTGCATAGTTTGACTGAAATAACTTTAAGAAACATTTTTTTGATCCAGTATTGTAAAAAATAAGTACGTCTATTATCAAATCAAATTTGTTTTTTTACTTTTATTGGTGGTCTTGCATCGGCATCTTGCGAATGCCAGCCTGGGTCGCTACATCCCTCGAGTAGTAAATCTGACCGCCAAGCACCTAATGGTGTGTTAGCTTGAACAACATCTTCGACCATATCACAACAATACGATATAGTGGTCAAAGGCTACCAGCAATAAAACCAAAACTATCTTGTAATATTAAACTACTTGTACTAATAAAATAAGTGACGTTATTATTTTAAGTGATGCATTGCAAATATATTTGAGTTTTGGAACTTAAAAAACAAAAGATCGATGTTTTATCTCTCATTCTAAAACACATCAGGTCCGACAGGATGTGCTCGCATGCGATTCTAATTAAATCTGCACAGTGGAGTGGCGTTACACCCAACACCCTTTCAAACCATTTTCGAACTGAAATGCCTTATCAAAGGAAATGTCAGAAGTGACATTATCTGGCGAACACCGTCATCGGCGTGCAAATTAAAACCGAAGCTGAATCAAAATTGGGTTTTCGTGCTGTTGGTTAAAGTGCTTATATTTTGAAGAGCAGTTTAAAATTTTAGAAGATATTTTCATATCGCGGCAGCGAAAAATTATATCGCGCCTTTTTGGGAACTATTGTCGTGTTCTTTAGGTAAAACAAGTTATTGGATTTTTCCGACGAAAGAAATTTTTAGGTTTTTCTATTTGGAGTCTGGAACTTAAATCGGTGGATGGCAAAAAGCTCACCCATAGACAAAATCATGTGTTGAGTAACATGGGTGTTTAGACCCCTCTGCCTGTACTTACCTACACCACTAGAGGGAATGACGATATATTTATGAACGTTCTATATTATTAATTTCAAATCAGTATAGTTGTTACAGAGGTGAGGCAAGAAGTAAACTTTACCCTCACAAACATACCTTATATAGAAATATTAACAGGATATTGCTCGTTCACAAGAATTGTTATTAATTTTGAACCATGTATTTATGTTCATTGTAAGATATCTAAAAGTCACGATCTCGAGTCTTGGCCCGTTTCTCTTGACGCTAAAACATAAAAATATAGTTTTATCTGATATTAGTTCGATATCAAAGTTTTTCCCTACAAACGTTGACACCAAAACTGATCAACCTCAAATTATGCAGAACAAAACAAATCTCTTAGACCAGTTTTTAAGTGGCTTAAATGCGATTAAGATTTATTCATCTTCTTTTTGTCCGTCTGCCAGCATTGTCTCTGAAACAATGGCTTTAGTACTGTCATATCCGGAATTTATCATTCTAACACCATCGACGGAAACGCTGGGTGATATGTGTTTATAATGTGGAATCATTGCCACTTTACTCTATAAATGTTTGTATGGCCCATCAGAATGATGTAAGCGCCTTATACTATCGCACGGGTATTGCATATTGAGTGGTCAAAGGACTCGTGTGGCACGGCCTTTTGATTTGTGTTTCGTATGACGTCTGGTTTGTTATGTCTATGTAATTAGTCGTTATACGCATGTACTACCTGTTTGAATATTTTGATGATTCGTAATGGATATATTCGAAATCTGAAAGAGTATTATGATCTTAGGTACTTATGTATAAGATTAATACATATGTTCATATTGTCGTTAGCAAATTGACTAAAGAATATACCTGCCGTATAATAAAGGCTGTATGGTGCCGTTGCCTGTGGAGCGCCGGGATAGAATGTCACCCCCTCATCTCTACCCGTAGGTGTCGTAAGAGGCGACTATGGTAACACACCAGAAAGTGGGCAGCAACGCTTTCTGAAAAACCGATATCTCACACTGCGATTCCCAAGAGGCCTGCCAAGCGTAAAGATTATGGCAAACGCCCCCAGAATGGGGAAGGCAGTGTTCAGCAGTAGAAAATCCGCCTATTATAGTTTAATAAGGGCTAAAAAACATTTAACATTTATTATGGCCTCTGATATATAAGTTTGATAAAGTTATTTTAAAACGTATTAATGTCTGAACATGCGATAGTGCTTGATGATCAAATTTGAAAGTTCGTCAAATTACCTACAACTACAAAATTCAATGAAAGGAGTGGATTCGATTTGCTGTAAAAGTCTTGGCCTCTGTATAAATTTGAAATAATTCAATATGCGAAACAATTTAAATGATGGATACCAAATATTATATATTTCAACAATATAAATGTTCTCAATAGTATTCAGCTACTCTATGATAATACATAAATCGAAATGTTATAAGGTTATAACACAACAACGCAAAACACAACTGATCTGAGAGCGAGGATGATGAATCGAGTCAACATTCCGAACTGAGGGATGAACTTGATCCTGACATAACAAAACATGCTTATTCAAAAAACAAGGGAGGGTGCTAAAACTTTGTGTTTGTTCGGGACCAATTTTATTATAGAGGACGTCCGCCGACAACCGCCCGGAATTCAGGCGCCAGTCGCATTAGACAAACCGATACTGGATTCGAATCCAACATTAACCCAACATAAAAATGTTTAACGTCACATAAATTACTCCCAAAAGGAGCCGATGAATTCACAGATCTATGAGACACTCGTGTTTTATTACTAATAGAAATTCACAATAAAATTTTATTTTGAAATTTGTTATTTTTTTATCGTCCACAAATCATTGTGGAATTGAAATTTTATAATGACGATAATGGTGTTATAAACCGTAAAATATACCTGAACAGTCGTGGTTTGAATGGGAAGACAGTAAATAGGTTGTAAATTGATATAAAGCGTTTTCGAATCACCCTTGCATCGATAGCCCACGCTTTCTGTTTGGTACACAATAATACTTTTACATGGGGAGTCGGTTTGAAGGACGAGAAATAATGATATAGGTCCCGGAGGACCGCCACAATGCCCCGGTATAATAATAGTTGTAGATTTGAAAGTGATTTGAATATGAATGGCACCCTCCCGCGCTTGTTCGTAATAACAAATATGAAGTGTTGCTTTTATTCGTCCCCTTGATGATTTTGACTTTGGAAGCTACAGTTTTTAGTGATTATAGGTATGATTTTGATTGTATGCTTAAATTTTTCGATGTGGACTATATTTGTGAAGACTCTTTAGTAATTGTGCTGGGGTTTTGTTTTGCAACGGTCAGACCACTGTTTTAATTTGAATGTATTCAAGTAGTCTGACCGTTACTTTATATTAAAAATGAAAGGGTTCGTTTTATTATGTTAAGAAGTGATTAAACGGACAAAGCCGATGGTAAGCATCGCGCCGTTCAAATTACAGTTGAAGTACCACCATCCTCGTTCTGCATGATACTGCACTGCGCCCGTCACTCCGAGACGTTATGTCTCGTTTGCCCGTTATTTTGCAATTATGAAGAAGACTTGAATAATATGAACGGTTGCCGCCGTTGAAAAAACGCTTGCATTAGGGAGGTTTGCTAAGCGTGGGGATTACCGCACGCTTGGCAGGCGTCTTGGGAATGGCAATGTAATATGTGACTTCAGAAGGCGTATTTTTTTCATTTCGTTGCGTTTATCAACACCCATAGGATGATATAAGGGGTGCAATTCTAGCCCAGTACCCCACGAGCGAAGCATATGTTCAGGGTATTAATATATAATACTGCGTTAAAGTTGTGATATCTTATTTGTGAATATACATTGGGCAGTGTTTTGATATCGTTGACATGAAAATTATCAGCCTAATTGTGTATGGTATCAGAAGCAACTGCCAAAATCGCAAATGGCACTGCAAACGTAAGAGGGAGATAAGATTACAAAAAAAATATTGGTATCTACCCTAGCTAAAAAGTATAAGAGCTGCAATGTATTGGTAATGATTTCAGACCAAATACACAACATAATCATGTTTTTATCTCCCACAGTGGTAAGCAAATATGTCTAAATATTTTAGTTTTAGTTTTGTTTATTATAGTTTTGCAATATCTAATGTTTTGATACCATGTAAGAGGGGCAAGCCTTTTTATTTCTACCAAGTATAGTTCAAGCCTTCATATTTCTTAGTTTAGTCCCTCCCTAATATTTACTGATTAAAAAAGCTGTCTAGAAACTATACTTTTGAATTGTTTTTATTTTTCTTCTCGTTTATTTGTAATTTTCAAATTAAACACAGGATATTTGAATGTAATAAACTTAATTTGAATATATTATATATAAGTATATAAGTTAGATATAAGAATAATATAATAAGTTCTGGTTCTGGCATAGATACAAAAAAGGAAGAAATTGGCTTATCAGCCAATTTTTGCTTGCCCGGCTTAGTTTACTAATTAGCTCTTTAATTAAAAAAATAATATGAGAATGATTCAATTTAAGTCGAAATAATAATAATTGATTTACGAAAATCGATGGTGATCATCCCTAATTCCTATATCCAATTGATATTGGAGATTGCCGTTTGATTTGCTTAATTTCCATGCCGGGAACTTAAATTTATTTAGTTTTAAGTCAGAAGTTAATTGTGTATTATTTTTATGATGGTTATGATCGTTATAGGGACGTTTCACGTTGTTATAGTGCCAAATGCGCCATTGTTACGATGAGTTGTAAAAATAAATTATGTATGTTATAGTTGTAAGTAGATTAATTAGGATAATAAAACATATATAAACTTATACTTTTGTATTCAGTTATCAAGTACTTTGTAGGTTTTTGGCTGAATCTTAGTCGTGCTCATACTTTGATGTTAGATGTTTCGACCAGGCAAGAAGCATTGGTGATTGGGTACAAATATATAATGATTGAAAGCAATTTATAAGGTAAAAGGTTAAAATAAGACACATATGGGTACAGAGACCATACGTAACTGGGAAGAGCCTTTATAAAAAACAGATGGCAGCACTGTATTTTAATTTGATACTGACTACTGGAAATTTCTTTGTTAAAAACCCAATAATTGGTCGACCCGATGATTAAATTCAAGGTCTTGACAATCCAGCTGCCAAATCACCAGATAATCCTATATGGTCAAGTGGCGCAAAGCTTTGCTTCTGAATTTTCATATTCAGAAGCATCATTGCCATCAGTGACTGATTTGCTACTTGAGGGTGGAAGTTGGAACCATGGGTGCATTAGCATAATGCCTACCACCATGCTATAACGACTGCAGCTGTTCTAAGAGTAGACCAAAGTAAACTACTTAACTACCAAACGTGTCCTATACGAACCAAAGCACGCCTATACCTAAGTAAACTACGAATACATAGCAAGTCGATTTTTTGATTTCCTCAGATTTCTACACATATACAAAAAAAAACAAAACTGGACTAAATAAAGTTTTTGAACAATATTCTCTAATCATCTTCTACAGTCATAAAATTGAAACTATAATTTCATTGACACGATACTGCAGTAATTTCTTATGTTTTTGTAGTTAATTAATATTTATTTAAAAAGGTTAAATCTTTATGTACAAGTATGTACTCATATGAGTTCATATATATATTATACGTTATTATTTTAAGTGATGCATTGCAAATATATTTGAGTTTTGGAACTTAAAAAACAAAAGATCGATGTTTTATCTCTCATTCTAAAACACATCAGGTCCGACAGGATGTGCTCGCATGCGATTCTAATTAAATCTGCACAGTGGAGTGGCGTTACACCCAACACCCTTTCAAACCATTTTCGAACTGAAATGCCTTATCAAAGGAAATGTCAGAAGTGACATTATCTGGCGAACACCGTCATCGGCGTGCAAATTAAAACCGAAGCTGAATCAAAATTGGGTTTTCGTGCTGTTGGTTAAAGTGCTTATATTTTGAAGAGCAGTTTAAAATTTTAGAAGATATTTTCATATCGCGGCAGCGAAAAATTATATCGCGCCTTTTTGGGAACTATTGTCGTGTTCTTTAGGTAAAACAAGTTATTGAATTTTTCCGACGAAGAAATTTTTAGGTTTTTCTATTTGGAGCCTGGAACTTAGATCGGTGGATGGCAAAAAGCTCACCCATAGACAAAATCATGTGTTGAGTAACATGGGTGTTTAGACCCCTCTGCCTGTACTTACCTACACCACTAGAGGGAATGACGATATATTTATGAACGTTCTATATTATTAATTTCAAATCAGTATAGTTGTTACAGAGGTGAGGCAAAGTAAACTTTACCCTCACAAACATACCTTATATAGAAATATTAACAGGATATTGCTCGTTCACAAGAATTGTTATTAATTTTGAACCATGTATTTATGTTCATTGTAAGATATCTAAAAGTCATGATCTCGAGTCTTGGCCCGTTTCTCTTGACGCTAAAACATAAAAATATAGTTTTACCTGATATTAGTTCGATATCAAAGTTTTTCCCTACAATCGTTGACACCAAAACTGATCAACCTCAAATTATGCAGAACAAAACAAATCTCTTAGACCCGTTTTTAAGTGGCTTAAATGCGATTTAGATTTATTCATCTTCTTTTTGTCCGTCTGCCAGCATTGTCTCTGAAACAATGGCTTTAGTACTGTCATATCCGGAATTTATCATTCTAACACCATCGACGGAAACGCTGGGTGATATGTGTTTATAATGTGGAATCATTGCCACTTTACTCTATAAATGTTTGTATGGCCCATCAGAATGATGTAAGCGCCTTATACTATCGCACGGGTATTGCATATTGAGTGGTCAAAGGACTCGTGTGGCACGGCCTTTTGATTTGTGTTTCGTACGACGTCTGGTTTGTTATGTCTATGTAATTAGTCGTTATACGCATGTACTACCTGTTTGAATATTTTGATGATTCGTAATGGATATATTCGAAATCTGAAAGAGTATTATGATCTTAGGTACTTATGTATAAGATTAATACATATGTTCATATTGTCGTTAGCAAATTGACTAAAGAATATACCTGCCGTATAATAAAGGCTGTATGGTGCCGTTGCCTGTGGAGCGCCGGGATAGAATGTCACCCCCTCATCTCTACCCGTAGGTGTCGTAAGAGGCGACTATGGTAACACACCAGAAAGTGGGCAGCAACGCTTTCTGAAAAACCGATATCTCACACTGCGATTCCCAAGAGGCCTGCCAAGCGTAAAGATTATGGCAAACGCCCCCAGAATGGGGAAGGCAGTGTTCAGCAGTAGAAAATCCGCCTATTATAGTTTAATAAGGGCTAAAAAACATTTAACATTTATTATGGCCTCTGATATATAAGTTTGATAAAGTTATTTTAAAACGTATTAATGTCTGAACATGCGATAGTGCTTGATGATCAAATTTGAAAGTTCGTCAAATTACCTACAACTACAAAATTCAATGAAAGGAGTGGATTCGATTTGCTGTAAAAGTCTTGGCCTCTGTATAAATTTGAAATAATTCAATATGCGAAACAATTTAAATGATGGATACCAAATATTATATATTTCAACAATATAAATGTTCTCAATAGTATTCAGCTACTCTATGATAATACATAAATCGAAATGTTATAAGGTTATAACACAACAACGCAAAACACAACTGATCTGAGAGCGAGGATGATGAATCGAGTCAACATTCCGAACTGAGGGATGAACTTGATCCTGACATAACAAAACATGCTTATTCAAAAAACAAGGGAGGGTGCTAAAACTTTGTGTTTGTTCGGGACCAATTTTATTATAGAGGACGTCCGCCGACAACCGCCCGGAATTCAGGCGCCAGTCGCATTAGACAAACCGATACTGGATTCGAATCCAACATTAACCCAACATAAAAATGTTTAACGTCACATAAATTACTCCCAAAAGGAGCCGATGAATTCACAGATCTATGAGACACTCGTGTTTTATTACTAATAGAAATTCACAATAAAATTTTATTTTGAAATTTGTTATTTTTTTATCGTCCACAAATCATTGTGGAATTGAAATTTTATAATGACGATAATGGTGTTATAAACCGTAAAATATACCTGAACAGTCGTGGTTTGAATGGGAAGACAGTAAATAGGTTGTAAATTGATATAAAGCGTTTTCGAATCACCCTTGCATCGATAGCCCACGCTTTCTGTTTGGTACACAATAATACTTTTACATGGGGAGTCGGTTTGAAGGACGAGAAATAATGATATAGGTCCCGGAGGACCGCCACAATGCCCCGGTATAATAATAGTTGTAGATTTGAAAGTGATTTGAATATGAATGGCACCCTCCCGCGCTTGTTCGTAATAACAAATATGAAGTGTTGCTTTTATTCGTCCCCTTGATGATTTTGACTTTGGAAGCTACAGTTTTTAGTGATTATAGGTATGATTTTGATTGTATGCTTAAATTTTTCGATGTGGACTATATTTGTGAAGACTCTTTAGTAATTGTGCTGGGGTTTTGTTTTGCAACGGTCAGACCACTGTTTTAATTTGAATGTATTCAAGTAGTCTGACCGTTACTTTATATTAAAAATGAAAGGGTTCGTTTTATTATGTTAAGAAGTGATTAAACGGACAAAGCCGATGGTAAGCATCGCGCCGTTCAAATTACAGTTGAAGTACCACCATCCTCGTTCTGCATGATACTGCACTGCGCCCGTCACTCCGAGACGTTATGTCTCGTTTGCCCGTTATTTTGCAATTATGAAGAAGACTTGAATAATATGAACGGTTGCCGCCGTTGAAAAAACGCTTGCATTAGGGAGGTTTGCTAAGCGTGGGGATTACCGCACGCTTGGCAGGCGTCTTGGGAATGGCAATGTAATATGTGACTTCAGAAGGCGTATTTTTTTCATTTCGTTGCGTTTATCAACACCCATAGGATGATATAAGGGGTGCAATTCTAGCCCAGTACCCCACGAGCGAAGCATATGTTCAGGGTATTAATATATAATACTGCGTTAAAGTTGTGATATCTTATTTGTGAATATACATTGGGCAGTGTTTTGATATCGTTGACATGAAAATTATCAGCCTAATTGTGTATGGTATCAGAAGCAACTGCCAAAATCGCAAATGGCACGCGCCTACTGCAAACGTAAGAGGGAGATAAGATTACAAAAAAAATATTGGTATCTACCCTAGCTAAAAAGTATAAGAGCTGCAATGTATTGGTAATGATTTCAGACCAAATACACAACATAATCATGTTTTTATCTCCCACAGTGGTAAGCAAATATGTCTAAATATTTTAGTTTTAGTTTTGTTTATTATAGTTTTGCAATATCTAATGTTTTGATACCATGTAAGAGGGGCAAGCCTTTTTATTTCTACCAAGTATAGTTCAAGCCTTCATATTTCTTAGTTTAGTCCCTCCCTAATATTTACTGATTAAAAGAGCTGTCTAGAAACTATACTTTTGAATTGTTTTTATTTTTCTTCTCGTTTCTTTGTAATTTTCAAATTAAACACAGGATATTTGAATGTAATAAACTTAATTTGAATATATTATATATAAGTATATAAGTTAGATATAAGAATAATATATATAAGTTCTGGTTCTGGCATAGATACAAAAAAGGAAGAAATTGGCTTATCAGCCAATTTTTGCTTGCCCGGCTTAGTTTACTAATTAGCTCTTTAATTAAAAAAATAATATGAGAATGATTCAATTTAAGTCGAAATAATAATAATTGATTTACGAAAATCGATGGTGATCATCCCTAATTCCTATATCCAATTGATATTGGAGATTGCCGTTTGATTTGCTTAATTTCCATGCCGGGAACTTAAATTTATTTAGTTTTAAGTCAGAAGTTAATTGTGTATTATTTTTATGATGGTTATGATCGTTATAGGGACGTTTCACGTTGTTATAGTGCCAAATGCGCCATTGTTACGATGAGTTGTAAAAATAAATTATGTCTGTTATAGTTGTAAGTAGATTAATTAGGATAATAAAACATATATAAACTTATACTTTTGTATTCAGTTATCAAGTACTTTGTAGGTTTTTGGCTGAATCTTAGTCGTGCTCATACTTTGATGTTAGATGTTTCGACCAGGCAGGAAGCATTGGTGATTGGGTACAAATATATAATGATTGAAAGCAATTTATAAGGTAAAAGGTTAAAATAAGACACATATGGGTACAGAGACCATACGTAACTGGGAAGAGCCTTTATAAAAAACAGATGGCAGCACTGTATTTTAATTTGATACTGACTACTGGAAATTTCTTTGTTAAAAACCCAATAATTGGTCGACCCGATGATTAAATTCAAGGTCTTGACAATCCAGCTGCCAAATCACCAGATAATCCTATCTGGTCAAGTGGCGCAAAGCTTTGCTTCTGAATTTTCATATTCAGAAGCATCATTGTCATCAGTGACTGATTTGCTACTTGAGGGTGGCAGTTGGAACCATGGGTGCATTAGCATAATGCCTACCACCATGCTATAACGACTGCAGCTGTTCTAAGAGTAGACCAAAGTAAACTACTTAACTACCAAACGTGTCCTATACGAACCAAAGCACACCTATACGTAAACTACGAATACATAGCAAGTCGATTTTTGATTTCCTCAGATTTCTACACATATACAAAAAAAAACAAAACTGGACTAAATAAAGTTTTTGAACAATATTCTCTAATCATCTTCTACAGTCATAAAATTGAAACTATAATTTCATTGACACGATACTGCAGTAATTTCTTATGTTTTTGTAGTTAATTAATATTTATTTAAAAAGGTTAAATCTTTATGTACAAGTATGTACTCATATGAGTTCATATATACATATGAACTTGCTTAATA
Organism: Plagodis dolabraria; assembly: GCA_963854805.1. Taxonomy (NCBI): domain Eukaryota; kingdom Metazoa; phylum Arthropoda; class Insecta; order Lepidoptera; family Geometridae; genus Plagodis; species Plagodis dolabraria. Next base: position 5,092,720 of record OY978443.1, on the reverse strand, counting down.
TGTTTTGTCTAATATTCACGTTTTAACAAAGAGATGCAAAGCAACATTTATTATGAGGAATATAATCTGGTACAAATTGCTTAACGTTCTTGTTTTCTAAAGAGTACATTTTTATGGACAAATATACCAAATATCTAGTGTCTAAACTAAACTGACTAAACTTCTCTCGCCTCGTCTTCATAGCGCTTTCCGTTAAAGCGTATTTCCTCAAATAAAAAATAATATGAAGTGTTCAAACTCTGTGAAATTTAGCATGCAAGGCCTTGAACCTAATATATGAACCTCTTATTTGCCAATTTTCCGTAAAAATATGTATTTTACAAGATATTCGGTTACAGGAATTCTTGTTTTTACATTTAATTCTAGGTTAGCCTGAACAAACATCTTCGACCACATCATCACTTACCATCAGGTGAGATAGTGGTCAAAGGCTAACCTATCAGGCATAAAAAAATAAACAAATTAATTTAGAAACAAAATAAATTATTAAAACAAAAAACTGGCTAACCAGAAGCATAAATAATTGGCTCAAACACCTGTTTGTCTACTTATATTCAAATATAAAGCTACGATTGTATTGTAAGCGCTACGAAGACCCTTACCTCTAATCAGTTAAAAGCATGGACATAACAAACCTAAAATGAAAAATCTGCATTCTCCATTTGTGAAACAGCGTAGGTGACACATCTGCGGGTGTTATCCGTATGCAAATTACTTTGAGCCCCCGTTTTTAACTGTTTGTTTGTTTTGCGTGTCTGCCTCTGAACGCATACATTTGTCCTAATTTATGGGCAGGGGATTGATTAGAGAGTAATCTAGGTTTATTTATACTTTGAGCTTAATTTATAGGGAGGGCCTTAGTACCAGACAGTGCTAATTAAACCATTTTCGGTCCTTAAGTTCGTGTGACAGAGATAATAATGAGATCCTTACTATTATCTGTAAATTTACTGGTACGGCTTGATTAGAATCTTTTGATTTACTGCTACTTAATTCATTAATATATATCCATGGCTCTCATACAGATTTTTTTACATATAGTGGAACATTATAGCAATAATTAACATTATATTATATTATTATATTAATCTACCAATTTGTAACACTAATATGTTAAAGCACTCGCCGGTTTATCGTATGTGTGAAAGTTACGATACCGTTAAGCACGACTTCGATATTTTTCACCGTAGTTCGCTTGCCTCAGTGAAATGTATTTTAAATAGATCACTTTAATTATTTGTTTCACTAATTACCCTTAAATACCCTTGGTATTGTTTGCTAGTTGTGTTATTACTATGTAATTAGTTTGAAGAATTTGATGTAATACACATGCTAGGTCCACATCAAGAAGGAAGTATATATTCCAGAGTTTATTTTATATTAGTTTAAATTATGTAAGCTACGCTACGATGTATTTCCAGTTTTGTGGTCTTTCCAATAAAAAAAAAAAAAAAAAATATAAAAACAATATAATCTTGCTACCTCTACATAAAATAAAATAATATATTATATAAATCTATCATGCACAAAATGTCACAATATATATTGGCAACAATAACCCTAACCATCATTTGATTCGAAATTTAAATTACACATGCGAGAACTTTGCTAACACGTTGAAATTCAGGTTCAATTTAGTGCAAACAGAATTCACTCGCACGTATCCGAAGCGACAAGTTCGCGTTTGGAACACGCCTAAATTGCTGTGTCCCGTCAAACGTCGTGACAGTTCGGTTGATATGCGCCGTGACACCCCGTTCCTGACGTGACAGCCGGCGCCGTGCAGATATTTGGTTTCTCGGTCTGGTTTTATATTCTTAGCGGTCGTTTTCGCACTTATACGTATCAAATGTAGTTTCTATAGTTTAGAAAAGTCTTGACTTACTTGTATCTTATAGACTTTTTTATATGTAGTTTGAATGCCTTTACTTTACTTTTTCAAGTTAACTATTCATTTAATGCTAAGGGATTTTATGATCTCTGACAACTTCATGCTTACTAATGTTATTAAGATATAAGAGTGAAATGTTAATCAAACTTTAATCTCGCAAAAAATATGAATGGAAAAACAAGATAAATTAAAATTAGGAAAAACTAACTTCTTGTAATCTGTAGGATGGCATTACACAAGGAAGGTAGGCAATCAGAGAAATAGTCACTGAGATGTAGGCTCAGTTGGAAATAGACTATGAAGCAGGCTAAATTGCGAAGTAGTTACCTCGAGAAGAAGTCTGAATTAGCAATTGACTATTTGATATGTTGCTTTTACCTGGAGTTGCGCTGGAATGAGTTTATACTGTATCAGCGATGATGACGTAATGGTAAATGTTACCGCAATTTGCTATACTAAGTTATTTATAGTATCTACTCAGAATTGATTGTAAGTTATGCTAGCTACATAGATGTTAACTCCGTGACACCATGTCATATGACGTGACATCTTGTTGATAACTAGAGTGGCAATTCACTGGCTTCTGAAGCAAGCTTACTTAGGGCCTGTTTCAGAATGTTCGAGTAAGTTTCTGTTTTACTACCCAGAACATATTTATTAAACAAAACACTATCATTGCGTTTCACAGTCATCGATTTAGCCTATCCATCGGTTAAAGTTTGAAACGCGCAGCATGTTAACTGTCATTTTTATCATTCAGTTATTTTATAGGTTGCATAGCAACCCGAAAGGACATTCTGAAACGGGCCCTTAAAGTAACAAAAGCGTACTTGTTACATTTAAATAAATAAATATTTAAAAAAACGGTGAGAACGAAACGTAAATCCAGACTGTTCGTCCTTGACCAATGACGACCACTATTTTACTGTGCAACAAATAATATGTGAAAAATGTGGGTATGGATTAGAAATAATTTCCTATGAAATAATACCACAAGTGGCGCGAACACATAATATCAACACGTTAATAGAAAAGGAATACTTACTTGTTTTTCATTGACTGCAATAGACTTCATGACACAATATTATATATACATATTTGTATAAAATGGAGCTCCAAAGGGTTTGGAAGTTCCTCTCAGCATAAGGTTATTTTGGATTTAATGAAAATTTTAAGTTGGAAACTCCCATACTTTCCGTCTCTTGGAAAAAAGAGCTGTAGTAAAATGACCATGTCACATACAGTTCCTCAAGCAAGAAAAAAAATAGCAAGATTGATCACTAAGCCAACTGTTAGTAGACGACAGATTTAAGTGTGGTGGATTGTAAGTATTGTACATACTATACCCTACGTTTTATAACAAATTATGATTGGACGGCCAATGTATAGACATTGCAGTGACAAATGATCGGAATGTCATGGTTGATTTGCAATATAATACGATGACTTAAAACACGATGCATGAAAAGTAAAAACGAAACACTGAGCTGCTTGCCAAATTTCGCCACCATGAACCTGTATTTATTCACAAAATAATAATAATCGTACTCCAGCACCCCATTTATTTTACCGTTGCCACATTTTTGGTGACTGCAAAACACTGTGTAAACTGACCTTCAACCTTCGAACTGTCAACAAACAAAATTCCACCCTAATCCAAAGCATTAAATCGTTAAATACTATGACAAGTTTTTTATCCAGCTCACAAATATCTGCAAGCAAAATAAGGTTTTATTGCAGATGCAGTAAAGTTCAAGATGTGTGGTTTGAAACCGATCGTTAATCAAATAGTTATGTTATCATACTTCGTGATCTAGTGACACCTGCCTAACTCCTGAACGGCTCTGGTAAATTAATAATACATACGTAATGGAACTGCCATTTATAGTGACAAATTGAGTACGATTGGGAAAGTGGATGAAAATTTATTTAGATTTTGCCAGATATTTTTATGAAAAGTTAAAGCTTTGATATAAAATATGAAATACTAACTGGTATATGACACTGTTGGCGCTAGTTTGGATCTAGGTCGCTATTCTTGGGAACGTATTTAAATTTGACAACAATTTAATGTCCTGGCCAACTCTCTGCAATTTAATTCGTTCACAGAGAACCTAAAGAGTGTAGTCTAAGCTTGTTTTCCCTAGATCACTTCTTCACTTAAAAACAGGAACGATGATGAAAATTTAAAAAATGCGTTCCAAAAATGTCTGCAAAGTTTTGCATGTTAGCATCGTCATAGAGTACCTAGTGACCTTTTAACACAGATTATTTTACAGGCACCATTTCTGATGTCAATTGAAATATATATAACATAAGTACTAAATAAAAAATATTTACTATTTTTTCTTGCATGTTGTCATCGTTGCCTTGTAATGTTTTTACACAATAAGTATATAATATAGTTGCGACCCGCACCGGCTTCGCACGGGTGCATATTAAAAGTACGCAAAAAATGAATTTACTTACGACGTCACATCAGAAATCTCTAAAATTATCAGTGTTTTTCTGCTATTTTATAAAAGTTTTATACATATAAACGTTTCTCTTGAATCACTCTTTCTATTAAAAAAATCACATCCAGTTTTGTTGCTTAGTTTTAAAGATCTAAGGATACACAGGGACAGACAACGGGAGGCGACTTTGCTTTATACCATGAAGTGATAATTATTCTTATGTCAATATAGTCCATATCGATATTTATAAATCCAACAAATACGAAATCTGAAATAAAATTCCGTGTCGTTATCGTTGATCGTACTTTTACCCTTTAGACCACCAAGTAAAACTTTCTCACAGTCAGGCGCCCCAAGGGTGCCACTAATTAACGAAGGCAAATTTTCATTCGATTGTACAATGCGTCTGTATAATCTCCTACGTATTTTATTAACCCCTTTCCTTAGATTTTACAATATTTTGTATTTAATATATCGTACTTTTCCTAGCTGTTCATATCATTATATCATCACTTAATCAGATTTCAGTAGGCATACTTCCTTTTGAAGTTTAAGAAGGACATGTCAATGCTTTCTTAGCTAGTTACCACCCTTTAGTAGGTGGAAGATATTTTGTCGACGAGCACCTAACGATGTGTTCTGATGGCTGGCTTTGAGAACCAGGTCCTTTGGTTAAGCTTGTTTAGCACACTCCACCACGCCATCAATATCGAATCGCTAATCAACGTGTTCAATATTAGGCAATGGCCTACATTTTTGCAATAAATGTATGCCTTGACTTCATTTTCGAATAGTTCGTCTATACTTTTAGATTTTTGAGGCCTTCTCTATAAATGAAGGATATAATAATGTATGTAGTTGGATTTCGATAGTATGGAAATAACATGACATATCAACACGGCTTTACATTCCTAAAGGGGAAGTATAAAGCCCATCCTATTAAATGCTAAATGTCTTTTGGTATCATGCAATATTGGTGGTCAATGCCATCTATCGAGCATAGTTCCAAACTCCCGAGTTGGGATCAGTACTGACTGTCTATCCAGTGATTTATACAAAGATTCATATTAAGATCTCATCTCATGATTCCAAATTGATGCTTTACTTGAATAACGTTACGTCGTGTTAATATATAGAAAATACGTTACTAGGACTTTAAATTACCCCTTTGGCAATATAAAGCTGTAATGCTTGTTATCTTTATAAAAACTTCGTTCGATTATATTATGTTTCAGTCAAAGAAATACATTACAAAATTACAAATTTACGAGCGAAAAAATTATAGTCATGTGCGGGATTCGAACCCGCGTCCATCCACCCCTTTAGCCGGGGTAAGCTCTAACCATTTGAGTTAACATGACACAATGACTAATAACTTTACTCTCGTTCTTCAACCATCGTATCGGGATGAAGCGACACCTATAGTTCAACTTGCGTTGTACTACAAACAAGACCAATTTTGCAATTGGTTTTAAACTTGTAAATTATAACGCAACCTTATAATTTTAATATTGTTAAGTTTGCAATAACGCCTGCTAAGCGAATTACATAACAAAATTACAATTTTTGCCACATGACTATAATTTTATCTCTCGTAAATTTGATATTTTGTATTATATTACATTATATTATAGTTACCACATAAGTTATACAAACGTTAAACCTAAATCCTTATTTGGAGAGTGTAGTTTTGGTTTTGTTTAAGATGAATATTAATAATTTATAAAATTGAGAATGTTTATTTTGTCTCGATATAAGTTATAATGAACAATTTTTCCAATCTATTAAGTTGAATTCAGATTGTGATATTATCGTTGTCGTAGGTACTAACTAGATCATAATCTGTGTTGGTCGCAGTTGGGGGCGGCGAAATATTTGTTGTATGAGTAATTGTATGGGAGTAACGTAACGCCGTGGGTTTTTAATGAAAGGGGTCGAAAGGAACCCCATGTGTGTAACGATTATTTTCATTTCGTTAATGGTTTTTTGTTTGCCATGGAAAAATAAATATAAAATGCTGCACCAAATTCAAAATTCGATTTTCAAGAAATCTAAAGAATATTTTTTTCAAGAAATCATTAAATTAGTATTTCAATAAAATACTCAAAAATATACAAAATATATCTAGTGACAATTCCACCTAATTTTCCGGATAAGCCGACGTGACGTCACAAACGCTACGCAACAAAACCAGAAGAATTTTCAACGCATGTCGCTTCTACACGAAGCATCCTCAGGAAGTCTTTTCTCGATGGTGCGCTCTATTAAGATGTTTATTTTATGTTCTCTTAAATATTTTATACATATATTTGTTGTCATTAAATATGGATTTCCGCAAAGTAACGCGTGAATCAATTAATTATTTCAAGAAGTCATTTTGAAAATATAAGATAAAATGAATGGGATATATAAGACTAATTCATTGATTTATTAAATTATTCGAATGTATTATATCAGAACTTGCCAGTTGACATCTTTAATAAAGACGTCATCGTTAAAGAATAGAGCCTACAATACTTGGAAAATGTATGCTGTTTTTTAGGTTGGATTCGTGGTAGGTTGTCACTGACCCTGATTTTATTATTATGTGTACATCCTTCTCATATTATGGTATAAGTACGTACTGCTCTTCGCAGAACAGTTTTTGTCTACCGTAATCGTACTAGTATATCTAAGATGCCTGTATTTTCTCGTAGACAAAACTTCTACCGTCTTTGTGTTTTCTTTAAAAATAAAGGTAAACACAAGAACATATTAAAATTTTGGTGCCGCCGTAAGCCCAACGCAAGGACATATTTGTGAAGAATTCTCTTTGGTTTTATGGCCAGCTTCTTCCTATGCCATATATTCCTATGCCACCCCTCCTTAGAATTGCTGGCGTGTGTAGTTTACCCGCTCACTTCCCGATTAATTAGAGCGTTAAGATGGCATGGGTCCTTATCAATATACTTTCCATCTGCCTGTCCTGTTGTACGCCCATTGTGCAGCAACACCCCACTAACATTGACGCAAAAAGTGGCATGCTGCTCGTTTCGCACATTGTATCCCTTAATTGACTTGTACAACATTCGTCTAAGGGATATTTATTTATTTAATTTAATGTTTTCTTAAAATATTTGTTATTATTAGTCGCATTCATTCTTAAATAGCAGAACAACGAATGAGCTAAAAAATAAAGCTTACGGAAGTTGTATGCTTTATTTTACACACCTACACTTTTATTGGTAGTTTTTACCTTTATTTAGTAACTGCATAACTGTCATCGTAAAATTTACCGTATGAAATCTCTATGTATTGTATAGTAAAAAAAGCGTTTCCTTGCTTCTGAGGGCACGTTAAACCGTCAGTCCCTGTTGTTGTCTTAGAATGGTAGTCGTTATAGCATGGTGGTAGGGCATTTAGCAAATGCTCGCCTGCCTGGCCACCCTCATGTAGCACTCAACGATCCGGTAGCTCTCTATGAGAAACAGTAATTATAGGTTAGCATGAACAACCTTCAACCTCAACACCACTTACTATTACGTGAGATAGTGGCCAAAGCCAGCTATAAATAACTGAATAAATTTTATCTCAGTAAGCTGGTTTCTGCATACAGGAACCGGGATAGAAAATCCGGGATAACCGAGGCTTAGTTTTTGAACCGCTAAATGAATTAAGCCCAGTAAATTCTGAGCTGAGATTATTCCATGGCCTCTGCATAAAGTAAACATAAATATCGTAGGTTCTATCGACGGAGGTATTCGGCTTTGTGCTTGAATGGAGCGGAAGAGTCACATTTCAATTCTTACTTTGTATTTGTAAATTTTTGTTAAAACATTTGGTTAATCGTTAGATATGTACATAATTTTAGCCTAGGTAGGTTTAGTCTAGGTTGTGCATAGAGGTTTACTAGTTGTATAAAGCAGAAACAAGATCTAATAAAATAAATGTGAAATGAGAATTTGAAAGACATGAGATATGTTACTACGAACAACAGAGTAAAGAACAGTGAGAGGTATGAAAGCAATGGGAAGTAAATGAGGATGTAGTGACGGTAGTTGAAAAGGGAATGCAGAGAAGTTTTGGATATGTGGAAAAACTATGAAATGGATATTGATAAATCAAGAATACAAGGCGAGTGTTAGTGAAGCACATAAGAGGGAAAAACCTATAGGTTAAAGTATTCTGACCCTATTAGAGATGTTCTCGTTAAGGATCAGGTCATGAGTACCGGTTAATAAGGAGCGTCAGCTATGAGAGTGAAAGAAGCAAAAAAAGTATAACTACCAAGGTCATAGAGCAAGTCGAAATTTGATTTCTATGTCCATCCTCCAATAAAATGCGTGGAATTGTAAATGTATATGCGGAAACGAAAAATTGCGAGAAATCTAAGCCGTGGGCCAGACAGAAGAGACGTAAGACGGAGACGCGTCGAGGACGGGGCGGAGACGAGGCAGAGACGCGACTTTTTGAATTATACAGAAGAGACGCGTCGCGGACGCGACGCATTCAGAGCAGGCGCGGGGTGGCATGCCGCCCGGCGGGCATGCCACCCCGCGCCCCGACTTCGCCCCCGCCGTGTCTCCGCCGCGTCTCTCCTGTGTGTTTCGAATAAAAGGCGGAGACGTAAAAGCGTTGCGCCCGCGCCCTGCCTCTTCTGTATGTTTAGCGTCGCGACGCTTCTATACATTTTGTATGAAAGAGACGCGGAAGAGACAAAGGTCCGCGCCCCGTCTCCGTCTTACGTCTCTTCTTTCTGGCCCACGCCTAAGGCTTATAAAAAAACTATGTAAATATTTACATAATTATGTCAAATTGCCCTTAATACTTATAACATATTAAAATTTAAAGCAAAAATATTATAATTATGAAAAAACCGGTAAAAAACAATACTTACAGAGAACATTCTAAGTATATTAACAACTTATTTTTATTTCTTAGTAATGCACCAGTTGAATTATATGTATCAATTAAAATCCAAAAAAAAAGCAATAAATGTAATAATTACACGTTGAGGAAGTTTCATGCTAGAAATTCGATCAATAATGTAAAAATATAAAAACATATAAATTAAAATTACGTAAACTTTTCTTGTAAAATTTTGCGCGGTCAAATAATAGTAGTTTATGCAACTGTCATATAATAGAGGGTATTAAAACATGAGTGTGGTTTCAAAATAAGATTACACGAGTGTATTCTAATAGTTAATTATATGCAGTTGCATACACTACTTTATTTAATATCATGGCTATAGGTAGACAGGTACATTAATAAAATGCAATATAAAAACCAGCGGGTTCGCTCGAACATCGCGCTCACCACAGATAATGTGTACTGTAACGGAACAGACCTTGAGTAGGAAGTTCCGTCACTAAATATGAATAATGTAATTGAATATGGTAGATAATCTAAAGATCAAAAATAAATTATTCATCCTAAGTAAGAAATTTTTATAGTCAGCATTTGTGTATACTAACCTTTTTGATGTCTTAAATCTGAAATGAGAGTGTGACCTCATTTTATGTTTAAAAAGAAAGAGGCATAGAATAGTTTGAAAATGTTGAGAGTATCTGTCAAGAATACAAAATGACAAGAAAAATTAAAATCCTCATAGTATTTTTTAACGTAATTTTCACTTAAATCTAAAATATAAGAAATATATTAAAAAAATGGAAAACCTACTATAAGGAGATATGTGTAGAACACAAAAATCATGTGGAGAAAAGTTATGTACGTAAGTTTACATTGAATTATTTGAGTATTATAAAATTTACGGGATTGATACACTACTAAACTAGTATAAACTCTTATTCTTGGGTGTATCAGTTCTAATCTACTGAAATAGTAAATTATATTGATTATGTGATTGTGTATTGATGTCTTCTGAATATTGTTCTAGAAAAAAAATATTTTGTCTAAGTATTCATGTATGATAAACGTGTATGATGATTCTACTCAAGTATTTAATTTGATATAAAGAATGCTTTAAGTTTGTTCAACTAATATGGATTGACACTCTTACGACAACATTGAGGCATGTAAGTCCTCGTATATATGTATTCAACAATACGAAATATAAATTCTATTCAACCATGATGATACATTGTTGAATATTGGTGCAAATGCGACCACACGACCACACCTTCAATAAGTCTTTCTGCTGTAAGGATGAAAGATGTTATATTCGACATGAGAAAATCAGAGGGAATATAAATAACTCCTCTAAACTTTATATATTCATATTTGAGTACTTGAGTCAGAGTATAAATATAATTCACTTTTGATATCACAAACACGTGATTTTACAAAACTAAGGCAAAGTAAGTCCTAAAATATATAACCAAATTTTTCATTGAAATTAAATAATAATATGGATTGTACCATAATACTTTAAATAACATTCTATTTCAAACCCAAAGGTATCATATCAATGATATTAACTAACTAGACATGATGTCATGTACGAAATATGTAAAAGTAAATTGAGAAATAATCAATCAATGACACTCATTATATGGATATTACGAATTATCCAATAATGTGTTCAAATTAGGAAGTTAAGCAGTATTTGATTTAAGGAGAAGGCTTTACCTAAGTGAACCGATGAGCATTGGCGTCGTGCGCCGTAAAGAAGGCCTTCTGAAACGTACTCCAGGGGTTGCAAGTCCCTGGCACTTCAGAATTTGAACTTTTCCTTAAAACTGCTAACTAAAATACGATGGATCCATCTAATTATCAAAGTTGCAACTTATTAAATAATAAAATCTTACAATAACAAAATGTTATAAAATACCTATTTGCTAGTTTACTTCCAATAAACGTTATACTTACAAAATTTAATAGTGTCGAAGTCAGAGTCAAAATAAACTATGAACTATCAGTCTAGTCCATTCTCCTACTCTTTTAATTAGACCAATTTTAGAATAATTCAATTAACTTAATCAAATTTCATCAAACAATTTTGTGCAATACTTTATCTTATATTAATATCCATTTTACTGTACGACGTTGTGAAACTTGAATATAAGTTGAGGAAGTAAATGGTCAATTTGTATTTTAGAATACAATATTCAATATCTCATAGTTTCCTTTATATTTCCGATAGATTTAAGTTCGTTTAGAAATACATAATACGGATTTTGTAGTATATAATTTAAATTAATTTTAGTCTCTCCTATCCTATTTAGATCTTCAAAATGATTGAAGTCGCCTAAAATATAATGTAATTACGAAATTCATTGATTATCCATTTTTAGTATATTTCCTTTATCAGTCTCTCACAAAACATAATAAAATATAGTTTAATCTTAGTTTCCTAGAGGTCTAGGTTACTATGTTAGGTACTTTAGAGAAAATATCTTCTAATATAATTCACTTACTATACTAGATAAGCAGTTATGGATTTTAGGTTCTTATTGTTAAGCTTTAATATGTTTTGCAATTTTTGAGGAAATCTTAGGAAGTCTTAGGAGTCATGACCATATATTATTATGAGTACAAAAATTCAAGTAAATTCTAGTTTCATATTGTTTTCCTTACAATAGCCAATACATACCTAATTTATAGTTATTTAAACTTACGCTATTTTAAGCCAAATTCCATATTACTTATTTTATCTAGATTTCATAGCAGGTTTTCCCGGTAATTATTTTTAATTTGAAACTATCTACAATAATAATTTATACACATGGTATTAGATTTGGGTTCTGTACTAATTACTTTAGGATTCATATATCTGCTTTTATCTAATTGTAAAATATATTATTTGTTTTCATTTCAATTTCCCGTAATTTCTATTTTATTCTAAGAAACAATTATTTACTCCCTAACAAAAATTATTTAGCCGTTTAATGAATCAATACTCTAACTATTTAATTAAATTCTAATGATTTAATACTCTAATGGTACTTCACTTATGCTTTGCCTTGAATTATGGTCTAGAAACATATGTTTCATGTAACATCTCTTACAATGATTTACCTAGTTTTAGACTTAGTTTCTTTAATAATTTACCATTGGTCTTAGATACCTAATTCCAATTTTTATGAGATTTTTATTATTCTCTGTTCCCTTATTCCGAATGTCTACGTTATTCTAATAATACATTCAAATACTATTCCTTTACATCATCAAATGAACAAATAATATTCCAAAATTATATTAAATGATTAGCAATTATTTGACTATCAATACTATAGTATAATAACTAGTATAATAAGTCCATCTTTATGATTCTTATTTTATTAATAAATTTTAATTTTATAGATTTAAATGTTAGGTTAATTAGATATTATTCAGGAGTATTATCTGTGAGGTTAGACAAGTTCTTTCTTAATTACCTTAAAAGAAAATGGATTACTACAATCGGTCACTTCTTAAGGTCCTACCACTATACTAGACGATTCACATGCCATATTTCAAATCACAATAATTTTAGATTAAAGAAAACTATTTTACATGTTACTATAGGCTTCTTTAGTAATTTGAAAATTTGGGATCAGAAAATTTAGCCGAGCACGATCGCTACGTTTAATTTAAAGCAAAATTAGGATCAGTTTCAGTTTTAGGATCAGTTTAAGTTAGGTTGATGTTAGGTTGGTTTAGTTAGTTTTATTATTATTAATGTTTCTTATTATTTATTATTTAATTTAAAATTATTAATTTGTTTTTTTTTTTTTTACAATTTGTTAAAAAAAATTTAGTATGGGTCTGGGCGGTTACAGTACTTAAATTGAATTGAAACCTTCTTGGTCGGGACACATTGTACTTTAATAATTAAAAAAATGTTTTGTTAGGAGAATAATGCTTTAATTATTTTTTTTAATTTTCAAAGAAGTATGTAAATAAAATATGCCAATATAAGTCTGTATTTCATTTCATAATTAGAATATTACCGAATGAGATTCTATAAATGTTATTAGGAACATTAATCGTTACCTCATTACAAAAACAGTCTATCGTACCCGCCTACGCTAACATATTTGTTAACATTAAGTACTTTCTATTAAGTCATGTTAAGTCGATAAAAGGTCTCTCTCCCATGCCTCATTGATGTCATGTCAATCTTTCTATTGTCTTCAATACAATGCCATTACGATCAATCTCATTGTTAATAACTAGTTGTCTACTTACTGTCTATGTTACATTTCATTTGTTTCAAAAACTATTATGGCTCTACAATTCTTGTTGATATTATCTTGTTAGTACCTAGGTTAAAACATCTTGTTAGTTAAATTATTTCGTAACTTGTGTTAATTGTAATTGTATGAGTACTGCAAAACACATCATAATCACAACTTCAGTTTTCTGTTAAAAATCGTATGCACCATAAAATTTCACTTACTATTATCCTATGCTCCGCGGGTGCTGAGCTAGAATATCGCCCCCCCATTGCTACCTATGGGTGTCGTAAAAGGCAACGGAAGGTGGACATTTGCGCCTCCTAAGAAAGTGATATCTTAAACTGCGATCTCCAAGACGCCTGCCAAGAGTTTAGATTATGGCAAGCCCCCAATTGATTGGAAATGTGCAGCAATGGACAATCCAGCTGATACAGATTATCTGCCGTGGAGTATCGGGCTAGAATCGGATTTCCTCATATCTTCTTGTGACGCGAAAGTGACAATACCAGAAGTGAACTATCATTCTGCAATAATTAAGATGCTTGCCAAGCGCAGGGATTATTGCACGCCTTCAATAGAAGCCTTGGTTCAAACGTGGACGTCATGCCTGTTAATGATTATTGTAGCATCTCTTTTAGGAGACTTTTCAAGTTCTTCCTCTTAATACTATCTTACAAGTGTTTATAGAAATTTTAGGATTTCTTCATTTGATACTTACTTAGTCTTTTTTCGATATCCCATAAAGTTAAGTTTTTCCATCAAACATTACGCTCTTCTGCAAATAATGTCCTTAAAATATCTAAATATTCGCTTTTTCCTCTCGCCTGAACACGATCTCCGTAGCTTGAAGCTTGTCCATATATTTCACGGGCGGTCTGCATTTAATAGCCCGGCGGCAGCCCGATAATTTTATTATTGGCGGATTTTTTTCCCTCACTGGCAATACCCTGGCAATGACGCTGTAGCTCACATTGAAAAAGAATAGATTTAGTTTGCGTTAAAACGGTAAAATGAATCTTCGTGGGGGTCCAAATTAATGGTCTTATTTGCACTTTTTATAAGAGGAGTGTGGTTGATAGCCATTTTACTTTGTAGTCCTCAATTGAGGGATAATTATGCTCTTGGGAATTTGAATAATTGGTCTTTGATTTTGGTTTAAAGTTGCTTCAGGCACCAACAAAATGCCAATCTGTATTGATTACTTTTAGTATAAGGAATTCAATGCTTAAGGAAGATTGTAATTCGATATTCCTATAACGGTTAATTTCTTAATTTTAGTCTTACATACAATCTTAAAAATAAAATTATAAAATTTTACTTTACTGTCCCATAGTATAACATCAATCACTACTTAATCCTTTAATTCCATTTATATGACCATCATCACATCTGATTTTTAGTATGTTTTTAAAGCTGTTAGGTAAGCCTTTGACCACAATCTCACCTGATGGTAAGTTATGATGTGGTCGAAGGTGTTAACAGGCTTAACCTAGATTGACTGGCTCTCAAGGACAGCTGCCGGAACACACCGTTGCTTGGGTGCTGGTGTTGATGTGAGATTGATGATGAGACCAAGGATATTAATTGGCTCAAACTAGGATTACTGACTCACACAGCTGCCGGGTCACACCGTTAAGTTCTTGGCGTGATATTCTTCTTGAGGGTGGTAGTTAGCCAGGCGAGCTTTTACGAAATTTCATGATGCGGTGAAGCACAAGCATCACTGCTCTCTATATTAGTCTAATAGCTATTGTTGAGAGCCATCCTACTCACCATTATAATATATAAAGTACAATATACTTTCATTAATTCTAATTTGTGATAATGAATATCACACCGACAGCGAGCGATTTCATGGGAAGCAAACTCGTAATAACTCGAGCGTAATTCAAAACGATGACTACATTTTATGAAATTAACAAACATGACATAATCAAACCCCTTTCAAGTATAATACACAACTTTAGATATTAAAGACCCTATATCCTTAAACATAGGGCTGATAAAATGTAATAGAGAAATAACTAGGTAGCGTAAAACATGACATAGACCCCTTTGAAAATCTTTTATTCAATATGGTAGGGAATAATGCACCTTTTGCTGTTTAAAATAAGTGTGAGATAAATTTGATCAAAGCATGGTAGGATAGTGTGAAACTTGGGGTCAAAACGAAACGTGTGGGTTACTACAATAAAATAAAATGGTTGAGTAAGTCGATCGTACAATGGCGGGGTTCAAATCGATTAGTGGCGCGATAATAGTCTTCGTAAAGTAGCCAAACTTTTATGCCACAATTATTTGAATTTGGAAGACTCTAACAACAGCTTGGGAGCTATTTATAATTTATTTTCTATAGCATATGTATACATACTTCTTAACTTAAAGTTATTACTTTGCTTATCACATGATATCTCAAGATACTCACCTGTTTTCTAGAGCTTTTTAAACCTTGTTCACTTTACTAATATTATAAATGCAAAAGTAAGAGGGCACTAATATACGCTATATGGGTGCGAGTGAGTGTGTGTTTCTACTAAACATCGAGAGAGCAGAATAGATTTTGATGAAACCATACATTTATTTCTTAGATCCCAGATTCAAATCTGGTATCTATGTATTTCCGTTTACTGAGTTACCTCTTCCCGTAACATTGCGATATAACACACAAATCTGCATACACAAACAAACATGCAAACATAATAGTAAAAAATAGAGCAATATATCACAAACAGATTTATTTTCTCTGGGTTGCAAAGGTAATTTGTAAATCAAACTAAAAACTACGATACACGAACTAAAAATGCCATTGCTGCCTGAAACATGGACACCCCATTGAATTTATCCACGATGTCTGTCGAATTGATCAATATTTGATTCAATCATTATTTTTTTAACAATAAAATAACTGTCGTGCTTTAAATGAAAACAAATCATAAAGGCACATGCAGCAATTATCAATGAAAGCCATGTTTTTAATCTCTTTGCTAATAAAATTATTTCATTCATTTCAGACAGTCCGACATCAATTTGAATCCTAGCTTAGTTTTACTTAATTATAGAAATATATTCAAGTATGATTAACAACCAAGGGACAAAAAGGATAGTACTTACTTATATCTTTTTAATCAATTACTATCTACGGCATTCTTGTGAAGGTTAATTACAAAATTTTACTATACAAATAATCAACAGCCGCGTTCAGCAAAAAGCGTATAAAGTATAAAATTCGAGAAGAACGGCCAAGAAACTCTTTTAACATAAAATTACTTAAACATTTATATCCATTAGAAAAAAACATCACATTAGATCTTCCTATGATACCTTGTATATATTTGTATATTATACATAGAGACATATATTGTATATACATGTCTCTATGTATATAGAACTGAACAAAGTAATGAGTTGGTAAAATCTATATTTAAATGCGCATGAATCGATGTTATTATTACTGTATTTTTAAGTAGATGTTATGTATCGTACATGATAGTTATTTTAAAGAGTAAATAATTAATCTAGCACAAGTTCCAATGACTTCATTATTTGTAGCATAATAATGAATCAACACAATGGTAAAATATACTCCGTAACGATCATATATTCATTAATCATTCTCTAAAACATTTTGACATTCTATTGAGCGTTCAATTGAATGAACTGAATGATATATTTAACGCTAAAGCCAATTTATCGACTAAGACCATATCGATACGAACGTAGAATACATTTTTGAACAGTACATCAAAGCTCTATATTTAAAGGATAAAAATAAATCATTCATAACACTCAGCACTTGGAAACGAATCGGTTCAAAAAACTACGCTCATTGAATCGATAATAATGAAAATCGCTATAACAAAGAACAGCTTTTTGTGATCTAAATCAAGAAAAACAGAGGATATACCTAGATAATATGATTTCTAACAAACTATGTTATTTTTTTTTTAAATATTTTGAAATATAGAAGAGTATCGACATTATTGAGCTAAGTGTTTGAAAGAACACTTCTTTCGATCAAAATTAAGTCTAGTAGTCTGGATGATGCCCGCGCACCGTCTCCTTTGATGGTTAAATTAATAGAATACTCGTAAGAGAGCATGCATTTCAAATCAGTCGATCGATCCTCGATGGCCCAGTGGTTCAGACACCTGGTGCGTAAAATTGGGGGACGTGGGTTCGATTCCCACTCGAGGTATGAAAATTTGTACCCTAAATGTATGAAAATAAAACTTTCGCTTTGGACACTTTAGTGCTTGTTATATTTAGAAATAGAAAAACAGTATGAGCTCAGTACAAGGAAAAATACTGTAGTTTATGGATAATCATGAAGGCATTTATACTAATATCTGTAAACAAAATGTTTACAAATAATTCGCAAATACACCATGACAAACTGTAATAGGCCTCATTACAGGTCAATATAACATAAATTGTCTGCACAACACTAGAGTAATATACGGTCCTCTATGTAGAGGATGTATGCGTAAAGAAGAGACCGTGGAGCACGTACTATTGGACTGTAAAGGCACGTAGCTCATAAAATTTGCAGCGGGACTATATGACAGACCACCACCACATGCGCAACTATAATAGCTATGCCAGGGATCCTCAGTTCTTTTCTGCAACATTAGATGCTGGGTTGACTTAGATAGAAGCTGGTGAAGGAAATACATTTAACATTCCAAGCGAAATGCCCAAAAATTTCCTGCATTTCCTGCGCAAGCTTTTACCCAGGATATAATAATCTCCTATATTAAACGTTGCCTCGTGGGGCAGCAACCTAGAATTGCGTCCCCCGCAACTTCCTGTGGAAGTTATAAGAGCGGACGAAAGCGCGCGTAGTAATAATCGACTAGAGGTAAAATACCGGAAGGTGGGCAGCATCGCCTTCTTCGATCCCAAGACGCACCCCCCCCCCCCCCCCTTAATGTATTTAGCAGTGGACAATCCGGCTGATACAGTATAAGGACAGTATACTAAACAAACTGTATACCTGGAATAGCAACTGAATAACTTCTATTGGTTATTTATTTATATTGAAACCTTTACGACGCGCGACGGGTTAAATACAACTATTTAATCGCTTTTCGTTTCATACTTCAACCAAACACTGATAGTGAAAATCGCCATAACAAAGGCCCAGCTTTGCGCTCAAAATAAAATAATGGCTAACAACACTTAAAGCCATTGTTTTAAAATGTGTATAGAATGGTTCTGATGTGTGAGGTAATAATATAATGAGTTATTAGTACTGCGACGTTGCAAGCAAAATAAGTAGTGCTAGATAGATTTCATTATATGCCTGATAGGTCAGTAAGCCTTTTAGTAACTGATAGGTTAGTTAGCCTTTGATACCATCTCACCTGATGGTAAGTGATGATGTAGTCGAAGATGTTGTTCAGACTAGCCTAAAATTATTGGCTCTCAAGGACAGCTGCCGGAACACACCGTTAAGTGTTTGGCGACATATTTTCTGCTTGACGTTGGTAGCTATCCAGGCGGGCATTCGCAAAATGTCCTACCCCCAAGCTATTACAATGGAATTAGGATAATCCTGTAATGATTTGTGTATATAAATTTGCAATAAATAAATTAATTGCAACTGCCATCCTAAGACAACAACCGGGACCAACGGCTTTACGTGCCTTCCGAAGCACGGAAGCGCTTAGAAGTAATGTCATTAGCAGTTACCCATCCAAATCAAAACCGCGGTGGAAGTTGCTTAACTTTGCTGATCAGTTATAAGAACAGCTAAGCAAAATCTTGAAACTTTTTATAAGATGAATATTTTATATACTGACAATATGTATAATATTTAAAATACTTTTTTTATGTTATTGTGATGGAACAAGCGTGAGTCCCACCTGATGTTAAGTGGACCACCTCTGCCTATAACAGATGCATATCATCAAAACTGAGGTATTGCACCGCACCGGTCACACTGAGACATGGAGTTGTTAAGCCTCATGCGCCTGTAAATTTTACTGGCTCTCAAGGACTGCTGCCGGAGCACATTGTTAGGTGCTTAGCGATAAGATTTTCTACTTGGTATCTAGCTAGGCGAGCATTCACAAAATGCCCTTCCACCATGCGCGGTGAAGCTCAAGCGGCGCGGCGGGAATCGAACCATGGATCTGTGGCACGACAGTCCATAAGCTATTACCACTCGGCCAAATACTTACATAGATCTTGGATGAAAAATATGAACTGATTTGCTAACGATCTCGATATGTGATGACTCTTAATGGGGTGATTCAGACCAATTAGAAGTTTATAACGGATATTAAAACAAAACACGAAATAAATAAAGTTCAATCTCAATGCACTCTGCACGTGGCGGTTACAACCTTTCATTTATTACGAAAATGAACAGATAATAATACTTTCCACACAGATGCGATTGTCTGGTTTCAAAATGTTCAATGCGGATTTGTTAAGGATTTGATTAGTCATATTTTATAGTAGTGTAAAAAATTAATGGAGGAGCTTAAAAACATAATTTTATATCACCTGCACTCCACATATTTTTTTTCTTATCAATCAACCATATATTTTCTGGACCCAAATAATGATTCTCTCAAGAAAAGCTCACCTACATAATGACCAAATTC
This sequence comes from Plagodis dolabraria, assembly GCA_963854805.1. NCBI lineage: Eukaryota > Metazoa > Arthropoda > Insecta > Lepidoptera > Geometridae > Plagodis > Plagodis dolabraria. The sequence goes on along the minus strand of OY978443.1, from coordinate 5,072,661 downwards.
AGGGAATCGCCCCCTTAAGGAAATTCTCTTTGATTTTAAAGTGTCATGTCATAAAATGTGTATATTATAATCATTAAAAAAAATATTCAAACTAAAATCGTAACATGGCATTTCATTGCTTTCGCTATACCTCAGTTTAATATCTCATCATAATCTAGTCAGACACCAAAGAACAAAGAATAAAAAAGAGTTGAGTAAACGCAAGGGAAGAAGGTTAATTTTAAATACTCGTTTACTCTTCCGGCCAAGTGCGAGGTCACATTAAGCAGCACTAAAGATCTCGAGCGAAAAATACTCGGATATTTTGAGGTTAGCGGAATAAAAAATATAATAGTGTACAGAATGAATTATATATCCTTAATCCACCCGCAAGTAGAAAATCAAATCTGTCGCCAAGCACCTAACGGTGCGTTCCAACAGCTGTCCTTGAGAGCCAGTTATTCTAGGTTAGCCTGAACAATATCTTCGACTATATCATCACTTACCATCAGGTGAGATAGTGGTCAAAGGCTAACATTTCAGGCATAAAAAAAGCTCCGTGTATAGGCTTCACAATATTACATTGATTTTAAGTTGTTTGTATTACGTTTAGAATATATAATTCAATGCACTATGTTCAGAACGAGTAATACAAAAATGTTTAAATTTTATTTTGAACTGGGAAAAATATATGTCATTAGGTATACTAATTCTTATTTAATTGAACAGTTATACCAGAAGACATTGTCTTTCAGTTTCAGACTAAACTTGTCTTTTGTTCTTCATTTGTATAGATGCGTAATGATCCAGTGATAAAATATGTGGGTAGGCTTGAAATATTTTGAATAACAGATTGAACTGAATTTAAAAGTGGGTTAAAGAAGTTAGAAATCGAATAAAATCATTCAGCTTTTGGCTTATGGTAATATGCAAGCCGACGTCTCTCGGCGGTTGCAAGAAGAACTTGGGGCCTCCCGAATTGGACATCGGAGTAACGAGGTGCAAGTATAATAAGGAGATTTTATTATTTGTAGTGTGTTGTCATTTGTTTGGAGCCCGCGCAATGCGAGCCTGTGCGAGCACTTTACGTTGTATAATATATATTAAGAAAATTAAACATATTGTAGGTAGTTGTTTATAAGCATTGGTTTTAAGAGTGTTATTCCTTACCCGAGTGCTAGATCAAAGAAGAAAGTCAAGCTGATTTTAATATCATGTCTGAGCAAAATTATATGAATATTCTAAACTGAAATAACTCGTAAAGTAAACAAACAAAATACTAAAACGACAAAAGAACATCTGTGTAAAGCCATCAAACATACGAATTAAGTGAAACTGCTTGTCCGCACGTAAACACCATTTTAAAAACTTAACCATTTTAACACATTACCTGCTCTTTGTCGGACAAATAACGAAAATTAGCAACCAAGATTTTATTTTCAACAAACACGACATCAACGCCGGACCGAAACCGGTACAGATAAATATACCGTCGATGAATGTACTGATTATGTTTGATTGATTTCATAGTATTAATGTTTTGACATTATTTACTACTAAATATTACTACATCATATTGTCATATCATATTATAATAAATGTATTCTATAACTTTTACTATACGAACAATACCACTCCATTTTTATGAGTCATGAGTTCTGTCGATGAGCATACTGGAAAAATTGGATTCAAAGTTATACCTATTCTCGTCGACTCATATAAATGTTTTAAAATACTAAATTCAAATATATATTCGTCTTAAGTTATCTTAATAACATTGTGTTGAAATTAAAACAAAACAAACGGCGTTGTATTAAAATACCGGTTTTTGTATATTCAGTCCTTTGTTATTAGATGTACTTATCGTATTAACTTACAAACCGTCGAATAATTTACTCAGAAAACATTCAGAAGATGTTGTTTGATGAATAAACATGAAATTAAAGAACTGGACTTTCCTGATTATAATGTTACCTCACGGCTTACTGGAATAGGCACATGCACTACGAACACGAAAATATATTTGAATTATATCACAAAAATCAAACGTTTATGGTAAAAGGTATACACATCCCCAAAAAACCGTTTTCATGTGTAAAATTTAGTAGGATAAAACTTGAGGTAGGGAGTCGATGTTGTATATCTATAATAAAATACCAAATTTAAGAGAGCAATTTTTTTTATATTAATATGTGCCTTTACGGGCAAGTCGGTGCCTGACGGTATAAGCATCACGTCTGTCCATTACAGTTACAGTGCCACAATTGTGTGTGACAATGCACTGCGCGCGACACTCCGAGACATTTGTTTTAAGTCTAGTTTTCCCGGTTATTACACTTGCTACAGTACCCTGTTTGTATATTGCTGCTTAGAGGTAAAAATATCTAGTAGTAGACTGCCCCCAAATATTTGAAAATGAAAAAAAAATCTCTATCAATCTATATCTACTTCTCTGAGAAACAGGCGTAACATGTTTACGAATATATAACAATATTACATATAAATAAATGTATTTACGCTGCCAACTGGTACTGGGCTGGAGCATTTAGACCGCCTATGAGTCTGCTATGACTTATAGGTTGTCTAAATGCTTTTATTGTAGTACTGTAGTGTTGTATATAGTTCATAGTATTTTGTTTAATAAAAGCATACCACCGGTAAAAGAAAAATGTTGTTATTTCAATTTAAGAAAAATAAAACGTGTACGTAATGACGTACACATGTACGAATAACATTATTTATTCGTAGCCTAAGACCTTGAAATTTCAAAGCGACGAGTAACACCCATGCAGTCGTAGTTAGATATATTTTAAGTAATGTAAGAAAAAAACTAGTTCCTAACTTAACTCCCGTTTGAATTCTCCACTTGCTTACTACATATATACTCGTATCTTCGGGTCAGCAAGTAATAAAAGTAGGCAAATAATTCTTGCATTTGCATAAGGATTGTGGAACACGCGATCAAATCGCACAAGAACTGTGCAGTGCCGGAAATCCATTAACGTCTTCAACCGGTAACATGTCTTGCTTATCGCTGGTGGTGCGGCAATGTATGTTAGACATGGCGTTTCGATCGCCGCTGGAATGAATGTTTGCGTATTTTGGTCAAAGTAAGGGATGAGTTTCTGCATTATGGCGGCGGGTCGTTGGTCAGTGTCGGAGCTTGGTACAAGAAGTAAAATTTGATTTTGTTGATATCGGTGATGTATGAAATTACTCACTACAACTGTTGTGTAAGCCGATCAATCTATAAATTAATAAGAGTTTTAAAAATAGCTAGCTGCATTTGAGACATTATTTTATATTTGATAATTGTGAGCTTACTGAAAACATTTTTTTGTTAAATTAGTATGCGTTCTGATAGGTTAATCACATGGTGCTAGAACATTATGTATGGTGATAGGGCATTTTGTGAATGCTTGCCTAGCTAGCAACCACCCACAAGTAGAAAGTCTCCCACCTAACGGTTTGTTCCGTCAGTTTGAGAGCCAGTTTCCATACTAGGTGTAGACTGTTTACCGACGTTATATTTATTAAAAAAAAATTAAACACCTTTATTAGCGTCTTGTACCCAAGGGGTAGTGAAAACTATTGGAAATGGATAAAAAAAATATGAAGCTTAAATATAGACTTAAGCTCTACATTGAGACGAGTACCAAAAATTAATCAATTGTGCTTTTTTGTTCTCTTTTTATATCTTTATTTACGTGATTAGATTTTATGACAATAAATTTCTTTAAATAAAGGGAAATTTAAATTAAAATTTATCCGGTTTGAATGAGCTTACCAATTGTGTATGAATTGAACACAGAAAGTAAAGGTCAGTTTTTATGCTTGATAGGTTAGCTTTTGACCACTATCTCACCTGATAGTAAGTGATGATGTGGTCGAAGATGTTGTTCAGGCTAGCCTACAATTACTCGCTTTAGATAATGATAATATAACATATAATCGGAAAAGGGTTAATTTTTACTTGTTATTCCAATATATTACTCAAAAATAATTATTATTATATCATGTGGCATCAGGGATGCCGGTCCTGGTTTCGAATGCCTCCAGACCGTTTGAAGTTACTTTCCATACTTAAAATAGAAGATTTAAATGATAAATGATTTCTGAATAATTCCTTAAATATATATTTTTTTTATAATTTTGTTACTACATACGATTGTCATTCCTTAGAGACCCCTTGTTTAGGTGGCACATAGGTAATAATAGGTAAAAAAAAACAATAATTTATAATATAACAAAGTAAAGAAATAGGGGATCAGATTTCAGTCTTACAACTTATGAGTTCTATAACAATAATTAAGATAATTAGGAATTGAGATGTGAGTTGTAATCGCACTAAAAATTGTGAACTAAGTAAATTAAACATATAATGATCATGTATAATGTGTCGCGTGTCCAACTCCTATTATCATCACAGGTTTTCTGTTATTAAATATTTACTCAAGAAATAAGATAAGGCTACTATGAACTAAAAAAAATTGTATCGTCAATGTACGAGCAGTTATCTAGTTGGCCATTACTTAATTACATAAAATAACTTAATTTTTTTATTCATTACAAAATTACAAATTTACGAGAGGAAAAATTTTAGTCATGTGCGGGATTCGAACCCGCGGCCATCCACCCCGGGTATGCTCTAATCCATTGAGCTAACATGAGAATGAGTCATAACTTAATTTTTTCCTATCTTGAACCATCGTATTGGGATGGAGCGACATCTATATTTCAATTTCTTGGCGATGACGAGTTGAGGGCAGACTCCACAGTCTACAAGAAAGAAACAAAATTAGGGCAGTTTATGAGTAGGTATTTAAGATATTATTATTAAGAATAAGCTAATAACTGCCACCAAAATATGAACACGGCCCTTTTATTCTAGCTTCAATACGTGTATGGGTTTTAATTATTATTTATCATTGTTTTAAATTTACATATTCCGGCAAAAAAATATTAAAAAGACTAAAAGTCGCCGTTATTATTCACTGAGTTTGAGTACTGTCTCCATTTGCCAATCTGCATTAAGCGCTATCAGACCCTTATCTGAGCTTATATACGCACGGTGGAGCACATTTGCTAATCGCCGCATCGTTTTACTCCCTATAGATGGATACAGCGATAATTCTGTAGGGTTTTATGCCCGGATTGGAAGGGAGATCCAGATTACGAGCAATTTGCCATACGGCTGTTTGGGATTGGAGTTTTGGTGTACAATTTTTGATTGAAATGAAATGAAGAACTTGGATGGAAGGGACAAGTTCTTATTGGGTCGTTTGTTGTAATCAAAATATTGGAATATAATAAATTTGGATATATTTTTTAAAATTTGTTTCAATGAAACGGCTGTTGTACACCCCGGCGGCATTATGTTCTTGACATCTGCAAAATTAAGTCGAGGTTCACTCAATTTCCACCACTCCTACTGAGAGTATAAAAAATTACGTAAATTGCTTTTTGTATATAATATTTTAAGTAGGTATAGTACAACAAGCCAGTTAAAAATAAAAGCTGGCGATTAATTTTTAGGAGTTTATCCTATTTTAAAAGGACAAAGTTGATTGTCTAAATATGATTAAAATTTTATATGAACCAATATAAACTTACTATTAATATTGCAGTAAACTTTTGAAGCAGCGATGGCCGAGCGGTAACAGCCATGGACTGCCATGCCGCAGGCTATAGTTCGATCCCCACCACCGGCTTGAGATTCACCGAATAGTGGCAGGGCATTTCACGAATGTTCGCCTGGCTAGTTACCATCCTCAAGTAGAAAATCTGTCGCCAAGCACCTAATAGTGTGTTCCAAGAGCAGTCCTGGTCAGTAAGTAAAATTACAGGCATATGAGACTTAACAACTGTATGACTCGGTAGTGACGGGCACACTGCAATTCGTCACTTCTGACAAAATGCATTTGTAGGCAGCGGTTAGTCCGCTTTACACCAATTGGGCCTCGTGCTTGTACCATCACAATACATAAGAAAATAAATTAAAGAACGGTTGTACATTAATCTACCGGAACATAAAAGTTTCTTAACGTTAGTTTTATAACATGACCATTGACCTTATTTGATCACAATAATGCTTTAGGTACTTGATAAAAGGAGATTAATCTTAAGCAGTAAATCTACAGTAAAAGGGTTGACACAAGAAATCACTCAACATAAAGATAAAATTCACGTGTCAGTAAGGGATATAATCTAATGAAACTTTGATCACTCCATAGTTACCTTTTTTCAAAGAGGGTGTTCTGTTCTTATACTTATTTTTAAATCATACTACGAATTCTTGTGTCTACAAAATTATCTCAATATTGAGACCACCTCGGTACCATAGACATAAGTCATGATATATCATCCACATGACCACAGTACCACGGTGTATGTAGAGACATTTCCTACATATAACGTGGTATCGATATAAAACTCTCGGTAATAATGTGCGTCTCGTAAAAATCCGCTTTGCCTTTATTTTAACCAAGAGTGTAATGTATTTTATAGTAACAAATATTTTTAAAAGTATTTGACTGAGTTTTATTTGAGTGAGTCAAGACCTCCTGGGGGCCAACTCCCATCTCTTAATTCAGTCTTATTTTAACATTACATCTACAATTTTAATTCGCACCACCACATATCACTATAGTATACTTACATTAGAACTTCAACGTGAGAGCGGGATGCATGCATTGAATCAAGTCATTTGTGCGACAGAGGTAGCACTATATGAACATTATTGTTTCGTGACGGCCACTGGTACCGTGGCCGTCACCCTAGTATCAATAATTTAAACTTGAAACAATGACGTTTGCTTTCCATAATAGTTTATAAAAGGTTTGTTTGTTTGTTTAGGGAGGACATAGATGCTGGCTACCGCCTGTGCGGTCGTCCAGCTCCACCGGGTTTTGGGCGAGGGCCTGGCCCTACAATAGCCCGGGAGGGAGAAGTGCCGAAGGCACTTCTCCCGAGACGGGCGTAGAAGGCGAAAAGCGCTTTCTACCTCCGTCTCCTGCGGACGCCGAAAACGTGCCGCTACTATAGGAGGGGTTGACAGCGAGCTCAAGGGCACCACTGTGGTTCGGACCTCGGCTTGTCTCGCTGTCGAGAGACATGGGGGGGATCGGAGCAAAATGCCTCTGTGCAACTGCAGTGTTGCACAATTGGGCCCTACTGAATAATACTCTTTGACTATTTGGAGAGCAATTTATCGTGACCTTGTTTTTGCCTCGAGCTCGCCGGCGGGCTCGGTGTTTGATTGTGTGACCTCTAATTACCTCACACCTGGGGATTTTACCTCGACGACTTGCGGATAACGCTAAAGCTGCCAATGTAATAGCTGCGATGGGGTCATCCGGGTCGTCTAATACCTGCCGTGGTCGGCGACGGGGGGGTTTGAAGAATGGGATAGAAGAGGCAGTCGAGTAGTTCGATGCCTGGACAACCAATGGGTTCGGGTGGTGGGGCGCTCGATCAAAGTATCGGCGGGCGCAGTCCTTATTGAACTGCGCTAAAGAGGGAAGGTTTAAGTCGCAATGCAACTCGGTGTTCCGGATATACCACGGGGCGCCGGTTGCATTACGAAGAAAACGGCTTTGGATGACTTGAAGTTTATGAAGGTGGGCCTCACTAGCATGACTAAACACTACTGATGCGTAAGTCATGATGGGGCGGATGCAGGCAGTGTAAAGTGTCTTCTTATTACTAAGAGACATTTTACTCTCTTTGCGAATTAGGGGACCAAGGCGACCCATTACGAAGGCCGCTCTGTTACGGACGGTTGTTATGTGATCGTTAAAGGTGAGATGACGATCAAGGGTGATTCCGAGGTATTTTGTTCTAGGAACCCAGGGAATGGGTTCGTCGAATAAAATAAGCGGTTTCGGGTAAGGGGAGCGTGTCTTCCCAGTAAAGCACATAGCTGTGCTTTTGGCTGGGTTGACCGCGATGCGCCATTTTCGGAACCAGTCACCGATCTCGGTGACGGCCCGTTGAATGACGAAATAGGACTGTCTGTTGATATGCCACCCAGTGGTGTAAATGGCGGTATCGTCCGCATATTGGGCTAGGAATACTTTGGGCTGAGAGCGTGGGATGTCACTGGTATACAGTGCAAAGAGAATAGGTGATAGCACGGAGCCCTGAGGGACTCCGGCTCTGACTGGGTGGGGGGAGGAGAGGGTGCCTTCCACGCGATAGCGAAAGCTTCTGGCTTTAAGGAAGTCTTGTAGGATGAGCACAAGCCGTTCTGGCACGCCAAATTGGTATAGCTTGTAGATCAAGCCATTGTGCCAGACTTTGTCAAAAGCTTTCGCTACGTCGAGGAAGACTGCTAGCGTAGTCTGGGGTTTGGGGTACTTATTGAAGCCCTCAATGATGTGCTCCGTGAGGCGGTGCACCTGTTGGACGCATGAGTGTCCGGGTCTGAAGCCAAACTGCTCGTCTGGGATAAGGTGGTGTTCCTTAGCATGGGACTGGAGACGGTTTGCAAGTAACCGCTCGTAAAGTTTGCCTAAGGCACTGAGGAGGCTGATGGGGCGGTAGCTGGTGGGGTCAGATGAGCTTTTGCCTGGTTTGTGAATGCCAATGACATTTGCACATTTCCAGGTGTCTGGGAATAAGCAGTGGCTCATAGCAGCATTGAAGATGCTGACTAAGAGATGGATGAGAGGAGGAGAGAGGGTTTTAAGAACCCTGTTGGAGATGCCATCGGCACCGGGGGACTTGCGCGGTCGGAGGGCCTTGATCAGTCTCTCCACCTCAGCGTAAGTCGCTAAGGTGATTGGTGGGAGTTCAGAGGTGACCACAGAGCTTTTACGTTCGACTTCCGCATCCACCGAATCGAGGTGAGCTTGGTCAACGTGATCTACGTTAGGGGAACACTGAGCCTCTAGGCTATCAGCTAGGCACTCAGCTTTGTCTTCGTCAAAGAACGCTGGGACTAGTGGGACTGGTCTGTATAAGGGAGGCATGTCGTTGTGGTTACTTCCTTTCAAACCTCGCGCCAAGTCCCAGTAAGCATGGTGGCTTGGCACGAGGTTTGAAAGTTTATCGCCCCATTGTTGATCACGCAACTCAGACATGCGACTTTGAACCATGCGTTCAAAGTGGCGTTTCTTAGTTTTGTTCTCTTTACTGGGGTAAGAGTCGTAATGTCGGGTCACTGCTTTACTCTCCGTCACCAATCGTCTCACATCCGCTGGAATGACAAGGCGCCGGTCGTCCGGCACTATGACCTCCTTTGCGGATGCACCTACTACGGTGGAGAGGTGATTGGTGAACGAATCGATCGCAAGGGTTACGTCATCTTTTGTCAGGATGTCGTCAGGGATCTTGTCTAGGTCCGGTGAACTGATAGCCTTTAGGGCATCGCCTACTTGCTTCCAGTTCACTATCGTCTTAGTGGGGCGAGGGAGGTCAGTCGTTGGGTCGGGACCTAGTCGCAGTATAATGGGTCGGTGGTCAGAGTGAAGCTCGTGAACCACTTCTATGGAGCGTAACCGGAGTGTTACGCCTCTGAATAGTGCCATGTCAAGCAAGTCAGATCGGTGGTCTTCCATATAAGGGTAGTGAGTGGGCTCAGTGGGCGCAATTATGTCAAAGTTAAGTTCTGCGATTAGGTTTTCAAGTGCAATACCTCTGGGATTGTTGACGTTACAATTCCATAGGATGTGCTTACTGTTGAAGTCGCCAATCAGAATGACGGCGCTTCCTAATGAGAATAGGGCTTCTAAGTCAGCTCGGACGATCGGCTTTTTGCAAGCTTGGTAACAGGATGCTATGACTATAGGTTGATGACCAGTCATAGCTAGGAGGCAACAAGATGCTTCCATATTAACAAGAGTCGGGGTAGGTAGGGGAATGCAGTGCAGGGACCTTTTGTAATAGATAAGAGTGCCTCCCCCACGGGAGTTCACTCTATCATCACGTACCGTTCTGTAATTGGCAAACCTAGGGTTCGCCTTCCCCGGTTTTAGAAAGGTTTCCTGCACGCATATGATATCGATAAGGTGGGTACAACAAAAGTCGTGGACGAGGTCACGTTGTCTGAAGAGGCCGTCAGCGTTAAATGACGCTAACGAAACTGAGTACGGTTTCGTGCGTTCGGTTGTACTACCCATAGTGGTTGTACTGGGGAGGGGCCTGGGGAACGAAGCGCTTAAGGGCGCTAAGTAAATTCGCGTGTTCCAATGTATATTGGATCACGTCCGCTGGGGATTGAGCGAAGTGCATCTTGTGCGCTAGCTCGCGGACTTCGTTGATGTCAATAGACATCGCCAGGTCGCTGACTAGTTTGATGTCCTCTTGAAGAGAGGCATCCATCAGCGGCATGGGTGGGGCTTGTGGCCGAGGAATGGCGCGGGGAGGAGGGGCGCGAACGGAGTTGGCAACGGGTGCCGGGAGCGCGGGGCGAGCCGGGGCCGGTGCGCGGGCAGGGGCCGGGGCGCGGGCGGGAGCGGGTGCGGGCGCGCGGGCCGGGGCGCGGGCGGGAGTAATGGTCTTTACCATACTGGGTGGTTTAGACCATGCGTTACGGGCGGGGAGCGGCGCGGGTATTACCTGTGAAGCAGGTATTACCGACAGCTTAGGGCTGACCCGTTGGTAACGGTCATGTGAGGGACGGGTCGGCCTATGCCTTGCCACCCTGTGGTTTATGCGTGGTGCTTTTGGGCAGCCGCGGTAATTCGCGGTATGTCCTTGAGCACCGCATAGAACGCAGCTGGGTGGGTCCGGCGAGTCCCGAGTGCGAGTGCACGCCGCTGTCGCGTGATCGCCTAGGCACTTGACGCACCTAGCGCGAGCGAAACAGAAGCGGGAGGCGTGACCGTACAATTGGCAGTTGTGACACTGCGAGGGACTTCCATTTTTAAATGGGGCTTGTACGTCTAACCCAGAGAGGCCGCAGACCTTTTTTAAATTAAAAATGGCCTTGCCCTCTGGTGTACGGTCTAGTACTACGAGTACTAGGTCATATGGACTGCGGTCCTTCCCGCTGTACATGCGGTGAACCGCATGCACTGGGAAGTCTTGTGCTTTAAGGTCGTCACATACCGCATCGGTATGTATCTCCTTAGGCACACCGCGAATCACAACGCGAAGGACTTTCTCCTCTTCGAGCGCATAAGTGTGAAAACTTATGCTCTCTTTACGGAGGAGCTTTGTTAGCGCTCTGTGGTCGCTACTAGTGGGCACTTGGACTTTAATGCCCTGCTGCGTGGAGCGGGCATTAGTATAATGGATCCCACGATCCGAAACTAAGCGGGACAGCATGTCCCATTTGCTTTTGTCCTGAATGAACAAAGGCGGAGGCGGTTTTTCGCGACGTGCGCTCGCGTCCTGAGGGGACGCGGCGGTTGAAGCCGGAGCGGAGGGAGGAGACGCGGGGCGCGGGGCGGGGGTCGGTTTTTTGCCGGAGGCGGGGGCCTTTGCGGGTGCCTTGGCGGGAGGGGCGGAAGTGGCGCAACTAGCGGCTTTGGGCGCGCGCTTGCGTTTGCGATCTACGACGGCGTAACCGTCGTTATCGGAATCAGAGTCCGTGCGTGAGGCGCCGGCCTGATCTACCTCCATGTCCGTTTCGGATTCCGAAACGGTCTCGACAATGGCGAAGGAGGGACGGGTACTCGCTGACCTCCCGATCGGTGAGCGAGAGCGAGACCGTTCACGGGGAGGGGCTGCCACCGTGCGTCTATTGTCGGGCCCGGGAGCGGGCGAAGTAGGGCTATCCTCTGAATAGGATCGGGTCAAGGGAGGAACGCTGGCCTCCGGGTTTGAAGTCCCGGAGGGAGCGATGAGAGTGTCCGTGAGGCGGGCATTCTCTTCCTCTTCAAGGAGTTGCATATGTGCAACGTATAGATCGGGGTGGCGGAGGGCGAAGGTCTGAAGGACCTGCACCTCACCGTTAGAGGGACGGGACTGCATCCTGAGGGGAATACTCAGGACGCCCTATCAAGGGTTTGAATTCCCTCACACACCTTGTGAGCTCACTGTGTGAGAGGGAGTGTGTACCTAGGGTGTGCCCTAGTTGTGTACCCTCTCCGAGCTTTTTTCTCGGCGGAGAGGGGTGCTCCTAAGCGCTACTCCGGGGTTGACTAGGGGCGACCCCAAGGCCAGTAATCCCGGAGCCCAGCTTGCTTCGGCTGACCCGTGAAGCGGGAAAGGCCACGGTGCAAGGTTAAACCAAAACAACAACAGTGGCCGTTGTCACCGTAGGGTGTCACACTGCGACCGCAGCAAATGGCGGATTTGATCGTTCAGACGGGTTTGGCTGACGCTACCCCACGCCTGAACGACGTCGCTTAACAGCACAAAGTGTGTTGTTACGCGACTGTTACTATGTTGTGTCGGGTAGTAAAGTGGTGAAATGCGCACCGAAAAGTGCGGTCAAAACAAGACCACCAGCCCGATATGATGTTGTTCGTCCGAAACAAGGGACTTGGGTAGGTGGTAATGCCTGACGTCTTAGAGCGCCTCTGCGCGCCGGCACGGCGAGCTCGTAGCTCACGTTGCACGGCGGTCGGTGGCTGCTCAGCTTCTGCACAGAAAACAAAACTTCGTCAGGACTGCGTATTCCAAGGCACTGGTCTGCAACTAGCGTCGGAACGATGACCCGAGTGAGACGGCAATAGTGCGGGGACTATTGCGGTCTCACTGGGAGATACTGGCGGAGCTGTAGACAGGTGTGCACGGCGTGGCGGCACAGGTCGGAATGTCAGTGTGAGTGTTTATATAAAAGGTGGGAGTTGGGCCCCTGAAGATGCTTCGTTTAGAAGCGAAACTAGTCGGATATTCTTCTGGTTATGCTGCGTGATGTTTGTGACGTCACGTAGATAACAGGAAAATTAGGCGGAATTGTAACTAGATATATAGATTTATATTTTTTTAAAGTGTTTTATTTAAATATTATTTGTTGTTTTTTTAAGTTACTTTTAAAAGTATTCGTTATTATTTAATATGGATTTCCGCAAAGTAACGCCTGAATCTATTCATTACCGTAATGTATTTTTTTCACTCTTACCCAAAATTCAATATCTATTCTATATTAAATACGCGTTAAATTGGATGTGCTGTACACGTAGCTTCCAAAGAAAAATGTTTTTCTAAGAAGAAAATTAGTACGGGTGCATTTCCAGAAAAATGTTTCTACATTGTCTCAGTTTACTAGCCACGGTAATGTTTCTAGTTAACATTACCGTGGTTCAGCTTATCTCGACTTTATATGAAATAAAATCGTACTTATGATTTTTCAGTTTTAATTTTACCTAAATTAAATCTCATAGTAAAGAAGTATAGATCGAGCACGGCGCAGTATACAAATTAAACAAAAAAAAAACATGCTACTAGCGTTTTTTATTCACTTCTTTTTTTTTTACTCCGCGGATTTGCCGGTTTGTTTGAAAGGGTATGATTGTATGACTGGATCATGCTTTTTCTGAAGCATGATCCAGTCATACAGAAAGAGAAAATCTGTCGCCAAGTACCTGACGGTGTGTTCCGTCAGCTGTCTTTTAGAGCTAGTTATTCTAGGTTAGCCTGAACAACATATTCGACCATATCATCAATTATCATCAGGTGAGATACTGGTCAAAGGAAACAAAAAAAATTAATTGCAGCTTCTGCAGCTAAGCTAAATTAGAATGGTATTGTTTAACTCCACGATATCTAGCTTTAAGGCTCGGAAATTACGAAATAGTGCCAACATGATATGGAAAATCTCATAAACCAGTTACCGGATGGTACTGCAATTTAAATACACGATACTCAAGGATATAAGTAATACTTTCATCGATTTCAAAACATGTTTCCTAATAATTGGCTCGATAGAAAAAAATCTCAAAAACACCTCTGAAAATAGAGGATTCCTACTTTTTCCGCCAGATTTTAGTGTATTAAAAATTGGATTTTTTTTCTAAAATATTGATTTTTTAAGTACAATAAATTTCATTGATTATTTTAATCCAAAAAAAGCACAGTTAATGCGTACTGAGCCTGTTTACAAAATGTCACATACGCCCTTTCATTCCGAGAAGCGTTAACATCATGTCGCACTATTTACTCCAGCGATCTACGTATATTGCTATCATCCTCGCTCATATCGCGGTCAGCCGCGTCATGCGTCGGACCTGTGTCACTTTTCTCGGCGATCTCAATTAAAATAAAACATGGGTAAAATTATAAATAAACGCTTTGGGAATGCAAAAAATCGTCAAAAACGCATGATGGACATAATAAGGTAAGCATCTATGGCTTCCTTTCTCCATGTACCTATGTATATATCTCTTATATTAATGAAATTATGATATGATTGTGAACCCTAACGCAATATAAAAAACACTTCAAACATTTTACAAGACATAGGTACAACTTTAGCTACCTAAAATAATTATTATAAGCAATATTCAGAATTTTTCGTAATGAATGTGTTGTAATTATTTTAAATGGATCATGATTAATTTATACAGTTTCTGACAATAAGGCACACAGGTTATGTACATAATTTTCGACAAATCAATCGTCGTTCAAATAGCGCATAGTAAGTGACATCGCTTCGCAATTGAGAGGCACGTGGATCGAATCCAGCGTAAAGAGATTCTTTTTGGTCTAATTTTAATTTTACGACATAATTCTTAATAATACAATAATAATTTTACGTATGTACGTGGACCAATATAATGTGTCTGACAGTAAGGCATAAACGATATGTGTGTAATTTTCGACACCTTGGTCAATGATTGTATAGTGTGTAACTACTGAAGTCGAATCAGAAGATCGAATACCGTGGATCGAATCTCACATACCTAGATTCTTTTTGGTGACTTTTTTATTTGTATTACTTTTTATTTGATACGTATTATATTTACGTATAATTAAGTTTTCTGACGCGTATTCAATTTACGATTACAATGCTTGCAAATTTATTAGGTATCTCGAGTTTCCATGTTTTCATATAATTAGAGAGTTTAGTATATCTAATGAACGTGAACATTAAATAGGTACTACCTAATCTAGCTACCTGAACACGTTTTTTTCATAGATCTCGAAAAAGTATGTCTTGGATGGACACGAGTTGCCACAGCGTAATAGTTACAGTAGAACAACATTATATTTTAATTTACTACATAGTAACAAAGCTATGTTGAGTAAACACCGTCCTTCTGTCCACTACTATAGAAAACACAAACTTTCATACATGGAAAGTTATTGAAATATTCATGGTATTATCGAGTACGTAATATATTAGTACATATAAATTAGTAGTAAAAAGATGGCCGTAAACGTTTGATGCGATAGAGATAATGAAATTCTGAAATGAAAACTTAATACAAAAAGATGAAGCCTAAGCTTCTGCTTTAGAATGAGACTTTCCATGGTTTTCTTGAATAGCATAAGAATTAAGAACTGACTAAAAGAAAATGAAATAATTAGCACCATACCAATACTTACGTAAGAACATCGAGTAAGGTGCATTATAGAGGACTTAACTATAACGCCCTTAATAACCAAAGTGTAGCGGATATACTACCAAAGAGAGTATTCCCCAGGACGTTTTGGTGTTAAGGGGCGGCCGGTAATTCAACAAAAGTTAAAATTATACACATTATAGCCATTATGTTTTTAAATGTTACATCTTCTGTGATGTATAAACAACATATGGTAGCCATATAAACAACCCCATATATTGGATAGGAGGATGCTTCTTGGTTATTGATACTATCCCATAACTTACTTACCAATAAAATTCTTACCCCCGGTTTCTGAAACGCAAATCAGCGACAAATTATTTTAAATACTTGTTAATCCATTGTCATACGCAGATTGGGTTTCTAAAAACTTCATGTGACTGTTTGTCAACACTAATGTCAAATCTCCAATTAATCGACAATTATTTCAATTTTGGGTTTCTGAAAAGCTTTTCGGTACGTTAACGGTTTGTTAAACTGACTAATTCTAATTGCCCAAAATCGACCAATTATTCTAAGATTAACGTGTTGATATCGTAAAAATATATAAAAATAGTTTTAAGCATTCCTACCTACAACGTTTACTCTAATAACTGATAAGATAGAACAAGAACAGAATTAAATCAAGTATGATTACTCTAAAAACACATATTGCTATTTTTCATACCGAAGGTACTGGGTAGCACTTCACCACTATCTCGCCTGATGATAAGTGATGTAGGTTATGGACCTTCCAAACCCCAACCCTCTTTGAGAAAACACCTTTCGGCTGAGGGCGTTAAGATATGGTTTAAAGCTCTGTTTAGCGCCTGATGTGCGGCTACAACATATTCACGTTGATGTTAGAAGTGGTATTATTTTGTATTGATGCGCAGGAGGTCCATAGTTAGAATCTCGCCGCGGTCTTCCACTTCACCGCATGATGCGAGGGCGGGAGTTTTTAGAATCATTGATAGGCTTGATAGTTGTTGGCCTTCAAGTAGAAAATATATTACCAAGGATCTAATGGTATGTTACGACGGCTGTTCTTGCCTATTCTTCTCTACTGACTTCATCATCATCAGACGTCAATCACTTACCATCAGGTGAGATTATAGTCAAAGCGTAGCCTAGCAGCAATAAAAAATGCCACTCATGATTTTTTTATTTTAATCGATTTTTACGATATAAAGCAACAAGTAAGGGAAGACAAACACGCACATTTTCACGTACGCTAGTGACTTTCACTATCAATAAACTATTACTGACATAATAACTATAAAATTAAAGAGTATTTATAATCATCATGATGGTATTGAGGATAAAGGGATTTTTTTTAATTTAATTTTTTATAGCTGATAGGTAAGCCTTTGGCCACAATCTCACGTGATGGTAAGTGATGATGTGGTCGAAGGTGTTAACAGGCTTAACCTAGAATTACTCTGGCTATCAAGGACAGCTGCCGGAACACACCGTTAGGTGCTTGGCGACAGATTTTCTACTTGAGGGTGGTCGCTAGCCAGGCGGGCATTCACAAAATGCCCTTCCACCATGCGGTGAAGCTCAAGCCCGCGGCGGGATTCGAACCATGGACCTGCTGCGCGGCAGTCCATAGCCAAAGCCACTGAGCTATCACTGCTGGATTCATAAAAATTAATGAAATTTGATAATTCCACTAGCGATAACCCATCAATGTTGACATTTTAGGTATTAGAGCGTACACTCGCACGACTGGACTCTGTCAGTTAGAAATCCGAGCGCAAATAGTATTGTTGGATGTGAATGCCCAAATCTGCTTGTATTTTGACAAATAGGAACGCTTCGAACTCCTCTCTCTTGTTGTTTTACGTTTACGATCATCCGTCATATTTAATTGGTAACCATAGTAACGGTGGTGATGCCAAAAATGATTTGGGATTAATTTCATGTCAAAACAGAAGAGACAACGCTATGTGTTAAAAAAAGACAGAACACTAGAGAATGAATGAATTTGAACGACATTTTCAAATTTCATGTTATCATAGATAAACAAGCATTTTAATCAGGTGTTCTGTAATTTTTCATTAATATGCGTTCCAGAAACCCGTTGAAAGTTAGCGGATTGTTAATTGTGATGGCTTGTTAGATGAATTGAATTTTGACACGCGTACCGAAAACCGGCGATTAATATCGGACACCAAAAATATTATTTGAAAATCAATAAAAGTTTGTTATTTTTCTAGTATAGAAAATGGAGGAGAAGAACGACGCATTGTTGATATACACTATTACACAAAGAGTATATTAAGACAAATCTCGAAACATTCACCTTTCGATTATTTTTTTATTAATATGCAGGGTTATTGGTAAAATGCTAAATCCAGGGAAACCCGGACGGATGGCAGCCCTACTCTCATAGAATGTCCGATTTTATGTCGCACTCCGGTGCATCTTCGCAACATTATCTACCTATACAAGTACATACATCAAGTGACGGCACGGGTGTCGTTTACAAACATAAACGTATCTTTCGTAATCTTTGACAAATACAGTTAATAACAGTAATACCACGGTTTTATAATCGATATGTAATATTGTGGTACGTATGAATAGTAATACAAAGTAATACATTTTCAAACAAAATACTTATCTTTCTCCTTGGGTGATTTCAATAATGGTATTATTTTGTTAGAAGTTTTGTTGTTCCACTCATCTACACAATAGCATCCACGAGATGTATTTATTATTATTAACAAATTGAAACAATAACTGTACCTACCTACTACATTCTCCATGTGATTTTTTGTTAGTGAAATCTTAATATGACTTGTAGTAATGACACGAGCAGGTACCCTTGATTGTTAGCGGAAACAAAGCCAGGATCTGAATGAACTACGCTACTTGATAAAAAAAAACAAAAATTGGAACCGACTCCAACACCCAAAAGTGTGAAATAACTTGTTCAAGTCGGTACCAGTATAGTTCAAAAGTACCTATTATCACAATATTGTGCACGTGGTACTAGTGTTGGACTTCGACAAGTTAATTCACACTTTTTGGTGATGAAGTCATTTCCATTTTTATTTAAAAAAAAAACACTTCTTTTTATGACCCTTGCTACTTACGGGATCGATCTTCATTCATTGTCAACGACTATATCATCAAGATAAGTAAATATTTTTCAGTTATTGGAGTGTATGTCAAAAACGGCTTGACCGATTTTGATGAAATTTAACTGGAACCAAACAACAAGTATCAGCTTTCAAACAATAAAAGATTTTTTTAAATCGATTCACCCAGTCAAATGTTCTGAGGTAACAAACATATAAGAAAAAACAGACGAATTAAGAACCTCCTCCTTTTTTTGAAGTCAGTTAAAAATACCCAATAGTATAACCCGCTATTTGTATTTTGATCAGGGGTAAAAAAGTTTTTTTATGATTTTCTGTGTAAATTTTACACAATATACTTGTTTTTGTAATAAATAAACCATCTATTGTGTAACAGCTTACGCCTTGCATCAAAGTAGATACATAGTTCATGTTCGTCAAAACCATAGTTCATGTTCATTAAAAATGAACATACACAAAAACTGCAAAATCAAACAAGTTGGTAATAATCAAGACTAAACTTGTTCTACTGTAGGTATGGTAAATTTAGGCTCGCGGGAACTATGATCGCAAAGGGTTAACTGTGTCACACTATGATATTTACAGCATACAATCAACTAATGGTTGGTATCATGTATGCATACTAGATGGCGCTTCAGCACACATCACATTCGTGTGTGACAAGATAGTTTCTACTAGTTCTACTAGAGAGCGCTCTAAATTTTTAACCAAATAAAATATTACCGTTGACTTGCGGACGTGGCGCCATGTACACCGCGAAGTAAACACGCGAGGAGAAGTGGGGACAAAATCTAACATCTGGTTTTAGAATTCTGTCCCTTAAGTATAATAAGTTGAAAATTTAAACCCGCGAAGCGTGAAAAAAGAGCTAAGCGTGATGAAACGCACTTCCTATGAAAGAAAATATTAGATATAATAAAATTCAACAAAAGGATATATTTGAACTTCCACCAAGATTCGATCCTACAGTTCCGTCTCTATAACCGGGACCTGTATTTGCATATCTATCGCTAATAGCTCTAATATCACACAAATAACACCAGACTCGCAACGCAACTTACACAACTATAAGGTATACAAATAACTTTTATGCAATACATGTACATTGTTGAAACATTGTTGGTTACCTAGCGACAGGCAAAAGGCGTGGTCTGCTCGGTGCAACAAGATTATTGCACATTAATTCAAGAGCATAAGCACGGTTTTGGCATGTCTGCAGATGAAACGTACAGTGATTTAGGTGTCTGGGACGATAGCGTAGTGGCTGAAACCAGATGGTAGGTTTTAAAAAGAAACATTAATTAGACTTATCACTCATTACAGTTTCTGAAGTTGATTTTTTCATGTAGCTGAAAGGATAGCTATTGACCAATATCTCACCTGATGGTAAGTGATGATGTGGTAGAAGATGCTGTTCACCCTAACTTAAAATTACTGGCTCTCATTAACAGGTACCAGAAAACAGCGTTAGGTGCTTGGTGACATATTTTCCACTTTAGGTGGTAGCTAGCCAAGCGGGCATTCGTTAAATGCTCTACCACCATGCTATAATGACTGTCATCGTAAGAAAACAACCGGCACCGACGACTTAACGTGCCTTCGGAGGGCACGTTAAGTCGTCAGTTACGGAAGCGCTCAGTAGTAATGCTACTAACGGTCACCTAAGTCATGACAGCGGTGGATGTTGCTTAACTTAGCTGATAGGTTAGGAACGGCTAAGATAATCATAATCCCACGCAATGTGTGTAGGAACAAATCATTGTCAAATTGTTACCCCAAACATTTTTAAAATGCTATTCTTGATAGTGATATTCAGTAGGTTTGGTCAATCTGAACGTAGTTTATCCTAATTCATGATATTTCCGTATTGTGGCTGAACATCATAACCGTATGCCTCTTTGGTATTTTAAGAACACATACTGTAATTAATATAGATCGTTGCTTTAATTAATAGGTTATTTATGTAAATTTTTAGTAGTTAGTTTAACTATTACAACTATTAAGAAGTTCAGATCAGGTGCAGATTATTTATGAGCTTGTAATGAAAATTAAACAATATATAATTATACAAAGTTCAATCTTAATGCGCGCTGCATGTGGTTGTTTCGACCATGTGTTATCCAAAATGCGCGCAAATTAGACAAAAATGCAATGGATGCGGTTGCGGTTGTCCAATTTAAAAAATACAGCACGATTCAGAACAATTTGTCAAGGTTGTTATTGGTTTACATGACACATTTTAGAAGGAGTTACATGAGAAAATGTTGAGGAGTCTTTTTTATATATATTTTAGTTCTATATAATTTAGTTTTATAGAGTATATATATATAATCTGAAAAGAACTACATAAAAAATAATATTTATCAAGCAGTTATGAAAGCAAGTTATAACCATGGATTTATTGCCAAAATGTTCGCATATAGTATATTTTTTCTGAATCCAAACAATGGTCCTCTGAGGAGGATTTCACCTTCAAAATAACCTAAATAAGGGAATCGAATTTGAAACATAAACTAGTTTTATCAGATCACATTTACAAAATAATAGCGCACATAATATTTAATAGTCTCGACTATACGCACAGCTAGGTGTTGTCATCAACCAAACTATTAATAATCGTCTGTAGATGTGATCAAACCCTTTTTAATTGGTATTACGCACCGAACAACTACAAGCACTTGGCCAATTAGACGGCGATCCGTATTTTAGCAATTTCGCAGAAAATAATAGAAAAATATTCATACATTTTTCTACGCAACATCAAACTGAAAGAATTTCACTGTTATACGCTTCAAACGAATTGCATTATCCTGCAACTGTTGCTGGTGAAACTTCTAGAATTGTTTTCGAACTGCATCATAACTATTTTCGAATAAAAAACTCCGACAGTGCCGCTTGCAACGCGCAACGGTTCGTGAGGAATTTGATAAAACTGTTGTTGGATAAAATATCAAACTATGCGACGAGGTTGCGCCTTGATTTTCTGTTCTATTTATGATTTGTATGTATGTTAACCGTCTCGTTGTTCTATTGGTATGCCCAACACTTCTAGCATTATTTTATTATTCCTTAAATCTCAATTTGGACAATTTCATTACATATGGAATTATTATATGGTGTACATGACAAATGGTCTCGTTCAGTATTATAAAAGGACTAAAATGTTCTAGTAAAATTTAGTTATTGCAAAATAAATTCAAAACTCAGTCGTGTTCAAAAACACAGCAAGGAGTATGGCGGACTCGGTGTGTTCACTTGCACTCACTCTATCAACAGATAAGATGTTTTCTAAACGTATTTCCTAAAACAATGATTTTTTTGCACACGGTGACGCTCTGTTTAGACGTATGCGGTTTGAGGGCGGCGAGCGCGCGGCGCGGCGCGTGTTCCCTACGAATCTGAGGGATCCCTACTGTGAGTGCAAATCGCATTAGATACTTAAGTTTTTATTATTTGTTATTTTTGGGTGTAATTTATAATCTTATAAATTTTGACACTTCAATCAATGACCGGTTACACAATTAAATAACAACAAAATACAAATCTGTCACTTCAGCTACAATCAATTCACTGAAAGTATGGGGATACCCTAAATTCTTAAATTTATTCTTTTGATCTTATTTAGGTAAATTTTCCACAATCTGTTTCTAGTAAATCGATGGTTTAGGCAGTTCATACGTATGTAACGTATGAACTGCCTAAACCCTCGAGGAATAAATATGTGAGATAAGACACTTCTTTTTTAATTAGCCTGTGTTCTGTTAATCATAAATTTCTTTTGAAATGAAAATTCTTTCGGACGGCATAAGATATCTTCCAGCGGGACATTTCGAAATAATTTCTGTCTTGGCATAGCACGCGTCAATGCTCTTTGAAATAATACCATTTTAACTACTGATTCTTAAAAAAACCTAGTGAATATATATTACGGTTCAAGACTTTTTGTAAGAAGAACAGACAGTAGTATAGGTTTAGTTTTAATCATTCCCTAAACAGCGGAAACTATCAATTGAGGACAAAAAATGTCTATGTGATGTTTTTCTGATTTTGGTCACCAATGAATAGTAACAATAAATTTTGAAATCTCATCAGATTTATACTTAACGTTATTTTGATCTCTCCACGTATACAAAGAATAATGAAACTACAAGTTAAACTTATAGTTAGTCTTTTTTTTCTTTTGGAAACAACAGAAATAAAACCAATACCTATAGAAATAAGAACCTCTAACATCCAACCAAAGGTATTTCAATAAGACCCTCATGATGGAACTTGATTATCGAACCTCGATCGTCACCACCGTCGAGGTCAGAATTCCATCGACCCTAACCATTCTTCAAGAAAATAAGGTCTCCAGTATTTCCATGTAAATCGTCATCGGGTACGTTTCGAGCCTCGGGCCAGCGGTACAATTGGCTCTCACATATTCAGTAAACTGAGGGCCTGTTTGCGAACACTACACGTACTTACAAGAGTTGTCAAATTGTAATTTATTATTTGCGTCAAAGGCGTGAATACCTATAAAATAATGGTGTTAGCCGTTCCACAGAAAAAAACTATTAGTTATGGCATTATCCATTTGGGAAAAAAATATGATAAAATATTGTTATTTTTTAAATAATATAAAAATTTAGCTATGCTATAAAACAGAGTTTTAACATTTTATATCAATGAAATAAAATCAACGTCATAAACACAAAAAAAACTTAGTTAAATAAATTATTGTAGTACCTATGACACGATAAATATTTATTTTGCCATGATTTTATAAGCCTTCTTTATGCCCTAATAGCATTGAAATAAAATAATCAAGTTACTGTCACCTTATTTATGTTTGAATCGATTTAAACCTCTGAATGCATATCTTAATTATTACTATATAAAAGTTTAATACATACATACGAGTACATAGAGTAATAGGATATGGGTCCATCAAGCTTGTTTGATAGACGGGTCACTCGTATCTAATAATCATTAATATACGCTAGGAACAGAAAAGGTCCCAAAATTGATCCCTGCGGTACACCTATTTTTACCAAAGACCCGGAACCCGGTAGTTACCGCAGAGCACCCGAAAACCATAGTTAAAGTTTAGTTAAAAATCATAAAAAAAATATACCTGTTGGTTACTGAATTTCACCTATATTACAATATTTACAGAGCAGGGAAACACTTTACCTCTGGGAAGACAACGCGATAGTTCGCGAGCGGCTCCAGAACAAGACTCGTCCAGGCAGCATCATTACCACAGTGCCGCTGCAGAACGGCTTCCCAGCCCCAGTCCGTCTACACTTGCCCCCCGGCCTGGATGTGAATGACAACTCTACCAAGTACCCTGTGGTGCTCTATGTGTATTCTGGACCAAATACGAACACTGTATTCGATACTTTCACTGTCGGTAAGTAGGCTTAAATTTTAGAATATTTATTTATTATTTTCTAAATTTATTAACTTATGTGTATATAATATAATAGTAATGCTGTAATAAGCAGTATACAGGAAAGCTTACCGTTTGGTAATATTAATTTTGGTCACACATAAAATTTGCCAATTTTTTATCAAAACTTTTTATTCTGTTTCTGTTTTATAATGTTACTAGCTTTCCGGGCGCGGCTCCTCCCTCGCGTATTATCTCGTAAGAACATTAACCTCTTTTTGCGCAGTTGGATAAAAACTATCCTATGTTTTTTCCCGGGTCTCAAACTATTTTCATACCAAATTTCATTTAAATCGGTCCAGTAGTTTTGGCGTGAAAGCGTAACAGACAGACAGACAGAGTTACTTTCGCATTTATAATATTAAGTACTGATTTCTATTAGTAAGTATTTGAATCTTATATTTTAAAACTGTTTAGCTAAAACCGGCCCTGGTAGGAAGGTCACATACATTATGCATTCACTTCGACCTGACGTTGGAATCAATCCGATGTTTGGTGCAGATCCGACAAAAACTGCCTTCGTAATGAGGTGCCCGTAGGACCTACTCGTATGTAGTGTAGGGATAACTGAAAACAGGATTTTATGTTGTTTTGCATAAGCGTAGGTACTACTATGGAGTGATAACTGTATAGTTATGTACAAGTTATTTGGTGGATATTCATATTCAGACATATTGATTTGAAGCAGTGATGGCTCAGTGGCGTTGGCTATTTCTTCACAGCAGGTCCTTGGCAGGGCATTTTGCAAACACCCGCTTGCCTAGCGACCGCCCTCAAGTAGAATATCTGTTGCCAAGCAACTAACGGTGTGTTCTAGTAGCAGTCCTGTCAACGACTTTCGACCACATCGCCACTTATCATCAGGTGAGATTATGGTCAAAGGCTTACCTTTCAGCAATAAAAATAAATAATAAAAATTTAAAATTTATAACATTCAAGCAAAATTATAATTGACGTCATTCACCTCTTCTCGAGATACGGTTTGGAGTTGTTGTCTCTCCGAACACAATATATAGGTACGTAAAGTTTTTAAGCGCCTACAGATTTAAGATATTCTGTCAAATAATCTCAAAATATTAAATGTTTCAGGTAGTTATTGTTTGATAGTGCTGTTTTGTTAGACATAATAGTACAATCATTATACTAAGTTAAAATTCATCTTTAGAATATCTATGTGGATGTGTGAAAAAATAGTTACCATTGAAGCGGCCCTACTGCTTTTAATAAAGTTTCAACCAATACTTTATGCGCAATATGTCATTCACATTTTACTGCAAAATAATAAAAAAATTCAAGACACCTAAATTCATATGTAATAAATATTTAAAACGTATCAATAAAATATTCACTCTAAATTCATCACAGATCACGCACATACATACTGTGTTTTATATTGGTTAGTTCTTAATAAAATATATTACATTTATGAATTAAAAGTTACCATTTTAATAAAGCATTTACGATATCCAGTCTAATGAGGGACCTGCAAAGCTATAGACATTATCAGAGCCCTAAAAAGGTCGTAAAAGCCCGAATACTTGAAGAGGACAAAAGGAATTCCTGACAAGGTTATAACAAAGACAAAACTGGATTTCTGGATCAAATCCGGTATAAACCGGCACATGGATAAAATAATGTAATAATTAGATCAGTATTTGGAGGCAGGTTCGTTTGAAATTTAATTTAAAAAGAAGATAATTATACAAAACATTGGAAACTTACTACCGTTATTTTACAAACATACTTATATTGCAGTAGATACGGTATACAAACATGTAATCAAAAACACATCCAAAATAATATGAGTACTCAATTTGATTTCCAACAGGTCTGAAAAATATAAATATACATTTTTGTAATATACTTAGGGCCCGTTTCAGAATGTCCTAATAAAGTTTCGGGTTGCTATGCAACACATAAAATAACTGAATGATAAAAATGACAGTTAACATGCAGCGCGTTTCTTAAACAATTCTGCTAGCTTAAACCGATGGATAGGCTAAATTGATGACTGTGAAACGCAAGGATAGTGTTTTATTTTTTGAATATGTTCTGGGTAGTAAAACCGGAACTTACTCGAACATTCTGAAACAGGCCCTAAATGAAATAAATTGCTACCTATTGCTATGTGGATAACCCCAAAGATGTCGCGCTTGTTCGTTTTACGGGTACGTATATGAATTGTATAGAGGCCCAGTGCCGGGTTAGAAAGTCAACCCTCATTTAACTCCATTGTATTTGGTGTTGTTAGAGGTGACTGAGAAAAATACCGGAATTTCGGGAAGCAGCTCCTTCTGAAGAACTGACACCTACTGCGATCCCAGAGACGCTTGCGTGGGGATTATGGCAAATCCTCTCACTCAATTGGGGTGACCTTATTCAACAGTGGACGATTCGGTTGATCTGTTGATGACACTGGATATAAACTTAACATCTGGTAAACAGCCTGTTTGTCAGGACAGAAAAGTATTATAACATAAAAGATTATCAATGTATGGCTATTTATAGGTTCCCGGGTCCTCGTTTTGGTTTAAAATAGAACCGGTTCCTTAACGTTAATTTTCTATAGATAATGAAAATGGTTTAAGTAACATTTAAAGGTAACGGTAATGGCAATGCATAGCTATCGTTTTATTGGTTCAGTACGGTGGAAAAGTAAAGGAATAAAAGGAATATCATGGAATAATACCAGGTGGTGATTTTTTTATAGCTTATAGGCTAACCTTTGATTACAATATCACCTGATGATAAGTGATGATGTGGTCGAAGATATTGTTTAGGCTAACCTAGAATTACTAGCTCTCAAGGACAGCTGCCGGAATTCACCTTTAGGTGATTGGCGACAGATTTTCAACTTGAGGGTGGTAGCTAGCCAGACGGGCATTCGCAAAATGCCTTACCACCATACTATAACGACTGCCATCCAAAGACAAGAACCGGGACCGACGGCTTAACGTGCCCTCAGAAGTATGTCACCAGCGGTCACCCATCCAACTCATGACCGCGACGGACGTTGCTTAGCTTTGCTGATCGGTTCAGAACGGCTAGGCAAACTTCGCTACGAGCGTTTCGAACACAATTAATGTGAATTTCTCTAGTAAGTGTATGCTATATGAAATTTTAGCCACTAATTCTGTTTGTGAGACAGAGAGCAAGCGTGTATTTAAAAAAAACACCTAGGTATAAGCGGTATGGTCCGCGGAGTTGAAGCAGTACGTTCCACATTTAAAATTTTTAAAAGACACGCACGTTCGGGTCCCATAATAAACTGCTAAATAAATCGCCTTTAAAGATGTGACTAAAATATACCCAACAAAAAACTGACCGTATTTTGATCGATGTCAATTATCATTAAGTATAATAATATCTTGTTATATCCAATCGAATGGAGAATAGATCAAATAGTTTTACAGGCTGACCAATATTTGTATGATAAATAAAAAAGTCACCCATACGTAGGATCTGATTTGAATAAACATTCGAATACGCGTTATACGGTTACCGGTTTGTTTAGTTACATGTATAGATAATGTATCAGTACTTGAGTTTTAAATATTTAATCTTATATTTTCTATTTTTTTTTATTGCTGATAAGTGAGCATTTGACCACAATCTCACCTGATGATAAGTGATGATGTAGTTGAAGGTGTTAACAGGCATAACCTAGAATTACTGGCTCTCAAGGACAGCTGCCGGAACACACCGTTGATTACTTGAGTTTTAAACATATAATCTTATTTTTGTACTTTGCGACAGATTTTCTACATCAGAGTGGTCGCTAGCCAGGCGGGCATTCGCAAAATACCCTTACACTATGCAGTGAACCTCAAGCCCGCGGCGGGATTCGAACCAAGGACCTGCTGCGCGGCAGTCCATAGCTAATGCCACGGAGCCATCACTGCTTCTAATGCTTGATACATAATTATAAAATTATCTAATTAACATTTATAAGAAATGACAACACACACACACATATTGCACTGTTACTAATACATTCGCGTTTAATGTATTAGTAACAGTGCTTAGGCGGGAAATCGGATATGTGACATCTGTATTTAATTTTGTGAAATTTTCCAATGTGATATCATAACGGGAACGTAATATAAGTAATGTAGATTTAATCATTTATTCCCGTGCTTATAATCTTTGCTTAAAATTGACGAGCATTATTCATTAATAAGGAAAGGAAAACTTGTGCGAAGTGCTAAATGACGTCAGCAATTCAATAATAGGTCAGAAGATTGTGTTTTATTTAGCATGCGCATATGTAGGAAAATAGTAGTAAAATGTTTTACTAATAAAATTTAGTACAACAACAATTAGACACATCTCATTGATGTAGTTTTATATAATTTGATGTTAAAAAATCATGGTAATTTGAGATATGGCCTAAGTCAAGATCAATAATGCATTCAAACCAAGAACATTTTGTTGATAGAAACAATAGCTTGTGAACATGAAACGTAATGGCTAGAGAGAGAGCCTATATAATTTATGCTGTACTGTACTATACTGCCACACAGCCTACTTAAGGATATTAAGGGGGTATTTGCCATAATCCCCACGCTTGGCAGGCGTCCTGGGGGCAGCGTAAGTTGGTTGTTTTTTAGAAGGCGCTGCTGCCCACCTTCCAGTATTTTTCCCTTAGTCGCCTCTTACGACAACCACGGGATGATATGGGGAGGTACCCGACACCCCACGGGGCCGGGTTTATACAGGTAATGAAAAATAGACAGTATGATGATGTACATGTAGTTAACTTAAATTGATTTTGTTTCCAAAAACTTTTGTATGGAGCTTACATTCTGTTTCATGTGACAGAAACCTAGGGACCTCTTCGGCACCTTATCGGTAATGTTTGATCAGATTGGGACTGATATCATGGAAGCCATGCTTTTATCTACTTTAAATTGCTAACACAGCCCTGAATGTACGGATGCTCCTACGATGCGTGTATAATGAAGAAACTACTCCAGGGAATATTATACGTAAAGAATATTCTTCTTAGGTTCAAGGTCAAATGCATTTAAATTTTGTGATATTGGAAAGCGCTCGTAGCGTTAACTTGCTTAGTTGTTCTTGATAGATTAACCACGTTAAACAACGTCCTGCGGTTTTGACTTGGATGGGTGTCCGCTAGTAGCATTACTATATACTGAGGTCTTCCGTGCTTTGGAGGACACGCTATCGGTTCAACATGTTCTTACCACCATGTTAATATAGCATGGTGGTAAGAACATGTTGTAGATGCAGTGATAGCTCAGTGGCTTTGGCTATGGACTGCCGCGCAGCAGGTCCATGGTTCGAATCACGCCGCGGGCTTGAGCTTCACCGCATGGTGGAAGGGCATTTTTGCGAATGCCCGCCTGGCTAGCGACCACCCTCAAGTTGAAAATCTGTCGCCAAGCACCTAACGGTGTGTTCCGGCAGCTGTCCTTGAAAGCCAGTCATTCTAGGTTAAGCCTGTTAATACCTTCGACCACATCATCACTTACCATCAAGTGAGATTGTGGTCAAAGGCTTACCTATCATCAATAAAAAAAAAAAAAAAAAATGCCCGCCTGGCTAGCGGCCACCCAAGTAGTTAATCTTTCGCCAAGTAACTAAACGTGTGTTCCAGTCGTTGTCTTTGAGCACCAGTAATTTTAGGCTAGCCTATACATCATTTTTAACCAAATCAAAACTTACTATAAGGTAAGATGGTGGTCAAATGCTAAAGGAATAAATAGAAAAAAATCAGCCAAGTGCGAGTCGGACTCGCGCACGAAGGTTCCGTACCATTAGCTATACAATATTAGACTTCATATTTTAACCTTTTTTTGTTTTAACGTGCGCGAGTCCGACTCGTAGTTGGCCAACTTTTTGTATTTATTGTTATAGCGGCAACAGAAATATATCATCTGTGAAAATTTCAACTGTCTAGCTATCGCCGTTCTTGAGATACAGCCTGGTGACAGACGGACGGACGGACAGCGAAGTCTTAGTAATAGGGTTCCGTTTTTACCCTTTGGGTACGGAATCCTAAAATAGAATAGAGTTTACATGTTATGATCACTTTGACAAGGTTTTTTTTTTTTTATAGCTGACACTTAAGCCTTTCAGAGCCCTATCTTACCTAATGGTAAGTGGTGATGTGGTCGAAATTGTTAATAAGGCTAATCTATAATTAATGGCTCTCAAGGACGGCTGTCGGAAATCACCGTTAAGTGCTTGGTGACACATTTTATACTTGAGGGTGGTAGCTAGCCAGGCGGGTATCGCAAAATGCCACCATACAAACTAAAGAGAGGTTGTCGTTTAATGACTTTCGATGTGCAAGCACCTTAAATAATATTAGTTTTTTTTTTTTGATTATGGAACCTTAAGATTACACGGAAAAAAATGGGTCCTGACAAAGTGTCAATCCAAGAATAATATTATTCTCGAGAGTATTGTTTAATCTCAAGTAAATATTTACTTAAAATAAAAATAATATCTTGAGTGAAGTTACGTCGTTTTCTCCAAGATAAATAATATTATTCTCACTTTATATTTTTACATCAAGATTATAACTATTCGTCAGAGATGTTTTTGCTCTTGACTATAGAAAATATTATATTTTGAATGAAATATTTTATGAATTCTCATTCTGAATATGTACGGAGTTAGCATAAGAATTCTGAAATTTTATCCAAGAATAATAAAAGTTTTATTGGATTAAGATAATATTTCCATTCCTTCAACAACGATGGTCTTAATACAAGAAATTTCTTTTATTCATTTAAAATAATTATGAGAAGTAAATAACAAGGATAAACATATTTCCGAGCAAGAAAATAATTATCCTCTTAAAAATCTTTGTTTTCTATATCTGAGCCATATATTCTTTATTGAACTGTGAATTGGTATTGTCATGCTGAGATACATTGGATTTACAACAAAACAATATACTTGGTATAACCAAGACAAATATCTCAACTGCAGAAGTGACCTATATTAGATAGAGAATGTTAAAGTTGTCAAAGCAAAAGTACTTGATTGTTGATTGTGGAATGTATTTATCTTAAGTGAAAAAATCAAATTCTTGATCTTTGTTTCATTGTTCTTGATACTTATTTGATATTGTATTCTTCGGTTAAGAATCTTAGATTAACATGAAAACAATATCATTTATTGAACCAAGAAAACACATGTCCATTATAGACATAAACTTATTTAATCTGACGAATTTTAAAGTTTTCAAGCCAATAGTGATAGATTGTTAATTATTATAGTAATTCATCTTCAGTAAAGAAAAACAAATCTTGATCTTAAATTTGAATTCTTGATTGATATTTGATACGGTATTATTAGGTAAAGAGACATTATTTTTCAAACAAAACAATCTTATTTTATAACTAAAAAACTAAATTTTGATTGCAGATGGTGGCTTCTATTAAATGAAGAATTTTTAAGTTTTCGAGGCAATAATGATATATTGTTAATTGTTGAAGTTATTCATCTTCACTTCAGAAAAGGAATACTTAACTTAAATGTACCTATGTTCTTGATTGATTTTTGATACGATATTATTAGGTTAAGAGATATTGGATTAACAGCCAAACTATATACCACTTTGAACCGATAAAGTACATCTCTACTGCAGAGAGTGACTTATCTTATGTGAAGAATATTAAAGTTTTCAAAGCAAAGTGTTAGATTGTAAAATTAGTTATAACGTATCTTTAATAAAGAAAACCAATCTTGGCCGAAATTTTTTGTTTTTGATCTAAGAATATTTACTTGATGCAATATTCTTTGGTTAAGAAACAGTAAATCTGCTGCAGTTCTTGAAGACAACCAGCTGAGCCCGACAATTTAACCTGGGTAATTTAGAAGTCACTAGCATAGATCCAACTAGTGGGCAGCAGCTTTCTGAAGAATTCCCATCTTACACTGCGGTCTCCAAGAGGTCTGTCAAGCATGTGTTACAGCTCTTATAAGGGGAGGCATTCCTTTAACATTCCAAGCATTCCTTTTTTGGAAAGAGTTCAGCGTAAGTTTGCCAGGTCCCTCTATAAGAAGATATACGGTTACTACCCCTTCCTTTTCCCATCCTTGTTTGTATCTGGTATGGTAGGGCTTGTTACTCTAGAGCGCAGGCGCAAGCTTCTACTGATTATGCATTACTGTATGCTGTTGCGCAATTCAGTAGATAATCCCTCAGCACCACCTCGAGTAAGCTATTATGTTCCACAAAACTACACTAGCGTAGGTGAGCGTCGTCGGCACCGTCTGTTGGCATTTTCTAGCAAGTTACGCACCCGATATGCCAATAATGCACCCACGGCAAGGGCAGTAAATCTTATAAACTGTTTCCTCCTAACTGTCCAAAATGTCGACATCCATGTCGATCCCTTTAGAACTATTTATAAGAATATTATGTTTTGTCTAAAATTGTTAACGTTTTGGCTCCTTAGCTGTAAGTTTACTTTTTGTAATATATAATTAAATAAATAACGAGTGGATGTTATGGCTGTTGATGATAATGATGACTTCTATAAAGTAGTTAGATTTTTTAAATTTATTCATCCTTTCTGCTACCAATTGTATTGTAAAGTCCACATTCCATTTTGATACGATGAACCTATATATACTGTGAACTCAGTGAGTAATTCACTAAGTATCGTAGTTTCAGAACAAAACTGACTTGACATTTAATATTGAAAAATATGAAATACCAAACTCGTTAAAGTCGGGAACATGCTAATTGAAACACTCTGACGCTCACACTTAAATTGACTTCCACAAGTAGATATAGGGTACGTATTTAATGTTTTTCAGTCTTAGAAGTCAAACAAATATATTATATCTACAAACTTGTAGATGATATCCATCATGTTGTATCAGCCGAATTGTGCACTGCTGAAGAGTCATTAAAGGGATGTTTGCAATAATCGCCACGCTTGGCAGGCGGCTTGGGGATCGAAATCATACCTACGTTAGATACGTATGTACATATTTAAACATAATTATGGTTATAACAAGAAAATCGAATTCTAGGTTAGCCTGAACAATAGCTTCGATTACATCATCACTCGCCATCAGGAGATATATAGTTCATAGTAGTCAAAGCTAATATCATAATATCAGGCATAAAAAAAATAAAGTTTTCATCACTAGCTTTTGAATCAAAACCATGAATTTTAAAGTAAAAAGACAAATTTCCAGTCAAGAATAACGGTTTCTTCATTCAAAATGTGTGTTTTCAGATCAAGTAGTCAGTTTTTAGTTTGAGAAGGGGTTTCTCTATTTCCGATTTTATTCAGTGTTGCAATTTTTTAGTTTTGTCTAGTTCTCCCTTGTTGTGGGTAAACTACGGAACGTAAAAATACTATTAATTATAATCAATTATGCATGCCGAATAAACATCATGAAATTCATATTATGAATGGGATATTTAAATTATCATTTCAAAAGTATAAGCTTACTCGGCTAATTCGGACTGGTAGACTAATATACTCGTAGTATAACGGCAAAATGGTAGGGTTTGAACCCCGCTAGTGCCCAAATATATTGGTGCTAGTGTTTTAAAACTGTCCGATTATCACCTTTAAGCACATGAATACGGTTATTTATTCATGTGCTTTTAGGTGCTCGGCTTCACATTTCCTAATTCAAAGTGGTTGAAAGCTAGCTAGGTGAGCATTAGTAAAGTACCCTATCACCATGTACTGAATCTCAAACCCGCTGCAAGAACCCATGGATTTCGTTAGTTATGACATTAAATCAAAGTCAGGTCAAAGTCAAAATCATTCATTCAATTTAGACATCTACGACGCTCTTGTGAAAGTCAATTAGAAATTTTAATATTGAAATATTGTACTCTGTACTGCCATGTTCAGCAAACAAATGTACAGAGCCACTGCGAGAAGAATGGACAAGAAACTCGGGACCATTGATTGAAATATCTTTTAACGTAGGTACCTACTATATAATAAAATTATTATAATATTTCTTTAAAATACATAGGTGACAAAATTGTCCAAGTATTTTGGTTGTTTAAGTAATCATAAACTGTGTAGTAGGATTTCTTAATCAAATTGTTGTTTCACGTGCAACTTGAATGTTCCTTCTGTGAGCGTTGTAATATGTTCGGAAATTTTATTATTAAACTGCACACAATTACCTAAGAATGACCTTTTTTTTGTCTTTGCTAACCTAAAACCTGGCACCGCAATTTATTTTTATTCCTAGTGTGTTGATCGTGATTGATATTGTTTAATTTAAGTATTCTCAATTTTTTACAATTTACACAATATTTTCAAATATATACAGACTCGGTAATAATACAACAATAGGTGATCATCTATACTGCCAGTATTTAACACTGATCGTCAACCTACATGAAAAGTTATTCGAATGTAAAATAATATTTATATGTACTTATGTTAAATAATAATGATAATATGATTAAGTTTCGGGACTTTATATGGATGATGTTGGCTACACACAACACACTGCGCAGCGCGCTGCGAGCGAAAGGCGCACGCGTCGTTTAATAGCATTTTCGTAAATTTTGTTTAATAAAGTGTTATAAAGTGAATATTTTTCAAGTTATGCTTGAGATAGCAACCTAATTTGTGCTCAGTTAGGTAAGTTTGTTCCTTACTTTATAAATAGCTGTAGATAGAAAAAAATATCCATCATAGGGGCTGCTAGATTTTCTTTGCCTGGAACGTGCTGTTTGGATACATTAAGTATAGCCAAGGACGGTAAGCAGGTAATACATAATTGTATTACATACCTACTGATATAATGACAACTCTTTATGATAAAGTTCAACATCAGCCTTGTTGGTAAATAATCCTTAAATATTATATTATAAATGCGAATGTATGTTTGTATTTGTATGTGTGTCTATTCCTCGTTAATTATTCAGAATGGATTTCGATGTATATATATCTACCTATTCTCTCTATAATGTTTTACATAGGTATACATAGATTTTCTTGTTAGATAAACCGGCATTCAAGAATATACAATGTGTTTTTTTACATTTCAGATCAAAAATTTACCAATGAAACATATGTGTTATGCTGCTCAACTCAATACCCCCAAGAGGAAGGCTACCACGTTTTGGAGCAAATTCAGAACTTTGTTATTGATTTTCAGGTAATTAAATCAATTGTAATTATGTAATGTAATTAAGTATGAAAACACATATCTATTACACATATAATATATTTTTATTATTATGTTAGGAAGTCTCAATCAAATATTCATTCTATTCCATACTAAAATATAATATATATGTCAGTATTTTCTACACAAAACTTTTCAAAGTGTGTCGAATCATATTTCATGATTATGTACAGTATATAATAAAATGCACTGTCTGATTAACCGCTAACTTGCAGTTTAGATGATATAAGTGATAATAATCTAACGGGACGGGGTCTTCTGGAAGCTGATTTTGAAGACAGTTCTAATTTTAGGTTTAACCTGTTGGCCATCTTTGACCACTCAACATTATGTGAGATTATGGTCAAAAGATACCTATCGTCTATAAAAGCTTTATGTATTTTGCAATATTTTCATTTATTCTCTTTTTTTTAGAATCCTGGAGATGTCCAAAATAAAAGGGAGGAGGTGAAGAAAAATGCTCGACTCAACAAGCAGTGTTCAATCATACCTCATAACATGTAATGTGGTGCTGATAATAATGAGAAAAAATATTATCTGGTGGTAGATTAGGTCAGATTGAATTTTAAGTCACCTACATTTCACGCATTTCTACCAGAGTACCAGAGTGGTTTAATTCTCAACTACATAATAGGCATTTTGTATAATTTGTATTAAAGGTTTTCAATGTAATGAGGACGCTGGTGAGTGAGTTCCGAAATTATATATATATATATATATAATCTGTTACATTTATGACATGTGGATTATGGTAAATGGTTCTGTGATAGTAAGATATTCTTGAAATCTAGCTTAGAGTTTATAATTAGTTTCATTGATTTTATGTTTGAGTGTTTATCTGTAAGTGTAATTCCTAAAAAAAACGAATAACGCCAAACCATGTAGTTAAAATAATGTAAGCAATTACAAAATGTGAATAATTTTGAAGTATAATTTTTAAGTACATATCTTGAAATTATTAATCTCCGAGTCGTTAAAATACTTATATATTAAATAAAATTATGTATAGTCAATATGATAATTATTATTTACTACAATTGTATGCTTCTTAATTTATTTTATAAATAAATAATTATCAACAGAAAATATTTATTGTATTTTATTTATTTTTACGATAATAGATGTTTTTAGTCTATCACTTTTAGAACTACTTTTAACTATTATCCTACTTTACTTGCAGATTTGAAAGGCGGAGATCAGATTGGTAGATCTGTACAGTGTACCAGGCTCTGTATTCTGTAAGTGAGTTTTTGTTCTTGTTTACTAACTGGACGTTTTATATAAATATCTTATTGTATTAATGGAAAATATCAATTATCAAAATATCATTATATTATGTTAAACCAAGAACTGAAACTTCTTATAGTAAAATGCATGGTGCTTTTTTACTATAGGAAGTCTCAGTTCTTTGATTTCGAACCAAGATAATTGATATTTTTAACAAAATACTATCTGATCTTCATATGAAACACTTTTATGAGTTGAACCAAGAACTAAGACTCCTTCCAGTAAAACGCACTATTATTGAACCAAGACAATAGATATTTTTCCTAATATATTATCTGATCTCCGTATGAAACATTTAGAGATTATAACCAAGAACTAAGACTCCTTCTACAAAAATAACCTATTATTGAACCAAGATAATGGATATTCTTTACAACATATTATGTGATTTCCGTGTGAAACATGGAATGACTTGAACCAAGTAATTAAACTTCTTACAATAAAACGCGCCATTATTTTACTAAGATAATTAAGATCTAAATGTAAAATATGTAATTATTTTGAACAAGAACTGAGGTTTCTTACAGTGAAATTCCATTGTCGAGTCAAGAAATCTGATATTCTATCCTGTAGAAAATTCTGTCTTCGTGCAACATACATATTCTTTTGAACGAATCAATACAACTTCTTCGGGTAAAACATCCATTAGAATACTAAGATCTAAAATTACTTACATTAAATATACTTAATATTGAAATGAGAACTGAAAATTGTTCATTGAACTTTGGTTTCTTAACATAAATAAGTCACAGTATTCATATAAGAAGATTTTTAGTTCTACCTAAAATATTTTTTCTTGTACGTAGAAAACTCTGTTGTTGGTCTAATAATAATATTTATTCAGAAGTATATATTTTACTTGAAGTAAGAATAATATCTTAACTGAACTATTTATGTACTTGACAGTAGAATTTTTTTTTTTCTTGTTAGAATCTAATGAATGAGTGAACGAATGAGTTCATTTATTCAAGTAAGGATTGTTTTAAATTTGAGAATTTCTGATTCTCTAAATTAGAACAATGATGTACTTAGAGAGAGACATGGCTACTTTCTCTTAATAAGAACATAATAATCTTAGTAAGAGTAAATAAATACTTACATGAAAAATGATTATCAAGACAAATATTTACTAATCTCAAGAATATATTGTTTTCCCCATATATGAAACACGGA
Organism: Plagodis dolabraria; assembly: GCA_963854805.1. Classification (NCBI taxonomy): domain Eukaryota; kingdom Metazoa; phylum Arthropoda; class Insecta; order Lepidoptera; family Geometridae; genus Plagodis; species Plagodis dolabraria. The sequence goes on along the minus strand of OY978443.1, from coordinate 5,035,075 downwards.
ATGTCTTGACCAATAGATATATTCTTGATTTGAAACAATTTTTTTTTTCATAAAATAAAAATAATATCTTGAGTGAAGTTACGTCGTTTTCTCCAAGATAAATAATATTATTCTCACTTTATATTTTTACATCAAGATTATAACTATTCGTCAGAGATGTTTTTGCTCTTGACTATAGAAAATATTATATTTTGAATGAAATATTTTATGAATTCTCATTCTGAATATGTACGGAGTTAGCATAAGAATTCTGAAATTTTATCCAAGAATAATAAAAGTTTTATTGGATTAAGATAATATTTCCATTCCTTCAACAACGATGGTCTTAATACAAGAAATTTCTTTTATTCATTTAAAATAATTATGAGAAGTAAATAACAAGGATAAACATATTTCCGAGCAAGAAAATAATTATCCTCTTAAAAATCTTTGTTTTCTATATCTGAGCCATATATTCTTTATTGAACTGTGAATTGGTATTGTCATGCTGCACGGAAAAAAAAAATTTTTTCAAATCAAGAATATATCTATTGGTCAAGACATTCCGTGTTTCATATATGGGGAAAACAATATATTCTTGAGATTAGTAAATATTTGTCTTGCTAATCATTTTTCATGTAAGTATTTATTTACTCTTACTAAGATTATTATGTTCTTATTAAGAGAAAGTAGCCATGTCTCTCTCTAAGTACATCATTGTTCTAATTTAGAGAATCAGAAATTCTCAAATTTAAAACAATCCTTACTTGAATAAATGAACTCATTCGTTCACTCATTCATTAGATTCTAACAAGAAAAAAAAATATTCTACTGTCAAGTACATAAATAGTTCAGTTAAGATATTATTCTTACTTCAAGTAAAATATATTCTTCTGAATAAATATTATTATTAGACCAACAACAGAGTTTTCTACGTACAAGAAAATTTATTTTAGGTAGAACTAAAAATCTTCTTATATGAATACTGTGACTTATTTATGTTAAGAAACCAAAGTTCAATGAACAATTTTCAGTTCTCATTTCAATATTAAGTATATTTAATGTAAGTAATTTTAGATCTTAGTATTCTAATGGATGTTTTACCCGAAGAAGTTGTATTGATTCCTTCAAAAGAATATGTATGTTGCACGAAGACAGAATTTTCTACAGGATAGAATATCAGATTTCTTGACTCGACAATGGAATTTCACTGTAAGAAACCTCAGTTCTTGTTCCAAATAATTACATATTTTACATTTAGATCTTAATTATCTTTGTAAAATAATGGCGCGTTTTATTGTAAGAAGTTTAATTACTTGGTTCAAGTCATTCCATGTTTCACACGGAAATCACATAATATGTTGTAAAGAATATCCATTATCTTGGTTCAATAATAGGTTATTTTTGTAGAAGGAGTCTTAGTTCTTGGTTCAAATCTCTAAATGTTTCATACGGAGATCAGATAATATATTAGGTAAAATATCTATTGTCTTGGTTCAATAATAGTGCGTTTTACTGGAAGGAGTCTTAGTTCTTGGTTCAACTCATAAAAGTGTTTCATATGAAGATCAGATAGTATTTTGTTAAAAATATCAATTATCTTGGTTCGAAATCAAAGAACTGAGACTTCCTATAGTAAAAAAGCACCATGCATTTTACTATAAGAAGTTTCAGTTCTTGGTTTAACATAATATAATAATATTTTGATAATTGATATTTTCTATTAATACAATAAGATATTCATATAAAACGTCCAGTTAGTAAACAAGAACAAAAGCTCACTTACAGAATACAGAGCCTGGTACACTGTACAGATCTACCAATCTGATCTCCGCCTTTCAAATCTGCAAGTAAAGTAGGATAATAGTTAAAAGTAATTCTTTCTAAAAGTGATAGACTAAAAACATCTATTATCGTAAAAATAAATAAAATACAATAAATATTTTCTGTTGATAATTATTTATTTATAAAATAAATTAAGAAGCATACAATTGTATTATATAATAATTATCATAATGACTATACATAATTTTATTTAATATATAAGTATTTTAACGACTCGGAGTGGTTATTAATAATTTCAAGATATGTACTAAAAAATTATACTTCAAAATTATTCACATTTTGTAATTGCTTATATTATTTTAACTACATGGTTTGGCGTTATTCGTTTTTTTTAGGAATTACACTTACAGATAAACACTCAAATATAAAATCTATGAAACTAATTATAAACTCTAAGCTAGATTTCAAGAATATCTTAGTATCACAGAACCATTTACCATATACATTTACCAGACATCCACATGTCATAAATGTAACAGATTATATATAGATATAATTTCGGAATTCACTCACCAGCGTCCTCATTACATTGAAAACCTTTAATACAAATGATACAAAATGCCTATTATGTAGTTGAGAATTAAACCACTCTGATACTCTGGTAGAAATGCGTGAAATGTAGGTGACTTAAAATTCAATCTGACATAATCTACCACCAGATAATATTTTTTCTCATTATTATCAGCACCACATTATATGTTATGAGGTATGATTGAACACTGCTTGTTGAGTCGAGCATTTTTCTTCCCCTCCTCCCTTTTATTTTGGACATCTCCAGGATTCTAAAAAAAAGAGAATAAATGAAAATATTGCAAAATACATAAAGCTTTTATAGACGATAGGTATCTTTTGACCATAATCTCACATAATGTTGAGTGGTCAAAGATGGCAAACAGGTTAAACCTAAAATTAGAACTGTCTTCAAAATCAGCTTCCAGAAGACCCCGTCCCGTTAGATTATTATCACTTATATCATCTAAACTGCAAGTTAGCGGTTAATCAGACAGTGCATTTTATTACATACTGTACATAATCATGAAATATGATTCGACACACTTTTAAAAGTTTTGTGTAGAAAATACTGACATATATATTATATTTTAGTATGGAATATAATGAATATTTGATTGAGACTTCCTAACATAATAATAAAAATATATTATATGTGTAATAGATATGTGTTTTCATAAATAATTAAATTACATAATTACAATTGATTTAATTACCTGAAAATCAATAACAAAGTTCTGAATTTGCTCCAAAACGTGGTAGCCTTCCTCTTGGGGGTATTGAGTTGAGCAGCATAACACTTATGTTTCATTGGTAAATTTTTGATCTGAAATGTAAAAAAACACATTGTATATTCTTGAATGCCGGTTTATCTAACAAGAAAGTCTATGTATACCTATGTAAAACATTATAGAGAGAATAGGTAGATATATATACATCGAAATCCATTCTGAATAATTAACGAGGAATAGACACACATACAAATACAAACATACATTCGCATTTATAATATAATATTTAAGGATTATTTACCAACAAGGCTGATGTTGAACTTTATCATAAAGAGTTGTCATTATATAAGAAAATCTAGCAGCCCCTATGATGGATATTTTTTTTTCTATCTACAGTTATTTATAAAGTAAGGAACAAACTTACCTAACTGAGCACAAATTAGGTTGCTATCTCAAGCATAACTTGAAAAATATTCACTTTATAACACTATATTAAACAAAATTTATGAAAATGCTATTAAACGACGCGTGCGCCTTTCGCTCGCAGCGCAGTGTGTTGTGTGTAGCCAACATCATCCATATAAAGTCCCGAAACTTAATCATATTATCATTATTATTTAACATAAGTACATATAAATATTATTTTACATTCGAATAACTTTTCATGTAGGTTGACGATCTGTGTTAAATACTGCCAGTATAGATGATTACCTATTGTTGTATTATTACCGAGTCTGTATATATTTGAAAATATTGTGTAAATTGTAAAAAATTGAGAAAACTTAAATTAAACAATATCAATCACGATTAACACACTAGGAATAAAGATAAATTGCGGTGCCAGGTTTTAGATTAGCAAAGACAAAAAAAAAGGTCATTCTCAGGTAATTGTGTGCAGTTTAATAATAACATTTCCGAACATATTACAACGCTCACAGAAGGAACATTCAAATTGCACGTGAAACAACATTTTGATTAAGAAATCCTACTACACAGTTTATGATTACTTAAACAACCAAAATACTTGGACAATTTTGTCACCTACGTATTTTAAAGAAATATTATAATAATTTTATTATATAGTAGGTACCTACGTAAAAAGATATTTAAATCAATGGTCCCGAGTTTCTTGTCCATTCTTCTCGCAGTGGCTCCGTACATTTGTTTGCTGAACGTGGCAGTACAGAGTACAGGCAGTACAAATATATTTCAATATTAAAATTTCTAATTGACTTTCACAAGAGCGTCGTAGATGTCTAAATTGAATGAATAATTTTGACTTTGACCTGACTTTGATTTAATGTCATAACTAACGAAATCCATGGGTTCCTGCAGCGGGTTTGAGATTCAGTACATGGTGATAGGGTACTTTACTAATGCTCACCTAGCTAGCTTTCAACCACTTTGAATTAGGAAATGTGAAGCCGAGCACCTAAAAGCACATGAATAAATAACCGTATTCATGTGCTTAAAGGTGATAATCGGACAGTTTTAAAACACTAGCACCAATATATTTGGGCACTAGCGGGGTTCAAACCCGACCATTTTGCCGTTATACTACGAGTATATTAGTCTACCAGTCCGAATTAGCCGAGTAAGCTTATACTTTTGAAATGATAATTTAAATATCCTATTCATAATATGAATTTCATGATGTTTATTCGGCATACATAATTGATTATAATTGATAGTATTTTTACGTTCCGTAGTTTACCCACAACAAGGGAGAACTAGACAAAACTAAAAAATTGCAACACTGAATAAAATCGGAAATAGAGAAACCACTTCTCAAACTAAAAACTGACTACTTGATCTGAAAACACACATTTTGAATGAAGAAACCGTTATTCTTGACTGGAAATTTGTCTTATTACTTTAAAATTCATGGTTTTGATTCAAAAGCTAGTGATGAAAACTTTATTTTTTTTATGCCTGATAGGCTAGCTTTGACTACTATGAACTATATATCACCTGATGGCGAGTGATGATGTAATCGAAGCTATTGTTCAGGCTAACCTAGAATTCGATTTTCTTGTTATAACCATAATTATGTTTAAATATGTACATACGTATCTAACGTAGGTATGATTTCGATCCCCAAGCCGCCTGCCAAGCGTGGCGATTATTGCAAACATCCCTTTAATGACTCTTCAGCAGTGCACAATTCGGCTGATACAACATGATGGATATCATCTACAAGTTTGTAGATATAATATATTTGTTTGACTTCTAAGACTGAAAAATATTAAATACGTACCCTATATCTACTTGTGAAAGTCAATTAAAGTGTGAGCGTCAGAGTGTTTCAATTAGCATGTTCCCGACTTTAACGAGTTGGGTATTTCATATTTTTCAATATTAAATGTCAAGTCAGTTTTGTTCTGAAACTACGATAGTGAATTCCTCACTGAGTTCACAGTATATATAGGTTCATCGTATCAAAATGGAATGCGGACTTTACAATACAATTGGTAGCAGAAAGGATGAATAAATTTAAAAATCTAACTACTTTATAGAAGTCATCATTATAATCAACAGCCATAACATCCACTCGTTATTTATTTATTTATATATTACAAAAAGTAAACTTACAGCTAAGGAGCCAAAACGTTTACAATTTTAGACAAAACATAATATTCTTATAAATAGTTCTAAAGGGATCGACATGGATGTCGACATTTTGGACAGTTAGGAGGAAACAGTTTATAAGATTTACTGCCCTTGCCGTGGGTGCATAATTGGCATATCGGGTGCGTAACTTGCTAGAAAATGCCAACAGACGGTGCCGACGACGCTCACCTACGCTAGTGTAGTTTTGTGGAACATAATAGCTTACTCGAGACAGTGCTGAGGGATTATCTACTGAATTGCGCAACAGCATACAGTATAATGCATAATCAGTAGAAGCTTGCGCCTGCGCTCTAGAGTAACAAGCCCTACCATACCAGATACAAACAAGGATGGGAAAAGGAAGGGGTAGTAACCGTATATCTTCTTATAGAGGGACCTGGCAAACTTACGCTGAACTCTTTCCAAAAAAGGAATGCTTGGAATGTTAAAGGAATGCCTCCCCTTATAAGAGCTGTAACACATGCTTGACAGACCTCTTGGAGACCGCAGTGTAAGATGGCAATTCTTCAGAAAGCTGCTGCCCACTAGTTGGATCTATGTATATTAGCTAGTGACTTGTAAATTACCCAGTTTAAATTGTCGGGCTCAGCTGGTTGTCTTCAAGAACTGCAGCAGATTTACTGTTTCTTAACCAAAGAATATTGCATCAAGTAAATACAGCATAGTCGATACAGCATGGTGGTAGGGCACTTTGCGAATGCCCGCCTGGCTAGCTACCACCCTCAAGTTGAAAATCTGTCGCCAAGCACCTAACGGTGTGTTCCAGCAGCTGTCCTTGAGAGCCAGTAATTCTAGGTTAGCCTGAACAACATCTTCGACCACATCATCACTTACCATCAGGTGAGATAGTGGTCAAAGGCTAACCTATCAAGCATAAATAAAAAAAAAAAAAAAGATCAAAAACAAAAAATTTCGGCCAAGATTGGTTTTCTTTATTAAAGATACGTTATAACTAATTTTACAATCTAACACTTTGCTTTGAAAACTTTAATATTCTTCACATAAGATAAGACACTCTGCAGTAGAGATGTACTTTATCGGTTCAAAGTGGTATATAGTTCGGCTGTTAATCCAATATCTCTTAACCTAATAATATCGTATCAAAAATCAATCAAGAACATAGGTACATTTAAGTTAAGTATTCCTTTTCTGAAGTGAAGATGCATAACTTCAACAATTAACAATATATCATTATTGCCTCGAAAACTTAAAAATTCTTCATTTAATAGAAGCCACCATCTGCAATCAAAATTTAGTTTTTTAGTTATAAAATAAGATTGTTTTGTTTGAAAAATAATGTCTCTTTACCTAATAATACCGTATCAAATATCAATCAAGAATTCAAATTTAAGATCAAGATTTGTTTTTCTTTACTGAAGATGAATTACTAGAATAATTAACAATCTATCACTATTGGCTTGAAAACTTTAAAATTCTTCAGATTAAATAAGTTTATGTCTATAATGGACATGTGTTTTCTTGGTTCAATAAATGATATTGTTTTCATGTTAATCTAAGATTCTTAACCGAAGAATACAATATCAAATACGTATCAAGAACAATGAAACAAAGATCAAGAATTTGATATCTTCACTTAAGACAAATACATTCCACAATCAACAATCAATTACTTTTGCTTTGACTACTTTAACATTCTCTATCTAATATAGGTAACTTCTGCAGTTGAGATATTTGTCTTGGTTATACCAAGTATATTGTTTTGTTGTAAATCCAATGTATCTCAGCATGACAATACCAATTCACAGTTCAATAAAGAATATATGGTTCAGATATAGAAAACAAAGATTTTTAAGAGAATAATTATTTTCTTGCTCGGAAATATGTTTATCCTTGTTATTTACTTCTCATAATTATTTTAAATGAATAAAAGAAATTTCTTGTATTAAGACCATCGTTGTTGAAGGAATGGAAATATTTTCTTAATCCAATAAAACTTTTATTATTCTTGGATAAAATTTCAGAATTATTATGCTAACTCCGTACATATTCAGAATGAGAATTCATAAAATATTTCATTCAAAATATAATATTTTCTATAGTCAAGAGCAAAAACTTCTCTGACGAATGGTTATAATCTTGATGTAAAAATATAAAGTGAGAATAATATTATTTATCTTGGAGAAAACGACGTAACTTCACTCAAGATATTATTTTTATTTTAAGTAAATATTTACTTGAGATTAAACAATACTCCCGAGAATAATATTATTCTTGGATTGACACTTTGTCAGGACCCATTTTTTTCCGTGTGAGATACATTGGATTTACAACAAAACAATATACTTGGTATAACCAAGACAAATATCTCAACTGCAGAAGTGACCTATATTAGATAGAGAATGTTAAAGTTGTCAAAGCAAAAGTACTTGATTGTTGATTGTGGAATGTATTTATCTTAAGTGAAAAAATCAAATTCTTGATCTTTGTTTCATTGTTCTTGATACTTATTTGATATTGTATTCTTCGGTTAAGAATCTTAGATTAACATGAAAACAATATCATTTATTGAACCAAGAAAACACATGTCCATTATAGACATAAACTTATTTAATCTGACGAATTTTAAAGTTTTCAAGCCAATAGTGATAGATTGTTAATTATTATAGTAATTCATCTTCAGTAAAGAAAAACAAATCTTGATCTTAAATTTGAATTCTTGATTGATATTTGATACGGTATTATTAGGTAAAGAGACATTATTTTTCAAACAAAACAATCTTATTTTATAACTAAAAAACTCAATTTTGATTGCAGATGGTGGCTTCTATTAAATGAAGAATTTTTAAGTTTTCGAGGCAATAATGATATATTGTTAATTGTTGAAGTTATTCATCTTCACTTCAGAAAAGGAATACTTAACTTAAATGTACCTATGTTCTTGATTGATTTTTGATACGATATTATTAGGTTAAGAGATATTGGATTAACAGCCAAACTATATACCACTTTGAACCGATAAAGTACATCTCTACTGCAGAGAGTGACTTATCTTATGTGAAGAATATTAAAGTTTTCAAAGCAAAGTGTTAGATTGTAAAATTAGTTATAACGTATCTTTAATAAAGAAAACCAATCTTGGCCGAAATTTTTTGTTTTTGATCTAAGAATATTTACTTGATGCAATATTCTTTGGTTAAGAAACAGTAAATCTGCTGCAGTTCTTGAAGACAACCAGCTGAGCCCGACAATTTAACCTGGGTAATTTAGAAGTCATTAGCATAGATCCAACTAGTGGGCAGCAGCTTTCTGAAGAATTCCCATCTTACACTGCGGTCTCCAAGAGGTCTGTCAAGCATGTGTTACAGCTCTTATAAGGGGAGGCATTCCTTTAACATTCCAAGCATTCCTTTTTTGGAAAGAGTTCAGCGTAAGTTTGCCAGGTCCCTCTATAAGAAGATATACGGTTACTACCCCTTCCTTTTCCCATCCTTGTTTGTATCTGGTATGGTAGGGCTTGTTACTCTAGAGCGCAGGCGCAAGCTTCTACTGATTATGCATTACTGTATGCTGTTGCGCAATTCAGTAGATAATCCCTCAGCACCACCTCGAGTAAGCTATTATGTTCCACAAAACTACACTTGCGTAGGTGAGCGTCGTCGGCACCGTCTGTTGGCATTTTCTAGCAAGTTACGCACCCGATATGCCAATAATGCACCCACGGCAAGGGCAGTAAATCTTATAAACTGTTTCCTCCTAACTGTCCAAAATGTCGACATCCATGTCGATCCCTTTAGAACTATTTATAAGAATATTATGTTTTGTCTAAAATTGTTAACGTTTTGGCTCCTTAGCTGTAAGTTTACTTTTTGTAATATATAATTAAATAAATAACGAGTGGATGTTATGGCTGTTGATGATAATGATGACTTCTATAAAGTAGTTAGATTTTTTAAATTTATTCATCCTTTCTGCTACCAATTGTATTGTAAAGTCCACATTCCATTTTGATACGATGAACCTATATATACTGTGAACTCAGTGAGTAATTCACTAAGTATCGTAGTTTCAGAACAAAACTGACTTGACATTTAATATTGAAAAATATGAAATACCAAACTCGTTAAAGTCGGGAACATGCTAATTGAAACACTCTGACGCTCACACTTTAATTGACTTCCACAAGTAGATATAGGGTACGTATTTAATGTTTTTCAGTCTTAGAAGTCAAACAAATATATTATATCTACAAACTTGTAGATGATATCCATCATGTTGTATCAGCCGAATTGTGCACTGCTGAAGAGTCATTAAAGGGATGTTTGCAATAATCGCCACGCTTGGCAGGCGGCTTGGGGATCGAAATCATACCTACGTTAGATACGTATGTACATATTTAAACATAATTATGGTTATAACAAGAAAATCGAATTCTAGGTTAGCCTGAACAATAGCTTCGATTACATCATCACTCGCCATCAGGAGATATATAGTTCATAGTAGTCAAAGCTAATATCATAATATCAGGCATAAAAAAAATAAAGTTTTCATCACTAGCTTTTGAATCAAAACCATGAATTTTAAAGTAAAAAGACAAATTTCCAGTCAAGAATAACGGTTTCTTCATTCAAAATGTGTGTTTTCAGATCAAGTAGTCAGTTTTTAGTTTGAGAAGGGGTTTCTCTATTTCCGATTTTATTCAGTGTTGCAATTTTTTAGTTTTGTCTAGTTCTCCCTTGTTGTGGGTAAACTACGGAACGTAAAAATACTATTAATTATAATCAATTATGCATGCCGAATAAACATCATGAAATTCATATTATGAATGGGATATTTAAATTATCATTTCAAAAGTATAAGCTTACTCGGCTAATTCGGACTGGTAGACTAATATACTCGTAGTATAACGGCAAAATGGTAGGGTTTGAACCCCGCTAGTGCCCAAATATATTGGTGCTAGTGTTTTAAAACTGTCCGATTATCACCTTTAAGCACATGAATACGGTTATTTATTCATGTGCTTTTAGGTGCTCGGCTTCACATTTCCTAATTCAAAGTGGTTGAAAGCTAGCTAGGTGAGCATTAGTAAAGTACCCTATCACCATGTACTGAATCTCAAACCCGCTGCAAGAACCCATGGATTTCGTTAGTTATGACATTAAATCAAAGTCAGGTCAAAGTCAAAATCATTCATTCAATTTAGACATCTACGACGCTCTTGTGAAAGTCAATTAGAAATTTTAATATTGAAATATTGTACTCTGTACTGCCATGTTCAGCAAACAAATGTACAGAGCCACTGCGAGAAGAATGGACAAGAAACTCGGGACCATTGATTGAAATATCTTTTAACGTAGGTACCTACTATATAATAAAATTATTATAATATTTCTTTAAAATACATAGGTGACAAAATTGTCCAAGTATTTTGGTTGTTTAAGTAATCATAAACTGTGTAGTAGGATTTCTTAATCAAATTGTTGTTTCACGTGCAACTTGAATGTTCCTTCTGTGAGCGTTGTAATATGTTCGGAAATTTTATTATTAAACTGCACACAATTACCTAAGAATGACCTTTTTTTTGTCTTTGCTAACCTAAAACCTGGCACCGCAATTTATTTTTATTCCTAGTGTGTTGATCGTGATTGATATTGTTTAATTTAAGTATTCTCAATTTTTTACAATTTACACAATATTTTCAAATATATACAGACTCGGTAATAATACAACAATAGGTGATCATCTATACTGCCAGTATTTAACACTGATCGTCAACCTACATGAAAAGTTATTCGAATGTAAAATAATATTTATATGTACTTATGTTAAATAATAATGATAATATGATTAAGTTTCGGGACTTTATATGGATGATGTTGGCTACACACAACACACTGCGCAGCGCGCTGCGAGCGAAAGGCGCACGCGTCGTTTAATAGCATTTTCGTAAATTTTGTTTAATAAAGTGTTATAAAGTGAATATTTTTCAAGTTATGCTTGAGATAGCAACCTAATTTGTGCTCAGTTAGGTAAGTTTGTTCCTTACTTTATAAATAGCTGTAGATAGAAAAAAATATCCATCATAGGGGCTGCTAGATTTTCTTTGCCTGGAACGTGCTGTTTGGATACATTAAGTATAGCCAAGGACGGTAAGCAGGTAATACATAATTGTATTACATACCTACTGATATAATGACAACTCTTTATGATAAAGTTCAACATCAGCCTTGTTGGTAAATAATCCTTAAATATTATATTATAAATGCGAATGTATGTTTGTATTTGTATGTGTGTCTATTCCTCGTTAATTATTCAGAATGGATTTCGATGTATATATATCTACCTATTCTCTCTATAATGTTTTACATAGGTATACATAGATTTTCTTGTTAGATAAACCGGCATTCAAGAATATACAATGTGTTTTTTTACATTTCAGATCAAAAATTTACCAATGAAACATATGTGTTATGCTGCTCAACTCAATACCCCCAAGAGGAAGGCTACCACGTTTTGGAGCAAATTCAGAACTTTGTTATTGATTTTCAGGTAATTAAATCAATTGTAATTATGTAATGTAATTATGTATGAAAACACATATCTATTACACATATAATATATTTTTATTATTATGTTAGGAAGTCTCAATCAAATATTCATTCTATTCCATACTAAAATATAATATATATGTCAGTATTTTCTACACAAAACTTTTCAAAGTGTGTCGAATCATATTTCATGATTATGTACAGTATATAATAAAATGCACTGTCTGATTAACCGCTAACTTGCAGTTTAGATGATATAAGTGATAATAATCTAACGGGACGGGGTCTTCTGGAAGCTGATTTTGAAGACAGTTCTAATTTTAGGTTTAACCTGTTGGCCATCTTTGACCACTCAACATTATGTGAGATTATGGTCAAAAGATACCTATCGTCTATAAAAGCTTTATGTATTTTGCAATATTTTCATTTATTCTCTTTTTTTTAGAATCCTGGAGATGTCCAAAATAAAAGGGAGGAGGTGAAGAAAAATGCTCGACTCAACAAGCAGTGTTCAATCATACCTCATAACATGTAATGTGGTGCTGATAATAATGAGAAAAAATATTATCTGGTGGTAGATTAGGTCAGATTGAATTTTAAGTCACCTACATTTCACGCATTTCTACCAGAGTACCAGAGTGGTTTAATTCTCAACTACATAATAGGCATTTTGTATAATTTGTATTAAAGGTTTTCAATGTAATGAGGACGCTGGTGAGTGAGTTCCGAAATTATATATATATATATATAATCTGTTACATTTATGACATGTGGATTATGGTAAATGGTTCTGTGATAGTAAGATATTCTTGAAATCTAGCTTAGAGTTTATAATTAGTTTCATTGATTTTATGTTTGAGTGTTTATCTGTAAGTGTAATTCCTAAAAAAAACGAATAACGCCAAACCATGTAGTTAAAATAATGTAAGCAATTACAAAATGTGAATAATTTTGAAGTATAATTTTTAAGTACATATCTTGAAATTATTAATCTCCGAGTCGTTAAAATACTTATATATTAAATAAAATTATGTATAGTCAATATGATAATTATTATTTACTACAATTGTATGCTTCTTAATTTATTTTATAAATAAATAATTATCAACAGAAAATATTTATTGTATTTTATTTATTTTTACGATAATAGATGTTTTTAGTCTATCACTTTTAGAACTACTTTTAACTATTATCCTACTTTACTTGCAGATTTGAAAGGCGGAGATCAGATTGGTAGATCTGTACAGTGTACCAGGCTCTGTATTCTGTAAGTGAGTTTTTGTTCTTGTTTACTAACTGGACGTTTTATATAAATATCTTATTGTATTAATGGAAAATATCAATTATCAAAATATCATTATATTATGTTAAACCAAGAACTGAAACTTCTTATAGTAAAATGCATGGTGCTTTTTTACTATAGGAAGTCTCAGTTCTTTGATTTCGAACCAAGATAATTGATATTTTTAACAAAATACTATCTGATCTTCATATGAAACACTTTTATGAGTTGAACCAAGAACTAAGACTCCTTCCAGTAAAACGCACTATTATTGAACCAAGACAATAGATATTTTTCCTAATATATTATCTGATCTCCGTATGAAACATTTAGAGATTAGAACCAAGAACTAAGACTCCTTCTACAAAAATAACCTATTATTGAACCAAGATAATGGATATTCTTTACAACATATTATGTGATTTCCGTGTGAAACATGGAATGACTTGAACCAAGTAATTAAACTTCTTACAATAAAACGCGCCATTATTTTACTAAGATAATTAAGATCTAAATGTAAAATATGTAATTATTTTGAACAAGAACTGAGGTTTCTTACAGTGAAATTCCATTGTCGAGTCAAGAAATCTGATATTCTATCCTGTAGAAAATTCTGTCTTCGTGCAACATACATATTCTTTTGAACGAATCAATACAACTTCTTCGGGTAAAACATCCATTAGAATACTAAGATCTAAAATTACTTACATTAAATATACTTAATATTGAAATGAGAACTGAAAATTGTTCATTGAACTTTGGTTTCTTAACATAAATAAGTCACAGTATTCATATAAGAAGATTTTTAGTTCTACCTAAAATATTTTTTCTTGTACGTAGAAAACTCTGTTGTTGGTCTAATAATAATATTTATTCAGAAGTATATATTTTACTTGAAGTAAGAATAATATCTTAACTGAACTATTTATGTACTTGACAGTAGAATATTTTTTTTTCTTGTTAGAATCTAATGAATGAGTGAACGAATGAGTTCATTTATTCAAGTAAGGATTGTTTTAAATTTGAGAATTTCTGATTCTCTAAATTAGAACAATGATGTACTTAGAGAGAGACATGGCTACTTTCTCTTAATAAGAACATAATAATCTTAGTAAGAGTAAATAAATACTTACATGAAAAATGATTATCAAGACAAATATTTACTAATCTCAAGAATATATTGTTTTCCCCATATATGAAACACGGAATGTCTTGACCAATAGATATATTCTTGATTTGAAACAATTTTTTTTTTCCGTGTACGCAAAACTTAAAAATGCATATGCATACTTATATTCAAAACAAACATAATCGCCAGAATCAAAAATGTGCCCTTCTTTTCATATCGATGTGTCAAAATGATAGCATAGCGACTTCAACCCTAATATATTTCAAAATGACCGGTACTTTCGCTCGCCGAATCCTGTTCATGTGAACGGTTTCGGTTTGGTGTGAACACACGGACGAACTTAACGGTTTCGGTTTGGTGTGAACACACGGACGAACTTACTTTGTAAACGCCAAAGTGCGGTCGTTGAGCGATGTTATTGTTATGTACACACTCCAGAATCCAGATAAATAAATAAAGATCGATCTTTGTCACTCTAGGGTATCCCACGTAACAATTTCACACTATACAGTAACAATCAAATTTATATTACCTAAGTAAGAACGTCAGAATAGATTGAAATCTGAGTGATGATAAAACAAACTTTCAATACAGCATCGGGAATAAACTAAATCCACTGCATATAACAAATGTATGAGTATCTTCTCTTTCCGGTGCAATAAAAACCCATAACTCCCTTTTAACAAAACACTGTCTATAATATTCTTTGTACACCATAAAAAACAACTTGAAAATCGATATTTAATATAAGAGATTCGGTTTGATCGCAATCATCGTGTAAACAAACTGAGATTGTTTACATTCGGAAAAAGATCAAAGGGCAGGTGGCTTTTTTCTACGTCTTGTATCTCTTTTTCCATGTTTTATTGCTTTCTTTTTTATAAACATGTCGATAAAGAACAAAATAATCGATATTAGTATTTATATACCAAATGAGGAGCACGTAGCTCTATTGATGTCACCGCGAGAAGAAAGTTGCTGCACATTAGGTGACCGGGTTATTACTGTAAAACGAAGAGTTGGTAAAAGTACTACAACAAAAATATTGTCAAAGAAGGTTGGCGTCAGGAATGTGGCCCAGCCATAAAATAACAACAAAATATTATAAAATTTGTTTTTTTGGTTTACCTATGTGGTATTAGAGAAAAAAATATTATTGTTTAACAAGTTAAATTACCCATCATCTTTTCTGTTTTTAGATAAAACATTTTATTATAATAGCAAGAAAAAAATATTACTTGCCTGATCAAAACCAACAATGTTGTCTACGCTAGAAAACATCTGCCTAGAAGATATTAACCTTGTAATTAAAGTGTCCACGATTAGAAATAGTCATTACAAAATGGCTAACGCTGGTGCGGGTAGAGTGTTCAATACGGGTAGACGGCTAGCCACGGATGGGAGTAGACCTCCAGGTTCTCCGAGTAGAGAACGAAGACAGTAGAATAAAGTAGTTTGGTGAACAAGTACTGTAACTGCTGTATCGTTCACTTCTGAACACAGCCTCCCCTATTAAGGGGGTATTTGCCATAATCCACACGCTTGCTATTTAGAAGGCGCTGCTGCCCACCTTCCAGTATTTTTCCCTTAGTCGCCTCTTACGACACCCACGGTATGATATGGGGAGGTGCAATTCTATCCCAGCACCCCACGGGGCCTATGGGATAAAAAGTAGTGTAGGACAATTGAGCACTGTCCAAAATGAAGCCTGTAAAATATCTATTAGTCGATATTCTAAGCTATAGTCTAGCTTCTCTAGAGAGATAACTGTTTGGTTCCGATATACAAGAACAATAGAGGTTAGAGAACAGGGCTGACATGAAAAGAGTACATAATCAACAAACATGACTTGTGCTCATTTTTTTGAAACGATCAAGCGCCAGTGTAGTCAATAAGTTCAGATCAAACTAATCAAAGCTAATTTGAATCTCGCATATGGACCAGTGTTCCCAATAAATAAGTCAATCAACCCGTCCTCTTAGCAAAGAAGACAACGATGACTGGCACCAGAGAATAAAGGCTGGTTTACACTTTACTAGCTAAACGAGTCTGGTTTTTTTTTTGTTTCTGGTGGTATTAGCGTTTGCTTGCTATATAATGGGTATCGAATATGTGGACAGTATTTTATATTCATGAGGCGGGAATTGAACGTGAGTCCCCAAATTTCACGCCGGGTGACAATACCACAAGGCCACAAGAAATAAAAATAAGCAAAACACATGGCAAGTCAAATTCCGTAGTCAATACATTTGTGACTTTGTGCAGAAATACAAACAATGACACACCAATGATTTAAGGAACAAGCTAAATTAAATTATTATTCAATAAATATTGAGTGGTTACTTAAAAAAACCGTCAATTAAAAATCCGATAAACCTCCATCATCTACCAACCCTGATCACTACCTATTAAAAAATATTCTTATTGAGACCATTCCAATGAATGTCTTTTTGTCTTTGAAATTTGGTGAAAAGTTAGAAATCATTATAGATTTCAGGTTACCATGTATTCTTATATCTTAAGTAACAGTATACTAAATTTCTAATTAATCAGATCTGTAAAAGTTGTTCACATACCTTCATCAACTTGAAAGAAAATGACATGTTTTAAACCACCAAACAGAGTTACGAACAAATCTGATCAAGTCACATTTCCAACGAAAAAAATTCAGTTCATTTGTCCGGAAGCTACGATGCCACAGACATACTGTTACATGCACTAAACTTGTTTGCATCGGGGGTTAAATACATATGAAAACAAAGCATTTGTAAAAGAATCTGGAACGGCACCGTGGAATCATCTCATACCTTTTGTGCGTGTTCAACACCTTCCGGACACTTCGTCCGGCAAAGCTTGACAGTCTAAATCATCCTTAACTGTCACGGAATTAAGTTGACGAGTTTATTCGGTAGAGCAATTGTTAATTTCCTACAATGAGTTAATGGACTAAATCCTCTTTGTGCTTTGTAATTGGTTGATTGGTTACCTCCCTGTGGAAGGGACGTGGGATAAGCCCGGTAATACTATCCGCGTGAGTAAATTCCCGATTTTTGGGTTGCATGGTGTGATATAGGTTTAATAAATCAGTAAATTAAATACGTAAGGATTACCAAACTAGATTTAAGATACTCATCATCTGCCTATGCGTGTATATCATCTATTTATTTATTTTTTCACTCATTGGTACACTCCGCACTCAATCATTTACACTCCAAACACACCCAGTCATCAGGTATTTTATTTTACGGTACGTTTATTTTTCATTACCCATTAACTACTCGTATTTTTCATATTGTTAGATTGTCTTTACAAGATGTTTCTGTTTTATTTTTATATTGTTAAGCTACACAGCTCTTTTACTTATATATCGGCAAACATCTGCCCGAGTAGAGTTATGCTGAAAAACAACGCAGATTTATTTTTCCTGTGTAAAGGGACTAAAGCTGCACAAGCTGAGCATAATCCTGTTGCCCTTAAAATTAAATAAGCTAGTTTTTTAAGTATAATTCCTTGTAAATTTGGTGAAGGCAATAAATTGTTTTTTTATTTATTTTATTTTTGTATAGGTGAGTTATCATTATTTTTCTTTATTTTAGACTAGTATGGTTTCTACATTTGAAATCCGTCATATATTTTGTCATATAGTATAGGTAAAGTTTTCAAATATAATCAGTCTGGGCAGTTCTTTTTCTCTTTAATTTTTCTATATGAGCATTTTATCGTTTTTATTACAAGATATTTTATTCAGAATCTATGTTTCTGGCACGAGTCACGTGTGTGTTCCTGGTCTCAAAAAGAGTTTCAACAAAAATCAGTGTTTGGGTAACTTAAGCGAATGTTCTTCATATCTCGCAACATCTTGTAATGTATGTTAATAAGTTTAATTGTTTGCTCTTTATTCTATATTGTTGTGTGAATGTGTCTTCTTTCTTTTGCTCTTTCTTTCTTTATTTCATTCTTTCTTTTTTCCTCAGTTCGTTCTTTCCTTTTTTCTTTCTTACCTTGTTGCACTTTTTCTCTTTTTATTAATTACTTATTTAACACAATCAAAGCTGTGATCATCACTGGCAACACAAGCGCAGGCAAAATATCTGATCGTTAAAAGCTTTCATCATGTAATTCTATTTCTTTTGCATGAGCGCAAAGTGCAATAAAATTACTATCTAATTTATGTACCTTTAAGCATAAAAATACCAAATGCTCATGTTACTATTTAAACAAATAAGCTTATATAGTCAATTTTTATGTTGTTAAAGTTAAATTTGGCTTAGAATCTTGTAGATCTCTGACACTAAGACCTGATGATTTTTTCTCATACGAGACCCTGAATATACACTAAACCAATTGCTGAAATACTCATCTAAGTAATTACACACAAATTGTAGATGGAAGCTAATCGGCGTATAAGTAAAGGTTTCTATCTTTATTTTTACGCCTATAGGAGTAAATTTAAAATATAATTTCTGCAAGATATTATATGTTTCAGTGACAGTTAATTGTAAATATAAGTTAATTTTCTTATCGCCGCTTGTATATTTTGGTTCAATTAAGAAATGAATCGAAGATGGCGCAACTAATCACTTGCATTTAGACAAGTGCGATGTAAAATAAAACGTCATACATAGTACGAGTAAGTTTTATTTCAAACGATAATAATATCTGCTTTACTTGTTTCTTTTATATTTTATTACACGAGTCGAGAACGAGTCCGTGTCATTTCTTCAACTTGCTGACTATGACAATTAATATGACAGTTCAGGTACTGTTGAAATAATCTTGATTACATTGGTAACTTATTGGTATTCAACTAACAGTACCTGAATTTCAATGTAAGCAGTAACCTGATGAGCTTTTTGTTACATAATTATTTAAAATTCTTTACACAAAAATTATCATCCGTTATCATTAAACAATTATAGCTGATTTAACAAATTTTTGTTGTTGCTATCAAACTGTTAAACTTTCAACACCATGTCGACTCGTCAACTTGTAAACTACGAGTTGTAAACTAGAAGTTAGTCAACTGTAAGTTAGCTGAAAGTTCGAAAGTGGGTCGTTAGTTGTTGTGTTATGCATGATTCTTGATTACCCTGTGTGAAGTTGGGGTATTTGTGATATTTTACGGTTTGGAAGTTATCTGCTTCAAGTTTTTGTTTAGCGTGCGAAGGGTGCGTTTAGTTCGTAATTAATATCCTTTGTATGGCATTGAAGTTGGCCTAAGTTATTATAGAACAATGTCATGTCTCTAGATAGTTAAATGCAAAAGGAATGTTTGCGAAGACGTGTAGCGATAACCATGACTGTGTGACTTTTAAAATAATTTGCAATAAAGAAGGATTACCTAGTTTAGGTACTTATCCGATTTGATACACTTTTTTATTTAACCACTGAGAATTGACTGTGAATATAATAACAATAAATTTCTATTGTTATGATTAGATACCGATATGTAAAAGATAATAGCATACTGTTATTTTAATGAACAGAAAAACAGGTTCAGATGATTAACTGTCTTTGTTACGATAAAAGTATTGTACGATATGTGTAGGGTGAGTTTCAAAGTTGTTATGAACATATGACTTAAGGATTGTTACAATTTCCAGTATTGCTAACCGTTTACAGTTTGTTCTAAAACAGTGCCAATTTCATAGTAGTTCCGCTCCGAGTACAGATACTCTTACTAAATAAATGTCACATCTTACAAAAGCATCTTAAAAAAATCTTATTTAAAAACGGAACACTTAGGACCATAAAAAGGCGTCAATAATGGCGATAATCAACTGGACATTACAATATGCTGTATACTAACCCAAAACCTCGTCCCTTAAATCCTATTCACCATAGTTAGTTACCCCGAGGCTCTAGGGAGGCATGTTAATCTGACAACTAACAAAGCGCAGCACGGTCGACGCACATCGAAGCCTCGTGACACAGACAACACAATACCTACCATAGTAAACGGTCTATGCTTTGTAGAAACTGCTAAGTAATCTGTGTGCTGGCAATGATGGTACTTATTAGCGGCCGTCACAAGCCCAGTAACTTTCAATTAGAGCTGTTCCCTTGACAGGGGGCAGGAAATGTTGGGCGGAAAGGCGTGAAGATTTGCACTATAAGATGAAGAGAAAGGGTCAATATTAAGGATCTTTATAGATGTACAATAAGGCTATTATTTAAGCTTGAGTACACAATGAAACTACGCAGTAGAGAATTTGAGTGGTAAAGAGAATTTAATGCTTTAAAGATGTTATTAATAAAAGAAAACAAAGCATATACACTCTTAAGAACTAATTGAAAGCAATTTTGTTACAAATTACATTAAAAAGTGTAAAATCTGAAGAAATACGTACGGTCATCAATCAACAGCTGTTTACGTCCACCATTGGACAAAGGCCTACCCCTTGAGGATTTACCATAACCCCCAAGGACGTTGAGTGCCGGGCTAGAATTAAACCTCCATATGATTTCAAGTGGGTGTCGTAAAAGCCAATCAATGAAAAAAGCCACTGATCAGTGAGCAGCAACGTCTTTTAAAGAACTGATATCTTACTCTGCGTTACCAATGACTCCTGCCAAGCCTTGGGATTGTGGCATACCTCCTTAATGGGAGAGACCTTTGTTCAACGGTGGACACTACTGCAGTTAATGATGTTATTAAAAACTTGGACGTAATTATCGTCAACACCTCCCAATGGTGATCACAAGTGTGCGAATTAGCACGCTCGGCGGGAGTTAAGCGTTGACCTTAGGTCAATGGAGTTAAAGATGCTTTAGAAGATTTCCTTACCTAGAATCCTATTACCTGGAATACTATATATTAGTTTAATTCAACCTCCAAGCACAAACGCTTATGTTTATCAATACGAAATATAAAAATATATATGTAAGTCTCACCAAAATGTCTTGCGTCAGAAACATCCGCAACCAGGCTGGAATGATTTGTGCTGAATTTTGCTGTGTCATAGATTAAAATACAATCTATTCTGCAAAATATCAAAGACACGAGATCATATCAAATCACTCAGAAAAAAAACCGAACTGTACAAAATTTGTACGTGCTCTTCATGTTCTGAAAAGGGGCATAGTTTATTGTGAATTGTGCAAACTTATTTGATTAACCAATACTTCATCGTACCCTAGTACCTTCAGAATACTAAAGTAAATGATTCGAGTCAACAATGCAGTACCTATCCCAACACAAAGCAGCGGTTCTGTCAATTAGACAAAGCTGAAATTAGCGAGCGAGCGGTCAAAGTGGGCGGGACAGGGTTTACGAACTAGTGACTCAGATTACGATTAAGTTGACCTGTTTCTGGAAGGATGTTGTGCCGAATGGAAGGCCTTATATGGTAATAGGGATTTCCCTTTCCTTTTGTACTACTACCCTACTAATGCTGTATATTTGAAAATACCTCCCTTTATTAGGTCGATTTGTAGGTGTATTCCGGTCTGATACCAAGAACTGATCCCAAACGATTCATCAGTACTTCAGTACTAATATTATAAATGTGAAAGTAACTCTGTCTGTCTGTCTGTTACGCTTTCACGCCAAAACTACTGGACCGATTTGAATGAAATTACGTATGGAAATAGTTTGAGACCCGGGAAAAAACATAGGATAGTTTTTATCCAACTGCGCAAATAGAAGTTAATGTTTTTGCGCGATAACCGACACACGCGCGGGCGGAGCCGCGCCCGGAAAGCTAGTTAATAATGTAAAATTCCGGTCCGATCCGAAGATTATTTTCTATTCCGGTCTGAGCCCACTCATTGTTTAATGTATCTGATTTAATAACAGCAAACAAGAAAAGATTTATAAAAGTAGACTTTATTCCACAGCACACCATGTTCAAGTACCAGGATAGCAGTACCAGGATGGGAGTTTTATACTTCAGATTTCGTTCTGGGAAAACTACTGATCACACTTATATTATAGAGGCGAAATTTTGTTGGAAGGTATACCCATATCATAAATAGGGTGTAACATACCGTGGTTTCAAAAGTTGGTGACATTTTGTAAATAACGTGGTCATTTAGCGTTTGACATTTTTCAAGTCTTCTGGTTTCCATTATCCATTCACCAGTTTCATGCACTGTATCAGGCGGATTGTAAACTGCTGAACACAGGCTTTCCACTAAGGGGCACCCGTTTCATAGTCATCAGGCATAATCCTCTTAGCAGGTGATTTCGGGATCGAAGTGTAAGATATTCTTCCGGTAGTTTACCGGTACATACAAACACCGGTATATACGATTGGGTCCTCTTACGCTCATATCGGATTTTATTTTGTATAAGTCCATATTATTTTTCACAAGCACCGCCAATTGAAGAATATAGGTTACCATCAATGTCAGTTGTATTTCTCCTTAAACCAATCTCGCGAAGTCTAGTCTTTTTTGTAGTAAAAAGGTCCTCTGCGGATACCTTAGGTACATCATGGTTCATAAAACATATATAATACCGTATTATAATAAATATTATAATAAAATAATATGAAGATAGTAAATACATGATGTCATTCAGAATCTTGTATCTATTACTCGTAGATAAATAGAAAACCGATACGTCCCCATTCTTTGATATGAAGCGCTGTTTAGATAAATCAAAAAGCAATAATCGTAGTGTATTGATTTATTCACGCGACGGTCATTTAATTAGCACAACATAAGGGGACATGAATTAATCATATTTGATAAAACTTTATTACTTTGTTTATTTATTAACTCTTATTCACGCTCCGTTTACATATTGAATAGTTTAATTTGATATTTAGGGTTCCGTACCGAATGGGTAAAGGGACCCTATTACTGAGACCGTCCGTCCGTCGTCCGTCCGTCTGTCACTAGGCTGTACCTCAAGAACGGTGATAGCTACACAGTTGAAATTTTCACAGATGATGTATTTCTGTTGCCGCTATAACAAAAAATACAAAAAGTTGGCCAAGTGCGAGTCGGACTCGCGCACGTTAAAACAAAAAAAGGTTAAAATATGAAGTCTAATGTTGTAACTATAGCTAATGGTACAGAACCCTTCGTGCGCGAGTCCGACTCGCACTTGGGCGATTTTTATTATATATAACGTGCAGCGTGGTTTTCGATAAGCGAGATCCTGACGTGAACAATTGCAATAACGACGATGTTTGTTGTAAATATAATCTGATGCTTCTATGAGGTTAGCTAAATTACAGATCATATAAGATAAAGCATAGAGTGCGCGCTGCACCGCACGATGTGAAGCACCGGATTGCGTCCAAACAAAATAGATGCTATAGATTTGATGTTTTGAACTGAAATTGAAGCGCTCGTAGCCAAGTTTGCTTAGCCATTCTGAATCGATCAGCAAAGTTAAGCAACGTCCGCCGCGGTCATGACTTGGATGGGTGACCGCTGGTTGGGCATTACTACTGAGCGCTTCCGTACTTCGGAGGGCACGTTAACCGTCGGTCCCGGTTGTTGTCTTAGGATAGCAGTCGTTACAGCATGGTGGTAGGGCACTTTGCAAATGCCCGCCTGGCTAGCTACTACCCTCAAGTTGAAAATCTGTCGCCGAGCACCTAACGGTGTGTTCCGGCAGCTGTCCTTGAGAGCCAGTAACTCTAGGTTAGTCTGATCAACATCCTCGACCACATCATCACTTACCATCAGGTGAGATAGTGGTCAAAGACTAACCTATCAAGCATAAAAAAAAAAAAAAAAAAAAATGCTGGGCTAAAGTAATGCAGTCAGTCTAGTTTTGAAATGAAATTATTGTGAGTTTATTATTAAGGGCCCGTTTCAGAATGTCCTAATAAAGTTTCGGATTGCTATGCAACACATAAAATAACTGAATGATAAAAATGACTGTTGACATGCAGCGCGTTTCAAGCTTTAACCGATGGAGAGGCTAAATCGATGACTGTGAAACGCAATGATAGTGTTTTGTTCTGGGTAGTATAACCGGAACTTATTCGAACATTCTGAAACAGGCTCTAAGTGTTATACACTAACCGGCAAAATACTCACGTTGGGGATCGAGAACGTCGGCTCGGATCGAGCATGTCAGATGCTCATCATCAGCTCGAGTGAGCACTCGCATTCGTACTCGATCCCCAAATGACCTTCATATTTCTTTTACCTAATAATCATGTTACAAAAAAACCTTCAGCTATTTTTTTTTTCCAACACGTCCGTACTTATAGTATTGAAACAGCCGGATCGTCCACTGCTGAACACAGCCTCCCCTATTTCGGGGGTATTTGCCATAATCCCCACGCTTGGCAGGCGTCTTGGGGATCGCAGTGTAGTAGGCAGTTCTTTAGAAGGCGCTGCTGCCCACTTTCCAGTATTTTTCCCTTAGTCGCCTCTTACGACACCCACGGGATTATATGGGGAGGTGCAATTCTAACCCGGCACCCCACGGGTGGTACTTTAAGTACTAGTGTATATTTATTTAATACAAATAATGATCCCCAAAATAGAAGTTCCTCTTCAAAGTAGCCTAAGGTCAAAGAATCCAAGCCTTGTGATGCTCCTCATCGGCAACAATACCCATTGCGACACAAGTAGTAGCGAGCTGCTTATTAAGTTTTTTTTTAAGCCTGGTAGGTTAGCCTTTGACCACTATCTAACCTGATTGTAAGTGAAGATATGGTCGAAGATGTTGTTCAGGATAACCAAGAATTACTGGCTCTCAAGGACACCTGCCGGAATAAGGCCAGTTAAATGCTAAGCAACAGATTTTCAACTTGAAGGTGGTAGCTAACCAGGCAGCCATTCGCAAAATGCCCTACTAACATATACTATATCAACTGCCATCCTAAGACAACAACCAGGACCGACGGTTTAACGTGCCCTTTAAAGCACGGAGGCACTCAGTAGTAATGTCAGCGGTCACCCATCCAACTCATGACCGCGGCGGACGTTGCTTAACTTTACTGATCGGTTAAGACCAGCTACGAGCGCATCAAAAAAAAGATGGCCAGCCCTTATATTGCAGGAGAAGGTATAAACAAGATCAATGACACTCATTATTCACACAAAGCTTGTTGATAGTCATAGTGCAATATCTTTCCCGATAAGTAAGGAGGGAGTAAATGCGTGTATTATGACACTTCGCCACTGATACCGAGTGTGAAATGTCAAGTGCGTAAAGATATCGTGTATGTTTGTTTATAAAACTTCGGTTTTAAAGTTTGTGATTTATGAGCTGTAGGTTTTAATTGTATATGGCTTGGTAACTTTATGTTTGAAGCGTGTGTAGCGAAGTTTGCTTCGCTGTTCTGAACCGGTCAGCTAGGTTAATCAACGTCCGCCGCGGTCATGAGTTGGATGGGTGACCGCTAGTGACATTACTACTGAGCGCTTTCGTGCTTCGGATAGCATGTTAAGCCGTAGGTCCCGGTTGTTGTCTTAGGATGGCAGTCGTTACAGCATGGTGGTAGGGCATTTTGCGAATGCCCGCCTGGCTAGCTACCACCCTTAAGTAGAAAACCTGTCGCCAAACACCTAACGGTGTGTTTCGGCAGCTAGTCCTTGAGAGCCAGTAATTCTAGGTTAGCCTGAACAACATCTTCGACCACATCATCACTTACCATCAGGTGAAATAGTGGTCAAAGGCTAACCTATAAGGCATATAGAAAAAACACACGGGGCAGGTTTGTATAATTCTCTGTTTTTTTTTTACCTTAGATTTGTACTCTATCCATAACACGTTTTATGCTTGTTATTATATTTATACCGGTCTTAAAACAAGCAAAAAAAATTATAAGCAAACCACGATCATATCCTTTTTTTTACTTATATGGTTTTCGAAGCAATGATGGCCGAGCAGTAATAGATATGGACTGCCAAGCCGCAGGTCTATGGTTCTATCCCCACCACCAACCGACTTGAGCTTCATCGCACGGCGAAGGCCATTTTGCGAACGCTCGCCTCCTAATATTCCAAATTCCATAATTAGGAGCTGAAGACCTCGTGTCTGGAATATGTTTCTTTGTACTATTTTAACTGCCATGTCTCAGCAATATTGAATAACCCATATCATTTCATCATCCAGAAGCATTTCCAAAATTAAATTGATTAATAACATTCATTTAATTTTTAAACGTGCTCACAAATTTTCACGAGATTAGGTTGAATAATGCGACTGCTGGAAATCCGGATAGACATACGAAAGCATTTTTGCCCAAGGTGAAATGGGTCTCCATTTCACCTTGGGCAAAAATGCTTTGCTCCGCTTGCGCTTTGCACTTGCTCCTCAACAACAAAAAAGAAATAACAATACAATTTTTGTTTAATTTATAAAAGTAGACAGCGTTTGCTTCTTTTATTTTTCAAGATAGACAGCTAAGTATTTAAATTTGATTATTCAGAATCATAAACTTGCATATATATACATTTATACAAGACCTTTTTTTTGACATGTGCAGCCCTGCGCAATACTCGTTTTTATCAAATAAATTGATATTACATAGTAAACATGGAAAAAACACCTGCTTTGATCATCTAAATAACAAATGAACTACGATAAGACCTCCGTAAACAAAAACTATACCTGACTATTAAAAACTTCGAAACGAAAAAAATACATTCAAGCTAAGACTTTAAGTATGATAAAAAGGGGATAGAAAAATGATAACTTTTAGAAGTGACTACAAGGAATGTTGTAATGAGCAGAATTCCCGCACTAAAATTCCATTACTTGACACATTTCAATGCTATTTTGTTTCTGAGAATCAACAACGTAAACATAAATATCTGTTCGGTTAAAACTATGGACATTACACGTCCAGTTTACTAAGAGCTTCCTCTCTTGTCTTTCCGTTTGAATTAACACGCTGTTCGGTTAAGTTTATAGGTCATAAAAAGTTCCTTTATCATTGGTTACGGAGTTTTCAATGGTTAATATATCGTTGTTTAGTTGGTGTTGTGCATAGTTAATAACTATGAATATCGGTTAGGTCGATACCCTGTGTTTGTAAAGTAAGTGACTCTTTATACTAACTGAAGTAATTTGCAAGAATGTAGGTATATCGTATAAGAAATTGACCATCGTTGTCTTCTTCTTGTTTTTATTCCAAGAGAAGAGGAGTCGGTGAAACATTTTTTTTTGTATTTTTCTTCTCATTACTCACAATCAAACTTTCTTTGGCCTTCATCTTCCCTGTATCCAACCATACTTATGCATGTCACCATTTACGCTTGTAGTGTACCTTGCTTAGATCTTAACTGATCAATTAAGGTAAGCAACACTGCACTCATGTCTAGGATAGGTGACCGCTAGAAGGATTAGTTACTCCTGAGCACTTCCGTGCTTTGAGGACACGTTATGGCGAGCTAAGCCGTTGGTCCTGGTTGATACCTTTGAATGGGAGTCATTATTGCAAGAACATTAGATTATTGCACATTTTTTTATACTGTGCCGAAACAAGCTCGAGGCCAACCTGATGTTAAGTGGACTAACCTCGCCTATAACAGATGCATTTCGTCACAAGTTACGAATTGACCTGCGCCCTTGAGACATAGCTGTTCATCTCATGTGCCTGTAATTTCACTGGCTGTCGAAGACTGCTGCCGAAAGACACCGTTATATGCTTGACGATAAATTTTCTACTTGAGAGTAGTCGCTAGCCAGGCGGGCATTCGCAAAATTCCCTTCCACCATGCAGCGAAGCTCAAGACCACGGCGGGATTCGAGCCATGAGCCTGTTATGCGGCAGTCTATAGCCGATACCACTGAGCCATCACTGCATGAAATTAAGAGCATGTTGTCTTTCCGTCCGTAACTCAAGGGTCTTTAAATCCTAAAGAAAAAGTTGTATAAACATACAATTAAGGTTATTTAATGAAGAATGATCCAACACCTATATTAATTAAAAATATTTAACTTCATTATTTAAGGGTAAGTTAGGAGGGAATGAAACTGGATGACGGGAATGACTTCTATTTTGAATCAGGAATAAAACCGACCAAACACGTTAAATCAAACCGTCAATAAATTCCAGCAGAAATCAACCCATCAAGCGCTTCATAATTTCAATGCAATTAACTTGCAGGCATCCTGGAAAGTTCATCTGAATGGTCTATTCATTCGCATGAATACCATCATTAATTATAAATCCAGGCTCAATACATTCGATAGAGGATGATTAGTTATTAATGTCATAGAGTTTGAATTAGAATTGCCGGGTTCTAATTTATTAATTCAAATATATTGCAGAACATACGAACATTAATCAGAATTAAGTATGTATTTTACACCATGACAAGATATTAAGCCCCATGGGAAAGAAGACGCAGTTCAGCCATCGGTAGTTTTTTTTTAATAAAAAGTTATAAAAGGCAGTGATGTTAATTATAATCTGTGATAATTTTCAATCTCCTACCCTCATCTCAGTGCTATGCAGGGGTTGGTACTATAAGTTTTAACTTTGCGCTAACCAAAAATGTGCATCATATTGTTAAACTTCTGGCTTCAATTTTATTGCTAACCAGTATCCTCCCCACGGTAACCCTCCTAAAGAATTGTCGTTGTTTTTTTTTTTATTTATTTGTTATTATTAGTAAACTGTGTTTCTTACTGTACTTCACGGACTTCTTCTAGGGTCAAACAGAACTCTGAACTACAAGACACTGCAACTGTAATGGACAGACGTTATGCATTATTTTAATTGCTGATAAGTAAGCCTTCGACTACAATCTCACCCGATGGTAAGTGATGATGTTGTTGAAGGTATTATCAACCTGTTAATACCTTCGACCTTCGGCTCTTAAGGACAGCTGGCGGAACTAGCAGTAGTATGTAATTTTCCCTCCTTGTTAAGTCTATTACCGAACTGGCTTTACACTAATTATTTTTACAGTTTGAAGAAATTTATGGAATATTGTCAAATTTGTCACATATACTCAAGTTTGAATACCTAAATTTACAAATTATTGGAGCACAAAATGTTTTGCCCCGGGCGGGAATTGAACCCGCCAACTTCCGATTTCGCGCGGGATGCTTTATCGACTCAGCTACCGGGGGTACCCCCGGTAGCATACATTGTGCCTTGTATATTCATTATTAGATCTATACTTTTTATGTGCTCTAGCAATTTTTTTTTAACTTCACTATAGAAAAATCTTTACTTTAAGTTATTTTAGTTAAATGTGGCGACATATCTCGAAGACGATCTCTAACACGATAAGCAGACCAAACTAACACTAACACAAACTTAAATTACTAACACTGGCCAAACAACAACTGGCAAAAACCAGTGGCCTAAACAACTATAAGCTTTAATATCAGCCAAAAACAGCACTATTTTCATGGCAGAAGGGCATTTTGCGAATGCTCGGCTGGTTAGCTACCACCCTCAAGTAGAAAATGTATGTTCCAGTGTGACGGGCGTAGTGCAAGGCGAAATGCATCCGTAATAGGCAGAGGTTACCGCTTAACATGTGGACCTCGTGCTTGTTTCACAGTAACATAAGAAGAAAAAATGGTATAAAATAGTGTGAGAAATGACGCCAGAAACCTAACACTAGACACGTCCTTCAACATTAAAGATAACGTCAACCTAGTAGAAGTAGAAGCTATATATCGAGGACGGACAAAAGCTTTGTCATGTATACATTGACTTCACTTCACCTTTGCTCTACTTCCTCACAATTATACAAGAAGCGTTAATAGTCATTATCGGTAGGAAGTCGATAGCTTCCCGTATTCACAGCTTTGATTTCAATGCTTATCATTGTTATAAACAAACAATTCTGAATCTAATTTCTGTCTAGTAAAAGTTTAAATTCTATTGGCTATGTTTTTATGAAGCTAATGTACTCGTATACCGATAGTTGTCTGGGTAACTGGTTCGAGAATGTTCCTTTTTTAACAAAAGCTTTGTTTCAAGTACATTTCTGGTTTAGTTTTTGTGAGCTTAGCTTGTTCGAATTCGAGTTAGGTCTACAGACACAGTATATTGGTAGTATTTGCGGTTGGGTGGTTGTACAGTTTCGGTATATGAGTTAGTTTCATATTTAATTACCGCGTTCATTAAATGTTGTGGTTATACTGATCTATGATTTATAGCATCGGGTATTTAGTAACAATGCAATCGTATTTTCATATCTACAAAAATTACAATCAGCATAATTGCCTTGAAGTTATGAGAGTATTTATAGATTACTTTTATATCATTTATAAAGGAGTTTGAGGTTAGAGGTGGTATTAATATCATACACAAAAATATATAGTCTCTTCTGTATTCCAGAACCAGGTTAGGCAGCACTCACGTTTTAACAGATATGTGTTTGGTCTCATGTTATAGAGGATGAGCTTATTACCATTTGGCACAGTTCCAGCTCCTAGACTGCTACTGAAAATTTATTTTGAATTTTTCTAAAGTCTTGCAATCATTAGATCAAAAATATTAAACTAATATGTTGTAAACTGACCGCATATAAAACAAATTAACTTGAACAAACAATACTCGTTTGTTTTATATCAGTTGTACATACGTATGTTATTCTTATGAATAGAAACTATTTGATTATTGAAATGTCAGACCAGAATTATTTGAAAAGGCACTTAATATGTCGAATCATATATTGTTATATAGTATCAGTATCTGATTAAAATCTTCATTCAGACAGCTCTAAAGGAGAAAACTACATTTCGCGTCAATTCGTCCGAAGCTAAATTTGATATTGTTAGGGCTTTGTCTTGTCTTACATAATGATAGAAACTTGAACGGTTTCACAGACGATCGTTACTTCCTGTAAGACGTCTTGTACTATACATGTCAATCCGTCATTGTGTGCTTTTAGGTGAATAATTGGTCAACGGCAAGTTCATCTAATGCGTACCTACTATAAAACCCTTTTTGATATGAAATGATAACAATACATTTATTTTATGACACATTTTAAACGTATTGTTTAAAATGTGTCTTAATCAAATAACCTTCCTGGTGTTTTGAACAGGTGTGGTGATAATTGTTGTCATTATAGTAATTGAAAACTTAACACCATTTTTCAAGGTTTGGTAATATTGTTTTAACTGAGAACTTTTTTTTACCAGCAAGTTCATCAAAAGGAATGAAGAAAGAGGAAATGGAATTGTGGTGTAGTCACGTAATTGATGAAGCGTTGACCAATAATGCAGTACGCCACTCTCATTGCCATCCCTACAATGGCCAGAGATATTCTTCTTCACAACCCGCCTGCAAGATCCAGCTGAAAGAGCCTAGGTCAAAGCTGCAAGGAAAAACGCACACCAGCAGAGCGTTCAACATGTAGTTATATATATGCCAAGGAACTGGCAAACTTTTTGATTCATGGTAAGAGATTTTTATCAGTAAGACGATGCCATGCCAGGCCGAAACGAGTTGTTTGGGATTGGAATGGTGATCTATAAAATTAAAGAGCTCTTTAGAATATTCACTATTAGCAAACGGCATAAACTTTAGTTTAATAACATAATAAGGGCGTAAAGATAGTAACGTTTCATGTAACGTTCTTTAAAGTTGAACAAATAAATCAATTTAATAGTAATTAAACTACTTCAAACGGTTTAAAGCGTGTATGTTTATCATTATTTTTGTCCCGGAAATCTCGACACGATTTTAATAAACCTAACTAAAACAATGTTTAGGAGAGCAGACGCTTCAAGTCACGAGCATTTCATAGCCATAGCGCCTTTACACACAAGACCACTGGATGAGAAAATGAGAAGCAGAAACCGGCACCCCTGCATACATAAAGGAAATCCAGCAGACAGATCGGTGACGATGACGGCGAACACCAGGACCATTTAGGTCTCAATATTGTCTTCCTTTCTTCTCTTTTTCTATCCCTAAGAAAGGGATTTAATGCGGGGTTTCCACCGAGCGTTCAAGTTATGACTTCAGACCATAACTCGCAGGAATAACTCGTCTGCATTCATAGAGAAAGAAAGGCCGAGGAAAGATTACACAGCCCTGATGATATCTTAGACAGGCCTCTTTGTCTAAAAACAAGATATAACGTGATTTTTGGTTATTATTTATTAAAAAAATAAAAATCTAATGATTTAATCCATATTTTGAGGGTAAATATATTTATGGAAATCTGGCAAGGCAGAAACAGATATTTGAGTCTAGGACATGCGTGAAAATGTTTGCACTTGGTATTTAAAATATGATGAAACTACGCTTGATGTACTACATGAACATTTAAACTTAACTGAAGCCGTTCATTAATCTTTACATAGAAACCGTGGCCATCATATGAGCCGATGACGTTGAAATGATGCCGTAATGAAACGTCTGCGTTAATCTGAATACTGTTCCATTAATATACTATAATTAATAGAAAACAACGCTGGCACCCTAAAACTTCCAACATTAAATCCGGATGTAATATTTAAGCGTAACAATATAAATTTAACCGTCGACTGATGGTTGGGAATTGTTATTTGGAACTCTACTAATGAAAGGAATTAATTTCAATTTATATTGAAACCAGCGTTAAAAATTACCTTTACTACAAACAGAAAAGAAGAATAAAGAATTATGGCACCATATATGACTACAGTCATAATCATCGTCAGCCCACAATCAATTAAGTTTGAATTTAGAATTAGTGCTAATACTACTACAGCTGAGTAAATTATTAATTTTGAAGCAGTGATGTCGCATTGGCTATGGACTGCCGCACGGTCCATGGTTCGAATCCCGCCGCGGGCATGAGCTTCACCGCATGGCGGAAGGGCATTTTGCGAATGCCTGGCTAGCGACCACCCTCGACTAGAAAATTTGTCGCCAAGCACTTAACGAAGCACATAACATCTGTTCCAGCAGCAGTCCTTCAGAGCCAGTGAAATGACAGGCACATGAGACTTAACTACTATGTCTCAAAGTTGACGAGCGCAGTGCAATTCGTGACTTGTGACGAAATGCAAATTTTATTGGCAGAGGTTAGTACGCTTAACATTAGGTGGGCCTCAAGCTAGTTCCGTCATAATAACATTAAAAAAATATATTAATTTCAGACTTTCTACAATACCTACTGCTGTTTTGAGGGTACGTACTAGAAAATGAAATTCTATGACCTGTCATTCTACCTTCAAAAGGATTTTTTTTATACTTGATAGGTTAGCCTTTGACCACTATCTCACTTGTTAAGTGATGATGTGGTCGAAGATGTTGTTCAGGTAAACCAAGAATTACTGGCTCTCAAGGACGGCTGCTGGAACACACCGTTAGGTGCTTGACGACAGATTTTCTACTTGAGCCACCATGCTATAACGACTGCCATCCTAAGACAACAACCGGGACCGACGGCTTAACGTGCCCTCCGAAGCACGGAAGCGGTCAGTAGTAATGTCACCAGCGGTCACCCATCCAAGTCATGACCGAGGCGGACGTTGCTTAAGTTTGCTGATCGGTTCAGAATGGCTAAGCTAACTTCGCTACGAGCGCTTCAAAATCTTCTTCTCTTATCAGGTCACAGTTGAAATGTTAATACAAATACATCAAAAGAAAACATGATTTCATCAATTAACCATCCGACGGATAAAAGTAAACTTAAAAGTTTTGTAATTTATATTTTAATAATCTAAGCTATATATATATATAATTATAAAATAAATAATAATACTTAATAATTAATTAATATTTTTTGAATCTCCAAAATAAAAAAAAAAACGTAAACATAATATTATATTATTTATTTAGAATATTAATTACAATAATTGCCTAAGGGTCCGTTTCAGAATGTCCTAATAAAGTTTCGGGTTGCTAACCAACACATAAAATAACTGGTAAAAATGACAGGTAACATGTAGCGCGTTTCAAGCATTAACCGATGGATAGGCTAAATCGATGACTTTGAAACGCAAGGATAGTGTTTTGTTTAGTAAATATGTTCCGGGTAGTATAACCGGAACTTATTCAAACATTCTGAAACAGGTCCTTGACTAAGGACCTTCTAGTTGAGGGTGGTCGCTAGCCAGGCATTCGCAAAATGCCCTTCCGCCATGCGGTGAAGCTCATGCCCGCGGCGGGAGTCGAACCATGGACCGTGCGGCAGTCCATAGCCAATGCGACATCACTGCTTCAAAATTAATAATTTACTCAGCTGTAGTAAATATATTTAAGGGCCTTACAGTCCACAAATTAGTACCTCATTGCAGATCAGTACGAATTAGTATTGAAATAAGGCTCATATCAGCACGTTCCGCAACCTGACAGTCACTACAATATTTGATTTGATTTGAATATTTGAGTTTTTTTTATGTTTTATATAGACGTCGTTCTTCGATTTAAATATCGTATTTAGATAGACAGCGACATTTTAAGTTTAGCTATCTTAGATTGTTTATCAGATAGTGTGCATAGATTACTTATAAAAAAAATTAAATCGTCTCTCTAAAGCATATAAAAATAATATAAATAGTATGTGACATATAAAATAAGGGTTTCATGTAAAGCTTTTTTTTATGTTAGGTGCTATAGTTAGGTATATATACGCAAAACTTTATAAATAACCTTTTAAATTTCAACTAACCACGAAGGTTATGCTTCTGAATGGAGAACATACTGAGTATTTAATATTTAACTGGAGTTGTCAAAAAACAAATAGTACTTGAGCTAAAAATAGTATGTCACGATTAAATTTTTAGGTATTTTTCAATACATCAATCAATATTTCATAACTTCCCAAAAGAAACGATATAATATGTTTATGCATTTCATACATCTTGCATTTGCTAACGATAGGCTATCCGGACGCCCTAATAACCAATTTACTTACATCATTGTGGTATATTTAGCAACTTATTGCACAGAACTCAACAGTTCATCACCCTAATGTCAGACATATCTCACAGGAACAGCACATCAATATCTCGATTCGTCTGATGTGGCCGCTTCAAGATAACGCTAAAATCATAATGAATCATCGCCTCACTCTCATACCTCCTTCAATCAGATAATATTTGACGTTACAATGGTCCATATGACTTGCGAATTGTTACTTTTAAAAGTACAAGATGTAATTAATGATTATTTTTTGTGATGTTGGTACTGGACTGATTGACCTAAAAATACTCGTGTTGCTATGTACACCTATACCACAGATATAGGTTGGAATGTTTAATTTTTAAGCCATCGACTGCTTTTTAATGGCGTTGTTAATAAAACCTTGTCAACTGAGCAGAATGCTGCTGCTTATGGCGACATTTCGGTTAGTTCCACGAACGCATGGTATAACTACACATTAGGCGGGTTTTTAATAGTGAAAATGTAATTTAATTGTGGGTTATTTGATTGACCATTACGCTTCAAGTAATGAAATTTAATATAATTTTTGACATTGTATTTAGACATAATTAGAATTTAATATATTTAAGTAGGTACTATGAATATGTATTAAAGCCTCAGATGATATATAGGTATTTAGCGAAAAAGGTAAATATATTTTTTTTGTATTAATTGGCTTAATATGAAATTGACAATTAAGCGGAGTTAATTGAACAATTAGGCGGAATTTTATTTTTAATATTTGTTATTACAATCAGATATACTTATTTATAAATCATCAAAGTAAACATGAACCAGTACTTAATATTATGCATATAATTATAAATTCGAAAGCATTTAATTGTCCATATAACTGAATCCATAACCTGTATGACATAAGTGCAATTTGAAATTATGAATATGTGTTTTCTTGGGCAAGAAATGTTCACTAGCAATCCAAAGTCTGAAACTGGACTCAGTATAAATGCTCGCCATGTGTAAATTGGTACAAATAACATATACTCTTGGAAATAGTGAGTGCTGCCTGCCTCTTCGGATATATAAAGTCGTAAAGATATGTATGAACAAACTTACATTTGCACTTATAGTACGACCATGTAGTAGACCGATGTATGGGAGAACATTTGTTTCCACTGCAAAGTTAACCTTGTCTTCCGGTTGGATGTTCATTATATCTGCATACATAATTAAATTTGTACAGAACCCCAAGAGCACTAGTTTTACTCTCACTTGCATTGTCTTATTGTTATATTGACATTGCAAGGATTAACCTAAAAATACTCTTGTTGCTATGTTGGTAAGCGTTTCAAACGTCTAGACAACATACGTGACATGAAGAGTTACAGGCTTGTGAACGAGTGGAATAAAGTCGTGTAAATCACTGTATAATATAGGCGTAAGTCTACGTTGTGAGACACGCTACTGAATATACTAGAAGTCTAGTAGCTTATTTAACATTGTACTTTGTTCTTTTATTTCCATTTTCATTATGGTATGCATGTATTGAAGTTCTAGTGACAGTGAATCGGACTCACACATCGAGTGTTCCGTAACGACACGCAAAGACATACTTATTTTTATTTATAACACATTTTAAGCTATTTTTATTTAGTGTGGGATCTTGAGCGCAACTAGTTGTCTAGTTTTTACTACTCGTTGTTTTACTTTAGATTATTACATAATACTTTATACACATCAAGTTTGACGTTTATGTTTTAGATACCTTTAATAGAGTAGAGGAAAACGTTTCTTGAATGTGATACGTCTCATTTCTTTCTTATTGTTCTACTTTATAGTTTGTAATGAGAATGATTTAATTTCTTGTGGTTCTAGGTAGTACATAAAATGTGGTGTCAAATAAATTAAACATAATTCGGTATATCCACTTAATTAAACATACAAGAGCTTTATACATAAATTAAATTTGGAAAATAATAATATAGTGAGATGCAAATTACAATTAGTGGTCGTGACTTAATAACCAAGATTCACAAATCAATTATTTTATTAACTTCATTAGAATCACAGAATAATTATAATGCAATTAAGAATTCATGTCAATAAAAAAATTATAATATTAAAATTAATTTGTAAGTATGTTAATAAAATTAAATATCAAGCAAAATTCTTATCCTCTAATGGAATGGTAGGTTTGTCTAGCAGCAATTTATGTAATGGTTTGAAATAATACAATGTTTTATTGTAATAGAGTCCGGTTTACTTCTACCGAATCCTAAAAATCTGCTACTATTGGTAGAACATTTGAAAAACATTCATGTTACATTAACATACTGTTGACCTACAGACAGACAGCGTTTCCCTGATAGATGGATAATGCTAATCCTATTGCCTTATTAAAGTCAAGCACTTAACACAAAAATAACTTCTTCACAAAGGCTTTTGAATACATAAATATAAATACCTACCAGAGACAAAGAAGTTAAACAGCTGATGAGTCTAAGCTCTCGGTACCGCAAAAGTAAAACTTCACAATTAAATTGTTCACACTGTCAACAATCTGCAAAAACTCACACACACATTCACAACACCGAACTTAAAACTTTCAAACACGAACACACGATCGTGATTTTTCGGGCAATCTCGGTAAAGTTCGTGAAAACGAGCTAATGTAACGAAAGCTTCGGGGCAACTGCCGCTGGCGGGTCCGGTCACTCTGATTGTTTTATAATGCACTGTTTAGTATATCTGGATGTAGGGATAGTGTTACAGGGATAACTTAGCTTTTAGTATATAAGAATTATACACATAATAGATGACGTACTTATTAGAATTTCGTTTAACTGCCCACTTTCATGGCTCGATAATAGTACCACAGCGATATTTCCATATTAAGTACTAGTTTTCCGGGCGCCGCTCCGCCCGCGCGTATGTCGGTCATCACGCAAAACAATAACCTCTTTTTGCGCAGTTGGCAAAAACTATCCTATGTTTTTCCCGGATCTCAAACTATTTCCATACCAAATTTCATTCAAATCGGTCCAGTAGTTTTTGCGTGAAAGCGTAACAGACAGACAGAGTTACTTTCGCATTTATAATATTATAAAATAAGTACTGAAGTACTGATTGTCCAATAAAATTGTGGACCTTTTATACCTATGCCTATACCCCTTTTGCAGAACGGGGCATACTTATTTAGAATATTTTTTGCATATTACGTACTATCATGGTAATAATCATTTTCAGCAAACAAATATTTGTTAATTACGGATACAATATCCCTGATAAAGATTATTTTCTTATTTAAACTAACACTATACTTACATGAATTACTATATCAACGGTTTAATATGATTTAAGAATTCCGCACTCACATCCATTCGCTTGAAATTTTGGTATTTTGTGTAGAACGTTGTGTCAAGGATGCATATATGGGAGTATACATTCAATTAAGCTATTTTTCAGGGAGCATATCTAAATCACAAGTTTTTCAATACGGAGCCAAATATTTTTTAGTGTTATCATGTAGTGTGTCTTCGTATAGAACAGCCTCAAAATTGCCAACTTTAAACCATTTTTATCACTGCATCAAAAACTAAACAAGTTAGAAATCTCTAACTTTGGTATAGTACTTATTTGCTTTATCTTTTATGTAACCTACAAATATTAACATTTTCGTTTATTTTGTGTTTTTGAAGCTGTGATGATCATCAACAAACGTTTTCTTTTACTGCTACAATGCGGAATCCTAACAGTCCGAGCCCGACTCGCACTTGGTAAATTTTATGAAATACATAATACCTTGCTTATTTTATTCGGCGGTTAAGCTTCATGAACTGAAAAGTTTAAGGTCAAGCTTCATGAACTGAAAATGTTTATTACGTATGCTATGCATTGCTTAGCAGGTTAATTAAATTTTGCTTTATTAAAAACGAATGTAGCTAAAAGCGGAAGCTCATTTTCTGACTATCAAAATACAACTGAATATCTCTATCAAAATCTTAATTAAGATCTCTCTTTACCGCTTCCTGTCTCTTTCACTACAAACGTATATCTAGACAGCCCTAATTACTAGCTTTCAGTATAAACAAGGAACTGTATAATTATATTAGCTGGATTATCTTCTCAAATTTGATGCAGCTATTTTGAACTGCATTTAAAGAGGAGTGCACTGTTCTCTGTAAAATATATAACGCTTTGAAGCGAGCTCTAATTGTATGCATTATTAACATTCTCCTTCAAGACGGTATAAGATATTTAAGGTTTCACAGCTTGCCACAACTTTGGATATGACAGGCTCGATTGAAATATGCTAGGATTTACGTTGTGATTTCCTTTTAGTAACATTTTAGAAGGTGGAAACAAATATCTGTCCGTGATTTGGCACCTTTCAAGATTACTAATGTATGGCCCTGTTCTCTAACTTTTTGGTCGATTTAGAGAATAACTCCTTTCATTAACAGATAATTTTACATAAAAATGCGTATACGTTTACTCTTCTCTTATTAATATTGCTGATAGTTTACCTTTTGACCACAATCTCACCTGATGATATGGTTGTAGATGGAAGAGAACTGGCTGGCAAGAACGGCTGCCGAACTACACTTAAATGAAAGGTGTTTGTAAAAGAGATTGCAGGCACCTATTATGAACTAAAATAAAGTACTATGGTATTTGGCTATTTATACACTTGGTTTTATGTTATGTTCGAGTTTGAAGGATTTTTTGTTATTATGGGGATTTAATAAAGAATTATCAATCTATTTTCTACCTTCTCTTTTTTTTTGGAATCATATCCAATGAATATTTACATACCTACACAAATACATTACAAATCGCATCCATGTCACAGTATTCTTGTTGACAGGTT
The DNA here is from genome assembly GCA_963854805.1 of Plagodis dolabraria. Classification (NCBI taxonomy): domain Eukaryota; kingdom Metazoa; phylum Arthropoda; class Insecta; order Lepidoptera; family Geometridae; genus Plagodis; species Plagodis dolabraria. The sequence goes on along the minus strand of OY978443.1, from coordinate 4,994,875 downwards.
CATTTATTATGGAGTGAAATGTCTTTAAAATGTTGGTTGTTCTTCCGGTAAATCTCAACAGTTTCAATACCTTGCTTTAAAAGTATTTCATGTATCACTATACGTAGTTTCGTCAAATTGAAATACCAATTGATAAAACTCGGTGAAACTTTTGTAAGTATATTGCTAAGCATCATATCTATGCTTCTGGTTTTTAAGTTCTTTTATTTAATTTTTATTTAAAATAACAATTCCCATTCAAAACGATTTATTTTTTAAAATACTTAATATATGGAAATCTGCAAACCAGAAGCATAGATATTATGCTCAAGGACATACATACATAGTTTCACCGAGTTTGAATACTTTAAAATAAGACAAAACTACGTTTGTATGGAGAACGCCACGAGCACTCTAGCCTTAAGTAAAAGTTGACAATATTTGTTTTTAATTTAATTTAAAGACCTTGTCTGGTAACTACTGCTTTTGTATTGAGATAGTTATCATGAGTGTTTATTATTGTAAGTGATATTAACGATAGCACTATGTTTTCCATTGATCTACAGTGCTTGGTATAAGAATATAAGGACTTCCATATATCCTGCTGTATGATGTTTTAAAAGGCGAACAATGGAATATTTAACACAACTTACGTTAAAGTGAAGGAGGATGTTGCGAAGCATTGAGTGCACAGCAGGGCTTTACCATGCTACTCGAATGGTATGAGTAAGTACTACCAATATCAGCAATTCCGAAGAGGTTAGTCTTCAGAAGGCGGCTATCAAAATCAGTTCTAAACTGTTAAAAGATTTAGCGAAAACATATGTAAAATATCACAAAATATCAACGAATGGAAAAAAAGGTAATCTTATTTACTTAGCATAAGTTAATACAAAAAATTACGATGCCAGAAATAAGTCTTAAATGTTTTTTTATGCCTTTATATACAAAATACAAACTGTATACAACACTGCAGCTACTATAATGAAAGCATTTAAACAACCTACAAGTCATTGCAGACTCACAAGCAGTTCAAATGCACTAGCCCACTATCTGTTGGCAGCGTGCCCAGCTTGCAGCTGTATCCAAGTTCTTGTATTGTCGTTTATGTAGTAAGAGAAGACATGTAGTACTGACTCACCACGAGTGGAATAAGGCCAGGAAGAAGATTGGATTTCTAAAGCTTTTGCTAGTCAACAACTAGAAATAGCAGGAAACCATAATTTCCCTGTAACTGACAAATATTTCACTTCCTACATAAGGCAGAACATTCAAGCAACTCCAAAGCTCATTTACGGCTACTCTCACTCAAACGCAGGAGCTTGAATGGCCACCTTTATGTCAGTTATTTAATGCTTCAACGCTCTTAAAAGAGTAGGATCGTGTAGAGGACGCTATTTATGTGTAAGTGGGGCAGCCTTCAGCTCTCGCTTTTACGCTTCTTGGATTTCAGAAAAGGGTATATTCGGGAGTTTTAGGTGCAAAAGGTGATTTGTAATTATAAATATTTTTAGAGATTTTCATTAAATATATTTAAAAATATACTTAGTGATAATTCCGTTCCGACATTTCTTAGCTAAGGATTGAATCAGTGGTGGCTCAGTGGCATTGGCTATGGACAGCCGCGCAACAGGTCCATGGTTCGAATCCCGCCGAGGACTTGAGCTTTACCGAATGGTGGAAGGGCTTTTTGCGAATGCGCGCCTGGCTAGCTACCCTCAAGTTGAAAATCTGTCGCCAAGCACCTCACGGTGTATTCCGGCAGAAGTCCTTGAGAGCCAGCGAAATTACAGGCACATGACGGGCGCAGTGCAGTTCGTCACTTGTGACGAAATGCATCTGTTATAGTCAGAGGTAACTGCTTAACATCAGGTGCGCCTCGAGCTTGTTCCGTCACAATAAAATAAAAATGTGTACACATGCTCAGTAGGAATGTCACTAGCGGACACCCATCCAAGTGATGACCGCAGCGGACGTTGCGTCACTTAGCTGATCGGTTAAGAACAGTAAGCAAATTACGCTACTACGTCTTGCAACAATCACAATATTCGTTGCTATTGATCGAAATGCTACTGTGTGCTTCTTGCTGTAAAAAAATGTGTTCGGCGTCTCTGGAGACCCTCACTTCCTCGGATTTCAATCAATGTAGGTACACGCGCTAAATAACAACGCTACAGCCTTGTATGACAAATCACAATGTCATCTTGCTGTAACTATCTGTATGTCTGTAATTTTTTTCCCGTCTGTTCTCTTAACATCCTCATTGCCAATTTTCTTGCTGTTGGAGAGATATATGAAAACTTGTATGATTCACATTTCATAGATGAGCAACGTTTTTTAATCCCTTACTGTGCTCAGTTGTCTAATGACGTGCTGCTAATGACAGCACAGTGATATCATATACCTGAACCATAATCTTCTAATGAATTCTATTGTCTTAATGTAAAGTTGGCACCCTCCCAAAAATCAGTCTAACTCGTTAACTCGTTGTTGAAAATTCAATAACTATTATCTAGCTACCTAACCCCGTGAGTTAAAATGGCACCCCTCCCCCCCTCCTCCCATATTTTCCCGTAGGTGTCGTAAAAGGCGACTAAGGGTAAAATACTGGAAGATGGGCGAAGCAGCGCGAGCGCCTTCAAAAAAAAAACTTACACTGCGATCCACAAGCCGCCTGCCAAGCGTGGGGATTATGGCAAATACCCTCTTAACAGGGGAGGCTGTGCTTAGCAGTGAACTATCCGGCTGATACAGCACCGACCTCCTTTTTTATTCATAATTTTTTCTCACTATTGCTTTCAAGCGCCCCCTGTATTGTAATGTAGACATACATACCCATTCCATAACTTGAATTGTCACGTCCATTCCAACTACGATTATTCGTGGAAGTATCACCATAAATCCATGCTTATATTCGCATCTCTATTACATGCCCCTACTTTCATCCACCTCTTCAATAACCTAACTAAGCCTTCGTAACCCGAAATTCTTCAAATTCCTACCTATCCAATATAATATCTCCAAATTGACAAAAAATGGACAATATACTAACTTCCAAACTACTTTTACGCTGCAATGGATAGCTATCAACCATCGATTGAAGACATTTTTTACGTCAAACCATTTGATATCTTATAGAAAACTTTCTATAGGGGCCATAGATAAGTTACAAATGGGAAAATCTTTCGTAACACAACAAAAACGGATGTAAAAACGTCGAAATCTATTTGGAGATCGTATTCTCGACAATAGAGATTATGATTGTCGTGTTTTTGTACCTTCTGACCACTAGGTACTGCAATCAAACCAAAAATAAATTTAAACCTTTTATGACCCTTTGTTGTGAAAAAAGCTTCAGTGGTTAAAACGCTAACATTCGCTAAATAGGTTTACTTGAACAGATTTTTATCATAACATATTTAATTTGTATCAGTTCAAAAGTTATTTGTTAATTTTGATCATATTCTATTAGGCGGCAAAAATTCCGAAACACTTTTTCTTAAAAAAAACGATATAATAAAATTTTAAAGTAGTCTGAATTACTTGTAATATAAATCTTAATGATTTATATGTGTATGAAAAAATAACAATATAATAACAAGGAAAAATAAAAAATAGCAAAACCATATCAAGAGAGAACAGAAAATATTTTTTTTTCGACTTAAGGTATAAGCTTTGTGTTATTAGGCTTTCTTTCGGATTTACCCTTAGTAACCGCGATTTTACCATCGCTGCCTCGCTGTCATTCCTACGCATTTTGATAGTGACATAATTCCAACTATTGACAGCGTATTAAGGCACCCAGAAGTCTTGAGCACTGCTACAAAGCCATAGTTGATTGGTATTTAATCGAATATTTTTTGAGAAACTTGTTTCTCAGAATGACTAAAATAAAATTATTTTAATTTTTTTTTATTTATAGATTATAGGTTAGCTTTTGACCACTATCTCATTTTATGGTAAGTGATGATTTGGTCGAAATGTTGTACAGACTCACCTAGAATTAAGCTGTCAAGATTTTATATATAACAGATTTTTGAGTCTTTAGGCAAAACTAAATAAATATCTTGCAAGCAAATATGAACTAGCTCTCGCAGACAATTACCGACCGGAATAAAGCGTAAGATGCTTGGCGATCGATTTTCTGCAGGCAGTCTGGAAGCATTCGCAAAATATATTACCACCATTCGATGTAGCTCAAGTTCGCGATGTAAATCGAACCATGGACCTATTGTCCATTGTTATTGCCACTGGGCTATCACTGCTTCCAAATGTCAGGTCACCTTTTTTTTATTGCTGATAGGTCATTCTTTGACCATAATCTCACCTGATGGTAAGTGATGATGTGGTCTAAGGTAAACAAACTTAATCTAGAATCACTGGCCCTCAAGGACAGAAAATGCCCTGCCACCATGCGGTGAAGCTCAAGCCGGGGGTAAGTAATATCAGACATGAAAATAGTTTCTATCTATCTGAGTCATGATTCTTCGATATCGGATATCGTATGAACTACTTCTCATATATTATAAACCGAACAAAAACAAATCATTGCACGACTGATGCAAGATAACCGATTTCGAATACATCGTAAATCTGTACGTGTTACAATTAAATAAATTGTAAGGAAATGTTTATATTGGATGTTTTATTTTAAAATATCGGATTTTATTCTCGAAATTTATTTTCCTTATATTTATTTATTTTATATAATATAATAATCATTTTTATAATATAAAAATATCTTTTTTTTGGCCTCGAAAGATTTAATCGATTAAATGTGCAAATGTTAGAATGTCTTTCTTGCTCAAAAACCCATAATTCATATGGTGGCAATTTCAGGCTTCATTAGAAATAAAGTATATGCGTGATCAGAACACAAAAAGGATCACATAGAATTACAATGTTGAAGTTGTGATTAATTATTTTATCAGAATAAAATAATCTGAGCCGGTATATACCGAAGACAAAGTAATCGTAGTCTATGCTGATACCCATAACAAATTTCGCACGGATAAAAAACCAATTTGTTATTTGGTAATAACAAATAGGTATATTATCAAAGAATCGTTATTGTTAATTCATATACCACGTAAACATTATTCTCTTTCCATTATTTTCACAATAACTGAATGATATTTTCTTAAACATAAGTCAAGAAACAATTATGTAAGCAAGGTTTAAGAAATTTATGGGTCACAAATAAAGCAGATTAAATTCTTTATTTTCAAAAACAGTCTTCACACAGTCAAGTAGGTCGCGTGAACACGATCAATATAAAACAAATATAGTTTAGCAGAGTTTTTTACCGAGCGATTATAAAAATAAGTACTTCCTTCTAATTTTTACACCTAATCGGTAAACAATCTGCCCTAGAACGATTCTGCTTCGATCCAATCAGGAACAGGCCTCAAGTATCGCGATTTAATCCTTTAAAATTTTATATGTAAATTTTATTTGTGTAGCGCAGCTTTAGAATAATTTCCATTGACTAAGCCAGTACCGACTTGTCCTGCGGTACCGAGCACAACGTTATTGGACCGTCACTGGATATTGATCGATATTTATCTCGATCTGAGCAAGCGTTTCTATTCGAGTTCTACGATTTATTCATGGATATGTTCCGAGTCTAGATTTATCAGGATTGGAATGGATAATGAGTGAAGTGATTTGTTCATTTACATAATACATTGTACCAATAAAATCATCTATGTTATAAATATATGTTTATGTTTACATCGTGTTGTGTTAGTGGGCTGGTACTAAATGCATAGAAACAAAATCGGTGTTAAATAATTGTAGGTTTTGTGATTTAGAAATAATAAGCATATGTAGTATGCTAATAATAGTGTAGCTACCAAGCCTAGGTTTTAAAACGAAATTAATTGTAGTATCAATGTTAAAGTTGAAAGCGAAAACACAAAACATGTGAATGCCATCCCAGGGCTACAAAATTTAATAACAGCTATTTGTACGACGCTTTTGTAAAATTACTGATGAAATCTGAAAACATTTTTATCTAGGACTATTCAATAAGAGTTCTAACCGAACATCCCCGGGAAAAAAACAGCTTCTGATATATATATAACGTATAAATCGGGTAAAGCACAAAAAGAGAAAGAAAACAAGAAATATTTTTTATAATATATAAATTTAAATTCTTCAAGGAATATTTGCTCATACATTTTTAATTTAAACTCCACGTATATATAACTTTGATATTATTTGTATTATCTCATACGGCATATTTTTTCCTTTTTAAACTTACAATATTTCAGTAAAAATACATCAAAAAGTTATAAAATTTTACATGTAAACAAGAAAATGTTAATTTAAAAATAATAGCTTATTTTTTAAGCATATAAATTAACACAATATATCTCAAAATAACATATTGCCACATCACTGGGCTATCCTGACACTGATCAATCACCTTTGTCACGACTATTCTCACAAAATAAATATAACGATAAAAAACTGAATTATGTCAAATGACAATATGACAGTAATTGAGTGGCCATTGATATTGATAACTGAGGGATCAGAGGGTTTGTGAATAGGCATTTTGTTGTAAATATTAGTTTATTATCTGCTTTTATTAACTTTTGGGATTATTATGTGACACAGATATTTTTTTTTTTTACTATTAAATGAAAGTCACAATTAAATAAAAATTTTGAAGCAGTGATGGCTCAGTGGCTTTGGCTATGGACTGCCGCGCAGCAGGTCCATGGTTCGAATCCCACCGCGGTCTTGAGCTTCACATTTTGCAAATGCCCGCCTGAGTAGCTACCACCCTCAAGTAGAAAATCTGTCGTCAAGCACCTAACGATGTGTCCCAGCAGCAGTCCTTGAGAGCCAGTGATATTACAGGCATATCAGACTTAAAAACTATATATCTTAGGGTGAGGGCCGCAGTACAATTCGTCTGTACGAAATGAATTTATTAAAAGCAGAGATAAGTCCACTTAACGTCGAGTGTATCCCTGCTTGTTCCGTCACAAACTCACAAGAAATTAAAAATAAAAGAGTTGTTTATGTAGTCTATGGAATGAGAACATGGTACATAACAAATTTGTTATATACAAAAAATAATTTTTTGTATCCATGATTAGCCAAGCACTAAACAGACCAAAGTCCCTTAAGAAGGGCTACCACAAGTGAGCAGTGTTGTAAAATCCTAGGTGTCAAAAGTTATAAAATTTTTAATTTTTAGTATCTGAAATATATTTCCTAAGTGTACGTTTTCTGTCGGTACATTTTTTTTGTATTTTTTATAGAGAAAAGTAAAAAGCTGAAAATAAGATAACTATGTAAATTTTTCCACCGTCAAAGATATATGTTTACTTTCATTAAATTAACCAGTTTCAATTGAGTCTTGTTTACTGAGTTTTATTATAACAAATACAGTGCGGGACTTTAGTATAAATTTGACTTAGACTTTACGTCGGTTATATTTTAATGCAATGAACTTTACAATAGCTCATAATATGAATTAAAAAAAAAATACAATTACATACCTACATGGTTAACGAATATAATTATATAATACACCAGAATTCATATTTTCGACTACAGCGTATTAAATTTCGTAATAACTGAGCTAAGAAAATAGAAAATATAGAAACATGTAAGAACTAATAATTTGTTGAAATCGGGGCCATTAATAAGATATGGAAGTCAGAATGTTTGAAATAGCGTGGTGCTGTGTTTCACATGTTATTTCACACTTTAGTGTTTTTGTTAAATTATAAAAGTTCCTATTTTACGGGATAAGAGGGCAAATGAGCAGCGGCTCACCTGGTGGTAATTGATCGCCGTCGCCCACGGGCTTCCGAAACACCAGAGGTCTCGAGGAGCCATTTGAGCACGGTTTTGCTTCCTCTAAATTACGCAGGGTAGCCCGAGAATCCACCCTTAGGTTCAGGTCCTGGTGGTGGATGCCTGGAGATCGATTCTCTAGCGTTTTCACGGCTGGTACCTACCCTCATGGAGTAAAATCTCTTAAAACTGTGCTGCCATATTATTACATAGATAAGGGGGTGCACGGATATAATAAAAATCGATCGAACTACTTCACGTCGATTTTATGTGGGAGAGTGGTACTGCCCCATGCTGGTCTATTCAGCTGTAGCCTATAGGGCACACACATACAGCGTGGCACTACAGCTGAGAAAAGTTCAAATCTTATCTATATTTTCTTTGTTAATACCGTAATAATTGCTATGAATTAACCTCACGCGTTAAAAAATACAATATGATCAGTCTAGTCCAAAAATACTGCATATCCATATCTTAAGGGCACAGATTATACAGAAGTCACTAAACTAAGGGTCACAAGCCATCTTTCTTCATCTCCTGCCTAATTAACACGTTAAATAAAAGATCTCTTTAAAGTGTATCACCCGCATGGGGCGTGATGATTACCATTGTCATCGACTATTAGCTGTTTGACGATTAAATAAATGGTATGCTTGCTGTGCTGTTGGTGTACGATTTCGTGGGAATTGAATAAATTAGGTGTAATTATTATTATCGTGGCAACACATCTTCGGTGTTGAAATAAAAGATGCTGTATGTAGCGCAGATGCAGAAGTATTTTTACTACTACTTAAATTAAAACTCAATATGTGTTGTTAAAAAATTATGTTTCCGGAACGATCGGAGGTTCATCGTACGTAATTTCATAATTATATATAAATGCAATGTTAAAGTTGTCGTTTTTAGGGTTCCGTACCCAAAGGGTAAAAACGGAACCCTATTACTGATGTAAATATGTGAGATTATTTATTCAGTACTGTCAGAATACAAAATTCTTAGCCGGCACTGGAGAACATCGTGGTTCTCATAAATGTTTCCTTTTACTTCAAAATACACACGCACATTATATTTGTGAACGCCATTATTCCATCTACTTTTTTTACGCCTTATACGTAGCTTTTCACCACTATCTCACCTGATGGTGATGATGTGGTCGTAAATGTTGTTCAGGCTAACCTAGAATTACTGGCTTTCAAGGAATTGAAACTATACAATTCAATACACTAGTTTGACATGTATATAAATCGACGTAGTTATATTATGACGTATTGTAAGCTCCAGGGTACTATCGTAGTAAAAACAGAAAAATAGTTTGACTGGAGGCCCTTAGGCAATTTGCTTGAACAGAAAAAAAATAAGAAAACAGAATGCCTACTCTCAGCTTAATACGTAGGTTGCCCATATCTCAAAGTTTTATAACACCTGTAGGTTTTTTTTTAAATGACATCAAAATTAGCATTTTTTATTTTGTTTCTTATTTTTGTAAAATTTTAAATGCATAACTTAACTTTTTTAATAAAAAACTTTTTAAAAAAAAAATTTTTTTTTTCATTAATATGTTCTAAATGGTCTAGTTTATCACCCCTTCAATTTTTGTGCACCCAACCACCAAACACCCTGTATATCCATGTAATTAGTATAGGCATACTACAGCAAATGATTTCGTAGCTACCTACAGTCTCGACTTTTATGGTAGTTAATAATTATATTCTCTTTAAATAAATCAATGCTCTCTGGAAACGCTAGATATTTGCTATAGTGTGCATGCTCTGGTACGTGCGAACAAGCCGCGTTTTGTACCGCTCTATGAAGTCAAACTACTTGTCTCGTTTTACTATGGTACTATAATAGAAGCCGTAATAGAAGCCGATCATGCAAGTACGTTTTTCCTACTGTTTCGTATTCAGTAGCTTATTGCTTTGACAAACTTTCTTATACTCATCACATTAAGCGGAACGTCCACTATTGAACCCCCATCCCCATTGGAGGGATTTGCCATAATCACCACTCTTGACAAGCGTCTCGGTAATCGCAGTAGTAGTTGTCAGTTCTTTAGAAGGAGCTACTTCCCTTTCGGTATTTTCCCTCAGTCGCCTCTTACGACATCCACGGTTAGAAATGAGTGGGGGTGACATTTTAACGCGGCACCCCACGTGGCATCATTCTATTCATGATTAATTCGTTAAAACCTTTATTCAAATTTAAATTAATAGTGATCATAATGCTTAGTGATCATGAACATTTCATTTAATAATAATTTGGGTGTTAATAGAGAATATTAGGAGAACTGGTATCATCGTGAACAGCATTGTCATTCGTCATTCATCATTATACGATATCGGTAGAGTTATGCGTAAAATTCTTTATTTATCCGATTTGCCAACGTAAATATCAGTAGCTTGTATTAATTTATCTATATACTATAATATATAGTAAAAATGAAGAGTAGGTATACCTAAACGGCAAATCCTGACAACATTATACAAATCAATTGACAAAGCCCAAAACACATGAATAAACGACATATTGTTTTCATAAATTCGAAAAAAGAACACGTTTTTGGATATATGACGTTGACATTCGTAATGGGCTCGTGCGCACGCGCCGAGATCAAAAGAACCGGCGTTATGCGCGGGCGACGATATGTCGACAATTGCCATAGATTATAGCATTAATGGGATAGAAGCGAATTTACAGTTGGCTGGTAGAGATTACTGCTTTTCAACAAAGCCAGTGATTGTAATATTTTTAAATTATATTACTTGTGACTTTAATATTAAAACAAATATTTAATTTGTACATCAAACATAAAAAAACATGTATTTAATACATTTTTAGACTTATAACAGAAAACAAATTCAAACAATGTCAAACAGACATAGATATAAAATACCTCATTGATTCAAGTTTGGACATTATTATAGTAAGATAGTTTTTATCTACATTTAACTAATTTAGTATTTGCCAATTCCAATAAAAGCACATGTGTTGCAAAAACAAATAAGATTTAGTTTTTAGTAAGTAATTATGTTTGTTTATAATATAAAATTGTTTTAGAGCTTTATTATATTATATTAAGTTATAAACGAAACATCTCTAGATTTATTTTAAGTTATCAACCACTTTTTGAAAATATTTTACTATTTTTTTTACTTATTTTATTATTTTCAGATGTTGTAAATTTGATTAAATCGGTATTGTATAACACTAAATTGTTTAATAAGACTAAAATGACACTAGCATAATATTAGATTATAATAACGACGTTTGAGAACTATAAATATTTCAAAGATCTGTCATATCTGTTCAATCAATTTTATCTATTCTGCGTTTGACCACCGCAGTCGTGACACGTGACGGAAACGCGCTTGTCACTTCATTGAAATGTAGCCGCTTTGTGGAAACTGTTAATAATTGAATTGATGAACACTTTTAAAACTTAACACTTGTTGAAAATTATGAACGCGATTTGCATACCAAAGTATTTTAGTCGCTGTTGATTGGGACTTAGCCACCATGGAATTCAGTTATTTCATAACCAAGATCGTTTTTATCAGCCTACCCTTTCCCTCCCACATGAGTTGGTATCAAGTCTTCTCTACCAACACATACGACAACATAAGAGTTTTAAAAACATGGAATCGCTTGCCATTCCCAGGATAAAATTTAGACGAATTATAAAAGATTTAAGTTCAGTTTCGAAACGTGAAAAATAAATTCCTGGAGCGAATATTGTTTTTACAAGACCGGTGAAATAATAATCCAATTTAATAATTTAATGTCTAATATTATAAATCATATAATACACATATCAATTATAATAATAGACATTAAATTATTAAATTGGATTATTATTTCACCGGTCTTAAAAAAAAATATCAAAAATTATTCCATATATCCATATGACTAAATGGCGATTGACTATAATTATTTTTGAGGTGTTATTGAATATTCATATTTTATTTATTTATTATTCTTGATATATTTCTTTATTTTCGTATATTTTTGATTACCACAACGTTATTTTAGTATTTCAAGTAATCGAAATTCTAAAGCGAGTTTCGAAATATACTCGTACTAACAAAAAATATATTTCATTCTTAATCTAACAAGCGGTAATTAAAATACTTACAGTATAATCTTATAATCATCCCCTTCAGGAAAAGCTATTGATGTGCTAAATTTGATTTCAAATGTCCTTATAGATGTTCAGCGGCCAGACAGCTCAAACTGGCAAACTCATAGAATAGAAGCATAGAAGTTATCAACAGTGCCTTCAGATATGTGGAAATCAAAAATTCTGTACAAGTATAGAAAATTATCTCTAATTGTGACAAAATCAGACCTTCCCGTATTTCATTACATTGTTATGATACATAGGTGTGAGAATTTGCATCAGCCATGTGATGTGAATTAAACACCGTGCAATCATTTTTGTCCGTAATCTCGACTAGCGATCCTACAGAGATATATCCGATTTGAGCCCTTTTATCTCGACTATAAGACCATATTTTCATTGGCGATTTATATCTGTAACTATCAGGAACTTATATACCTACCATCAGGCTGGTGACCTGCTGAAAAAAAAGGTTATTCCACAAATCGACTAACCTTGTCGCATTCGTATTCATTATTTCGTGATGATGTTTATATTATAACAGATTGTACAGTTTCTGGTTTTAGAGTCAGTATTGTTCCATATCCTACTCCTGTCCTAAAAGGCTACCAATCGATACGCCTAATGAGCAGCAGGGTAATGCTCAAGTTGATGGCAGTGGGATGTTGCTTCACTTTGACAGAAACTATTACTCGTATCAGAGAGATATCGAGAGACTACCAACGAGAGCATAATTACAAATAGTGTTTGTGTAGTCAGGCAGGCGGACAGTCATAAAACTCATTTAAAAACTTACAATTGTACCCCGTTGTAATATACTCTTGTGATATCCAGTATGTTGTCAGAGAAGACGTATAAGATTTATTGCACCGACCCCAAATTGATGGGATAAGGGTAAGTATTTTCTGTAAGAAACGTTCATAGTAAGACTTGAATCCATTTTTGTGTTGAAGTGCTGTGTGGTCTTTTCTAAGAAAATTGAGTTGACCAGTTACCTACTTCCCTTTCAAAGAACTGCGCACTAAAATTTACATACAAAATTATGACTGGTTGGTTCCGATTATTCTACGTGAAATCACTTAACTGATATTTACTCAAATATATGTTAAGTTTTAGTGTAAAGTAATAATTAAGAACAGCACTCATTGCTATTTTTATCATCATTACCTAACAACTATTGATATAATAAACTGTATATTTGCATTTCCATAAAACGGCCGCTTCAGCTCTAGGAAATGTAATGGACATAAAATTTCACGATACATCTTGTTTTAGTAAAAATTTGTAAATGCGAATCACTGAACAGGGTGAATGTAATTAAATATCTCTCATATAGACGAAAAACTAACGTTTGATAAGCATATTGACGCTCTTTCGACTCGTATACGACAAGTTACTGGCATTGTCAGAGAACTCCGTAATATGGCATGTTTTTCGACACTGAAATCTGTGTATCGTGCCTTATGTCAATCTCTCATAACATATTGCATAAAATGTTGGGGCAGTGCAGCTAAGACTTTACTCATTCAAGTTGAGGGAGCACAACGTTCTATCTTGAAAGTGTTGTTACATAATCTTCACGGTGCAGGCTTGCTTATTGAGAAGATCGTAAGCAGTTGACAAGTATATTAACCACCTCAGCATTATTAAGGGTATATGTTTAATTATTTTATAAACCAACAATTGTTCTTAACTTTTTCCATACAATGCATTTTTTCATTTTCAATACAAATGCTATTTCGTGTTTAATTATGTTTGTTTTTGTTTTATTTAAAATATTTTTTTTTGCGTTGTTCTGAAAACAAATATAACTAGCTCGCTCGGCAAGGGACCTTATAGTTTATATAGCTAAATGTATGCATAAAATACAACTCTGGTATTATGTGCTCTACCTACCAATTTAGGAGTTTATAAGCATGACGGTGTGTACAGACGTTAGCCTTATTAAAATTTATTGGGTAAGTTCTTGAAATTTGACATAAAGCAAGGTTAAGCACAAGGTTAGGTCCCTTCAGCCAGAATCATTCTTGGTATGCACCAATCTACCCACCAACTATCGCAGATATTCTGCCTCCAAGCAGAGGTGTGCAAAAATTATTGTGCTAAGATGTGAAAAGCAATGTAGCAAGTGCAGTTAATGATCAAACGAGCCATAAAATCTACCGTCTTAGAGTGACGTAGCAGTGCACTGTCAAGTAGAACGATAACAGTTGACAATGCAAGAAGACAGGCGTGATGCTTACTATCAGAAGGGTGACTTGCCCATATCATCACTAAAAGAAAAAAAAAAGGAAATATGCTGAAAATCTTTTTTTTCCATTTTCCATGTTGTTAATAATCACACAAATATCCTCGAAACATACCTACTTATAAACATTTTCTCGGGCTTATAATTATCTTTTTGACATCGTAACAATACAAGGCTAGATACCCAAGAGATCAATCGATATCATACTTAGTTCTGGACCCTGGTCACCTCAACCTTAATTCAACCTAATTTTGGAAAATCACGGGTCATAGATTCATGAAAAAATTCTGTATATTATAAACCTCTACAAACAATTTGTACCCAGGTAAATTCCACCATTATTTCTCCACAATTTGGTGCAATCCTTTGGGACCACAATCCATCCACCCGCTCCCAAGATTTAGGTCGTTAGGCCCATGTTTACAAAGGACCACGGGGTCCGCAAACAGGTGTATTGTCCCGTTTCGATCCGCGTCTTAATGTGTGTCAAATATTAATAAGTCGATGGGGTAGTTTGAACGACACGACGACGTAAGGGAGCGTCTTAGTTATAAAGTCGTAAAATATACATTTTAGGTTAAAATTTAACTTTAAGCAACTCTGTCATATTATATACATAGAGTATAAAAACACACCATAGATTTATGACAAAGTAATAAGTACAGAGCTGTACACAGTATAAAGTACCTGGAAAGGCAGAAAGAGTATTTCAATCTGCTTCGATATTAACATACTATCTTTCATTCTTCCTTCATATTCATCACATTGTTCATATATGTTCGTCATATATGCACTTTATTTTATATATATAAGTACCCTATCATAAATAGCCTCACTTAAAGGAATTTGATTATCTCAGCATGAACTATTAATGGGATGAATTTACATCAATACTCTTTTTACCTTTTGATTATCATCAATAATTTTTGGTCAAGTAGAAAAACTATCATCGAGCACCTAGTATTGTGTCCCGGCAGCAGTCCAGGGTACCAGGTGGGCCTCGTGTGTGGTTAATAACATAAAAAGGTCAAGGTTCACAAAATCATGTTTTTTTTACCGGCGGTATGCCTTTAATAAACAAAATACTACGAACTATATACAACACTACAGCGACTACAATAAAAGCATTTAGACAACCTATAAGTCATAGAAGACTCATAGGCAGTCCAAATGCTCCAGCCCACTCCCAGTTGGCAGCGTGCCCAGCACACTGGCATGTCGTTATCTAAAATGCGAATTCAATGATTTTGTGACAACAACAGTTGGCTGGTTTCAATTTAAGCGCATTTACAGTGATGGCAATTATCGGAAAATTTTATTATTGTCTTTATTGATCATTGCATCAACCTGAAGTATATTTATTCAGGCTGTTCTAGCCCAAGATTTAGAGATTTTTTGAGCACAAATTATTTTGTTCGCGAATCGAACCTGTGCGGTTTTACCCGCCGAGCACCTTAGTCACTGAACTATCAAGAGAACCGATTTTATCCTCTAACATTATTATTTTAACCGGCGCAGAGGACGGTGAATATTCAGATTAAAAATATTTGGAAAAATTATTTTGGCTTACGAAGTGATAGTGCTGGTAATATTGAGAAAAAAGATTATCATTTAAATACTAGTAGCTTTATAGAGCCCAGGTTGATATTAATGATTATACCTTTCGGTAGATGTGTACACGGAAAAAAATGGGTCCTGACAAAGTGTCAATCCAAGAATAATATTATTCTCGGGAGTATTGTTTAATCTCAAGTAAATATTTACTTAAAATAAAAATAATATCTTGAGTGAAGTTACGTCGTTTTCTCCAAGATAAATAATATTATTCTCACTTTATATTTTTACATCAAGATTATAACTATTCGTCAGAGAAGTTTTTGCTCTTGACTATAGAAAATATTATATTTTGAATGAAATATTTTATGAATTCTCATTCTGAATATGTACGGAGTTAGCATAAGAATTCTGAAATTTTATCCAAGAATAATAAAAGTTTTATTGGATTAAGAAAATATTTCCATTCCTTCAACAACGATGGTCTTAATACAAGAAATTTCTTTTATTCATTTAAAATAATTATGAGAAGTAAATAACAAGGATAAACATATTTCCGAGCAAGAAAATAATTATTCTCTTAAAAATCTTTGTTTTCTATATCTGAGCCATATATTCTTTATTGAACTGTGAATTGGTATTGTCATGCTGAGATACATTGGATTTACAACAAAACAATATACTTGGTATAACCAAGACAAATATCTCAACTGCAGAAGTTACCTATATTAGATAGAGAATGTTAAAGTAGTCAAAGCAAAAGTAATTGATTGTTGATTGTGGAATGTATTTGTCTTAAGTGAAGAAATCAAATTCTTGATCTTTGTTTCATTGTTCTTGATACGTATTTAATATTGTATTCTTCGGTTAAGAATCTTAGATTAACATGAAAACAATATCATTTATTGAACCAAGAAAACACATGTCCATTATAGACATAAACTTATTTAATCTGAAGAATTTTAAAGTTTTCAAGCCAATAGTGATAGATTGTTAATTATTCTAGTAATTCATCTTCAGTAAAGAAAAACAAATCTTGATCTTAAATTTGAATTCTTGATTGATATTTGATACGGTATTATTAGGTAAAGAGACATTATTTTTCAAACAAAACAATCTTATTTTATAACTAAAAAACTAAATTTTGATTGCAGATGGTGGCTTCTATTAAATGAAGAATTTTTAAGTTTTCGAGGCAATAATGATATATTGTTAATTGTTGAAGTAATGCATCTTCACTTCAGAAAAGGAATACTTAACTTAAATGTACCTATGTTCTTGATTGATTTTTGATACGATATTATTAGGTTAAGAGATATAGGATTAACAGCCGAACTATATACCACTTTGAACCGATAAAGTACATCTCTACTTCAGAGAGTGACTTATCTTATGTGAAGAATATTAAAGTTTTCAAAGCAAAGTGTTAGATTGTAAAATTAGTTATAACGTATCTTTAATAAAGAAAACCAATCTTGGCCGAAATTTTTTGTTTTTGATCTTTTTTTTTTTTTTTTATGCTTGATAGGTTAGCCTTTGACCACTATCTCACCTGATGGTAAGTGATGATGTGGTCGAAGATGTTGTTCAGGGTAACCTAGAATTACTGGCTCTCAAGGACAGCTGCCGGAACACACCGTTAGGTGCTTGGCGACAGATTTTCAACTTGAGGGTGGTAGCTAGCCAGGCGGGCATTCGCAAAGTGCCCTACCACCATGCTGTATCGACTATGCTGTATTTACTTGATGCAATATTCTTTGGTTAAGAAACAGTAAATCTGCTGCAGTTCTTGAAGACAACCAGCTGAGCCCGACAATTTAAACTGGGTAATTTACAAGTCACTAGCTAATATACATAGATCCAACTAGTGGGCAGCAGCTTTCTGAAGAATTGCCATCTTACACTGCGGTCTCCAAGAGGTCTGTCAAGCATGTGTTACAGCTCTTATAAGGGGAGGCATTCCTTTAACATTCCAAGCATTCCTTTTTTGGAAAGAGTTCAGCGTAAGTTTGCCAGGTCCCTCTATAAGAAGATATACGGTTACTACCCCTTCCTTTTCCCATCCTTGTTTGTATCTGGTATGGTAGGGCTTGTTACTCTAGAGCGCAGGCGCAAGCTTCTACTGATTATGCATTACTGTATGCTGTTGCGCAATTCAGTAGATAATCCCTCAGCACTGTCTCGAGTAAGCTATTATGTTCCACAAAACTACACTAGCGTAGGTGAGCGTCGTCGGCACCGTCTGTTGGCATTTTCTAGCAAGTTACGCACCCGATATGCCAATAATGCACCCACGGCAAGGGCAGTAAATCATATAAACTGTTTCCTCCTAACTGTCCAAAATGTCGACATCCATGTCGATCCCTTTAGAACTATTTATAAGAATATTATGTTTTGTCTAAAATTGTAAACGTTTTGGCTCCTTAGCTGTAAGTTTACTTTTTGTAATATATAAATAAATAAATAACGAGTGGATGTTATGGCTGTTGATTATAATGATGACTTCTATAAAGTAGTTAGATTTTTTAAATTTATTCATCCTTTCTGCTACCAATTGTATTGTAAAGTCCGCATTCCATTTTGATACGATGAACCTATATATACTGTGAACTCAGTGAGGAATTTACTATCGTAGTTTCAGAACAAAACTGACTTGACATTTAATATTGAAAAATATGAAATACCCAACTCGTTAAAGTCGGGAACATGCTAATTGAAACACTCTGACGCTCACACTTTAATTGACTTCCACAAGTAGATATAGGGTACGTATTTAATATTTTTCAGTCTTAGAAGTCAAACAAATATATTATATCTACAAACTTGTAGATGATATCCATCATGTTGTATCAGCCGAATTGTGCACTGCTGAAGAGTCATTAAAGGGATGTTTGCAATAATCGCCACGCTTGGCAGGCGGCTTGGGGATCGAAATCATACCTACGTTAGATACGTATGTACATATTTAAACATAATTATGGTTATAACAAGAAAATCGAATTCTAGGTTAGCCTGAACAATAGCTTCGATTACATCATCACTCGCCATCAGGTGATATATAGTCCATAGTAGTCAAAGCTAGCCTATCAGGCATAAAAAAAATAAAGTTTTCATCACTAGCTTTTGAATCAAAACCATGAATTTTAAAGTAATAAGACAAATTTCCAGTCAAGAATAACGGTTTCTTCATTCAAAATGTGTGTTTTCAGATCAAGTAGTCAGTTTTTAGTTTGAGAAGTGGTTTCTCTATTTCCGATTTTATTCAATGTTGCAATTTTTTAGTTTTGTCTAGTTCTCCCTTGTTGTGGGTAAACTACGGAACGTAAAAATACTATCAATTATAATCAATTATGTATGCCGAATAAACATCATGAAATTCATATTATGAATAGGATATTTAAATTATCATTTCAAAAGTATAAGCTTACTCGGCTAATTCGGACTGGTAGACTAATATACTCGTAGTATAACGGCAAAATGGTCGGGTTTGAACCCCGCTAGTGCCCAAATATATTGGTGCTAGTGTTTTAAAACTGTCCGATTATCACCTTTAAGCACATGAATACGGTTATTTATTCATGTGCTTTTAGGTGCTCGGCTTCACATTTCCTAATTCAAAGTGGTTGAAAGCTAGCTAGGTGAGCATTAATAAAGTACCCTATCACCATGTACTGAATCTCAAACCCGCTGCAGGAACCCATGGATTTCGTTAGTTATGACATTAAATCAAAGTCAGGTCAAAGTCAAAATTATTCATTCAATTTAGACATCTACGACGCTCTTGTGAAAGTCAATTAGAAATTTTAATATTGAAATATTGTACTCTGTACTGCCACGTTCAGCAAACAAATGTACGGAGCCACTGCGAGAAGAATGGACAAGAAACTCGGGACCATTGATTTAAATATCTTTTTACGTAGGTACCTACTATATAATAAAATTATTATAATATTTCTTTAAAATACGTAGGTGACAAAATTGTCCAAGTATTTTGGTTGTTTAAGTAATCATAAACTGTGTAGTAGGATTTCTTAATCAAAATGTTGTTTCACGTGCAATTTGAATGTTCCTTCTGTGAGCGTTGTAATATGTTCGGAAATGTTATTATTAAACTGCACACAATTACCTGAGAATGACCTTTTTTTTGTCTTTGCTAATCTAAAACCTGGCACCGCAATTTATCTTTATTCCTAGTGTGTTAATCGTGATTGATATTGTTTAATTTAAGTTTTCTCAATTTTTTACAATTTACACAATATTTTCAAATATATACAGACTCGGTAATAATACAACAATAGGTAATCATCTATACTGGCAGTATTTCACACAGATCGTCAACCTACATGAAAAGTTATTCGAATGTAAAATAATATTTATATGTACTTATGTTAAATAATAATGATAATATGATTAAGTTTCGGGACTTTATATGGATGATGTTGGCTACACACAACACACTGCGCTGCGAGCGAAAGGCGCACGCGTCGTTTAATAGCATTTTCATAAATTTTGTTTAATATAGTGTTATAAAGTGAATATTTTTCAAGTTATGCTTGAGATAGCAACCTAATTTGTGCTCAGTTAGGTAAGTTTGTTCCTTACTTTATAAATAACTGTAGATAGAAAAAAAAATATCCATCATAGGGGCTGCTAGATTTTCTTATATAATGACAACTCTTTATGATAAAGTTCAACATCAGCCTTGTTGGTAAATAATCCTTAAATATTATATTATAAATGCGAATGTATGTTTGTATTTGTATGTGTGTCTATTCCTCGTTAATTATTCAGAATGGATTTCGATGTATATATATCTACCTATTCTCTCTATAATGTTTTACATAGGTATACATAGACTTTCTTGTTAGATAAACCGGCATTCAAGAATATACAATGTGTTTTTTTACATTTCAGATCAAAAATTTACCAATGAAACATAAGTGTTATGCTGCTCAACTCAATACCCCCAAGAGGAAGGCTACCACGTTTTGGAGCAAATTCAGAACTTTGTTATTGATTTTCAGGTAATTAAATCAATTGTAATTATGTAATTTAATTATTTATGAAAACACATATCTATTACACATATAATATATTTTTATTATTATGTTAGGAAGTCTCAATCAAATATTCATTATATTCCATACTAAAATATAATATATATGTCAGTATTTTCTACACAAAACTTTTAAAAGTGTGTCGAATCATATTTCATGATTATGTACAGTATGTAATAAAATGCACTGTCTGATTAACCGCTAACTTGCAGTTTAGATGATATAAGTGATAATAATCTAACGGGACGGGGTCGTCTGGAAGCTGATTTTGAAGACAGTTCTAATTTTAGGTTTAACCTGTTTGCCATCTTTGACCACTCAACATTATGTGAGATTATGGTCAACAGATACCTATCGTCTATAAAAGCTTTATGTATTTTGCAATATTTTCATTTATTCTCTTTTTTTTAGAATCCTGGATGTCCAAAATAAAAGGGTGGTGAAAAAAAATGCTCGACTCAACAAGCAGTGTTCAATCATACCTCATAACATATAATGTGGTGCTGATAATAATGAGAAAAAATATTATCTGGTGGTAGATTAGGTCAGATTGAATTTTAAGTCACCTACATTTCACGCATTTCTACCAGAGTATCAGAGTGGTTTAATTCTCAACTACATAATAGGCATTTTGTATCATTTGTATTAAAGGTTTTCAATGTAATGAGGACGCTGGTGAGTGAATTCCGAAATTATATCTATATATAATCTGTTACATTTATGACATGTGGATGTCTGGTAAATGTATATGGTAAATGGTTCTGTGATACTAAGATATTCTTGAAATCTAGCTTAGAGTTTATAATTAGTTTCATAGATTTTATATTTGAGTGTTTATCTGTAAGTGTAATTCCTAAAAAAAACGAATAACGCCAAACCATGTAGTTAAAATAATATAAGCAATTACAAAATGTGAATAATTTTGAAGTATAATTTTTTAGTACATATCTTGAAATTATTAATAACCACTCCGAGTCGTTAAAATACTTATATATTAAATAAAATTATGTATAGTCATTATGATAATTATTATATAATACAATTGTATGCTTCTTAATTTATTTTATAAATAAATAATTATCAACAGAAAATATTTATTGTATTTTATTTATTTTTACGATAATAGATGTTTTTAGTCTATCACTTTTAGAAAGAACTACTTTTAACTATTATCCTACTTTACTTGCAGATTTGTAGATCTCGGAGATCAGATTGGTAGATCTGTACAGTGTACCAGGCTCTGTATTCTGTAAGTGAGCTTTTGTTCTTGTTTACTAACTGGACGTTTTATATGAATATCTTATTGTATTAATAGAAAATATCAATTATCAAAATATTATTATATTATGTTAAACCAAGAACTGAAACTTCTTATAGTAAAATGCATGGTGCTTTTTTACTATAGGAAGTCTCAGTTCTTTGATTTCGAACCAAGATAATTGATATTTTTAACAAAATACTATCTGATCTTCATATGAAACACTTTTATGAGTTGAACCAAGAACTAAGACTCCTTCCAGTAAAACGCACTATTATTGAACCAAGACAATAGATATTTTACCTAATATATTATCTGATCTCCGTATGAAACATTTAGAGATTTGAACCAAGAACTAAGACTCCTTCTACAAAAATAACCTATTATTGAACCAAGATAATGGATATTCTTTACAACATATTATGTGATTTCCGTGTGAAACATGGAATGACTTGAACCAAGTAATTAAACTTCTTACAATAAAACGCGCCATTATTTTACAAAGATAATTAAGATCTAAATGTAAAATATGTAATTATTTGGAACAAGAACTGAGGTTTCTTACAGTGAAATTCCATTGTCGAGTCAAGAAATCTGATATTCTATCCTGTAGAAAATTCTGTCTTCGTGCAACATACATATTCTTTTGAAGGAATCAATACAACTTCTTCGGGTAAAACATCCATTAGAATACAAAGATCTAAAATTACTTACATTAAATATACTTAATATTGAAATGAGAACTGAAAATTGTTCATTGAACTTTGGTTTCTTAACATAAATAAGTCACAGTATTCATATAAGAAGATTTTTAGTTCTACCTAAAATAAATTTTCTTGTACGTAGAAAACTCTGTTGTTGGTCTAATAATAATATTTATTCAGAAGAATATATTTTACTTGAAGTAAGAATAATATCTTAACTGAACTATTTATGTACTTGACAGTAGAATATTTTTTTTTCTTGTTAGAATCTAATGAATGAGTGAACGAATGAGTTCATTTATTCAAGTAAGGATTGTTTTAAATTTGAGAATTTCTGATTCTCTAAATTAGAACAATGATGTACTTAGAGAGAGACATGGCTACTTTCTCTTAATAAGAACATAATAATCTTAGTAAGAGTAAATAAATACTTACATGAAAAATGATTAGCAAGACAAATATTTACTAATCTCAAGAATATATTGTTTTCCCCATATATGAAACACGGAATGTCTTGACCAATAGATATATTCTTGATTTGAAACAATTTTTTTTTTCCGTGTACCTTTAATCGAAACCTGACCTCAGTCACCTTACCGTAATCGTACAGAACTCAACCAAAACTTTGGATAGTGTTTAATCAGTTAAATTATATTGACATGGGAACGCAATTACCGTACATTGTTGTCTCACAACTATTGAGAAGTACCGGTACAGTCGACGTGATGCGTTAGTGGTGTGAGTTGAAGTTGAGTCTGAGCTGAGGCTTTGAGTATTGACTTGAGAATGCGACTATACCTTGTAAGATAAAGTAATACAAAATAGAAAATGTTTAAATTGGTAAATAGCCGTATTTTTTTAGAATAATAGAACTGCTTCTTATACTCTTGTGAGATGTACCTATTAATTTGCATGTTCTGCAGCACGATGGTTCTGATCATTTTGACGTCTTAATTTTATTATGATTACGTATTGATCATAAATTTATAAAAAAATAATGTAGGTACATTTGGAAGAGAACTAGCCCACCCACAACCCAGGGTACCCTAGTGTGGAGGGTTATGTGAATTAGTCAGTAACTATGAGTCCAAAGTTATAAAATAAAAAATAATTTATACTATAAGTTTTTTTGGAAAATTTCACATACTTAATTGCTTCTGCTACATTAACTTATAACTAACATTAATAGTGATATCCCATAAATATTTTCTGATCAATGTAAGAAACTGTTTTGGCACAATAAAGTATATTAATATTATTTATTAGTTATGTACTTGAAACGTAAAGTATATACGAATATTATCCACAACAATATTTTAATTGAATGTTGACATTAAATGAAGCAGCAGCCTACAAAATCAGAGCTTATTTTTCAATTATTTTGTCTTTACGTTGTCTTGGTATTATCGAAAATGTTATAATCTTTATTCATTACGTTAAGTAATTAGTTTTCTTTTATGTTTTGTGACATAATTTCTTAAATTGTAAGAGGGTAAGGAATTTTTGTCAGTAAGGGGTAGACTTTTTTAAATTACTTCCAAAAAAATTATAATATTTTTTATATACGTTTTAATTTAGTACATAATATATTTTTTTTTGAAAAATGAAATCTACTTTCAATTATGAAAATAATGTGATATATGTGAGTAGACCAAGAAAATAACATTCAGTTCAATAAATTCGTATCAACATGGTACCTAATTGAATATTTTCATTCACTTTTTCCGTTTTAGCCGTGTCGTTGGCGCAAAGTGAACTCATGAAAAACAGGCTAATGTTTTAGAGAACCAACAATTTACCTATTGATCGTTATCTCTTATCACGAATTATGGCATGGATTGCGCAGTTGTTAAACGAGTTGAATCTAGAACAGGATATATCTAAAAGTGGCTTATAGCGACAGATTCTCTATTATCTACAACGTAACTTTTCTTCCTGTTGCCAAGCAGGCATTCGAAAAATGCCCTAGTATACTATTCGGCTAAGCTCAAAATACTGTGATGTCCGTTATTAAATTATTTATGCTGCAGACTGTACATAGTTGAAGTGAATGTTAGTTAATGGGTATATTAATAGTTTGGTGTTGATGTTATAGGCTTTAATTAACGGTGGATTTTGGTTGAATGGAGTTTGGAAAATTGTGTTAATTAAATTTCGCACTTATTTATACGTACTTATTTATTGTTTGTAAATCACAGAGCCCTTGTTTTATATATACATTTGAAGCACTCGTAGCGAAGTTTGCTTAGCCGTTCTGAACCGATCAGCAAAGTTAAGCAACATCCGCCTCAGTCATGACTTGGATGGGTGATCGCTGGTGACATTACTTCTGAGCGCTTCTGTGCTTCGGAGGGCACGTTAAGCCGTCGGTCCTGGTTATTGTCTTAGGATGGCAGTCGTTATAAGCATGGTGGTAGGGCATTTTGCGAATGCCCGCCTGGCTAGCTGCCACCCTCGCCAAGCACCTAACGGCATGTTCCGGCAGCTGTCCTTGAGAGCCAGTAACTGAACAACATCGTCGACCACATCATCACTTACCATCAGGTGAGATAGTGGTCAAAGGCTAACCTATCCATTATTTTAAGGTAAATCTCATCGATTTCGATGTTTTGAAGCACTCGTAGCAAAATTTGATTAGCCGTTCCTAACCGAGTTAAGTTAAGCAACCTACGCTGGGGTCATGAGTTGGATGGGTGAACGTTAGAGGCATTAATTTTGGATGGAAAAAGATAACTTCCAGCGGGACTTGAACCCGCAACCCCCAGATGCCAAAATGCCCTATGACCATGCTCCACGACTGCCATTATGATAACAAACTGGACCGGCGGCTTAAAATGCCCTCCAAGGCACGGAAGTGCTCAGGTGTAATTAGAGGCCCGCCTAGATAGCTACCACCTTCAAGTAGAAAATCTGTCGCCAATCACCTAACGGTGAGTTCCGGCGGATGTCCTTAAGAGCCTATAATTCAAGATTAGCCTGAACAACATCTTCGACCACATTACTTAACAATTACCATCAGGTGGGAGATGTCAAAGTGGTTAAACGCTAGCCTATGGGAAGTTATGATGTCATGTGATCGGAAATGTTAATCAGGCTAACCTAGAGTTACTGGCGCTCGACTAAACAGCTGACTTTAGATTTTATATTTGTAGGTTATACTAGCCAGACGGGAATTCCCAAAATGTCCTACCACCATACCAAAGCGACTATCACCCAAAAACGTGCCCTTTGAAGCACGGAAGTAATGCCACTAGCGGTTACGCATCCAAGTCATAACCGCGGACTTAGTTGATAGTTCAAGAACGACTTTACAAGCTATATTTTCTCTACGAGCGCATGAAAAATTAAAACTACAATAATTATAATGTAAGGTTACAATTATTGAAACAGCAAACTAGGATATCATTTCATTTCTATTAAGAGAACTATAGCTTCAAACAAATTTCAAATGCACCGCGAACTATGAAACCACCCACAAAACAAAAGAACACCATTATAACAATGGTTCTCAGAGTGGGTGTGACGCACAAAACATTTAACATAAATCAAATTTGCAACATGTTTTTTTCCTTAAATTAGAAATATCCCTTCAAACTAAAAAAAAAGGTACCGAAAAATTGGTAACGAATGGACATAGGCACCGAAATAGTAGACGAAACTAATTGATTTTGCACGGAAGATGGATTTAAAGCTTTGTACGCAATCTCGTGGGTCTGTTAGGAGTGTAGTTTTAAATGTGTAATTAAACATTATGTAGATTTTTTTGTAATGGTGTTTAAGGCCAGAGAGCCACACAAACGTAGTTTTTTATATTTTAAATACCAAATGTTCAAACTCGGTGAAATTTAGCAAACATGTTCTAGGTCAACCCTAGATCTATGTTTTGTCAGTCTTCCGTAAAATCAATCAAGATAAATTACTACATAGTACAAAATAAACCCACTTTCCGCTGTCTGTCAGTCTCTATGTATGCTTAGAGCTTTAATATTATGCGACGGATTTCGATGCGGTTTTGTTGATAGATAGAATTATTCAAGAGGAAGGTTTATACAATAGATGATAATATAATATATAGATAAACACTTATAAGTTTAGAGGTGATGTCGTAAATAACCACATTTTTTGCGCCAACATTGCAAACGCTGGGTGAACCCTACGAGATAGATCAAAATGATTTAGTACAGTATTGTACACCTTGAAAATTTCGCAATAGTATAAGTATATATATATGAGAAATAATGGCTTATTTTCAAACCGATTTTAAGCAAGACAGCATTAAACTTATCCAATTAATTATCTTGAATACATTTTGCATATGATATAGATCAATATGGCTCTTTACAACACGTTATTTAAATGAATATTTTCTATGATATTACAGATTATTTAGTATCCACATTGCACGCGTGCGAAGCCGGGGCGCGTCGCTAGAAAATTATAAATAGAGAAACTGGCAAACCAGAATATACATATTAGACTCACAACTATGAATGAATGAATGAATGCAAACTTAGTATTAATGCATTTATTTCGTAACTTGTGACAAATCACACTGTGCCTGTCTGAGATACATAGCCGTTACCTAAGTCTCATGTACCAGTGATTTAACTGGCTCTCAAGGACTGCTGCCGGAACACGCTATTGGGTGCTTGACGACAGATTTTCTACTCGAGGATGGTAGCTAGCCAGGCGAGCATTCGCGAAATGCCTATCACCATGCGGTGAAGTTAAAGCCGGCGCGGCGGTGGGAATTGAACCATGGACCTGCAGGGCAGTCAATAGCTAATACCGCTCGGCCATCATTGCTTAAAAAACAAAACTTACACAGTGCTACAACGGTAGCAAGATGAAAAAAAAACCCTACTATTGTTCGCTAAACAAAAGAAAACCAACCATATAAAAACTTTAAATTACTGCCCGTTCCAATGAGATTACAAACCTAAATTGGACTTATCGAGCATTATAGAAGATAAAGGGCATTATTAAGTTAAACCAAGATAAGTAATAAGAATATTATTCCGAATTCTTCTCCTATTATTCTATAAATGACTACAAGAAGCTTATTATTATAATAAATGACTATCAAGGGTCGAAACTCACAACACCAATGGGATAATTCTTTTTAGTTTAATTTAGATTCATATTCTTCAAAGTAAACGAGTTTTAAGCTCATTGTATCCTAACTCACGGAATCCTTACTTCTTAAAGACCAATTTAATCGCCATTAAGAAGTTTATCTATCATGTATCATTAGGATTCCGTGACGTGATGGATGTGCATGACAACTGCATGGTGCATTTCTCAGCCACCAGGCGGCGTTACTTACATCAGAATGTCTCAAGTGGCCTTCGAGCAACGCGGGCCTCTGTCTTAAGTGTTGGTATAAGCATGTAATAATAATGCATTGTAGTTCGTGATATCCTATGAGAAATATTTTGTATGTGCATAAATTAAATAGTTTAACCCGAAAATTGCTCATAAGCATTGCTTTTAAGCTATTGCATAGCTTCTATCGCGGTTATTTTGGCGTAACGAAAATAACCCACACCCCCACTCCGACCGGCACAGAGCGGTGATACTATATTTGATCAGCGCCTCTACAGTGCGTAAAAGGAACTAAATTTTGGCAGAAAAAAGGTTTTGACAGCTAACGTGAACGTCGAGAGATATAATTGCATAAGTTGATAAAAATGCTATGTAATAGCTTTACCGCGGCAGTCTCAGAGTGCCACACGTCTTTGTTTTTTAATTCCTTTACTTAAAAAATCAACCAATATAAGTGGAACACATCAACTGCAACAGTGAATATCATTGTCACTGCAGTGTGCGTGTTTTGCACAAAGATATACCTAGATATTCTTATAAAAGGTAGAGACTCAAATGGAAAGGAACAGGTAAGTTCATACGTTTAAAGGGTTGATGTGATGCAGATCAGCTAGCATATTGCAATGGAAAATGAAACAAAATATGAATTAAACAAAGCTCAATCTCAATGTGCGCTGCACGTGGTGGCAACAAACTTGTCCAAAAAGCAGAAAAAATAGAGGAAATAATGTCACATGGATGTGGTTGTCCGATTTTAAAAGTTTCATTTTCAATTAAGGATAATAATTGATCACATTGTAACAAAAATATAGGAAAATTCACTATCGTGAGGAGTTTCATAAATAATTTAAACATAGCAGCATTCTTTTTTTGTTTCTATTAATCAATATACTAACTACCTTATTTCCGTGATTCTCTTATCGGCAAACGCAAAAAAATGCCTTTTATTTAGATACATTATCATACATAAACAATACCTGAATCACTACACAAGTTTATAATAATATATTTCTATGTCTTTCTCGCGCAGTGAGTTTCGGTTTTGTAAGTGCCTAAGCATTACGTAACTTTTCAATTCTTATTTCAAATAAAAGGAATAAAACGTATTTCTACAAATATAGTTGGATGTCATAAGGATCGTGACTGGAACATTACTCTACTGCATTATGTATGAGATAAATTAAAATAATACAAGAGAAAGTTAGATGCCGCCTCGTTGAAGATTTGGGATATCCGCTTATCTGCTTTTAAACATTCAAATTGCATTTAGATGTTCTAAACTTCGAATAACTTGTACCTAAGTGTAATATTATGTTCTTAATCTTTGATTTGGTATCGGTGTGGTCAAAAATAATAGAAAATTGGAGGCAGGGTTACATTTTGAATCTAGAACGGAGTGGAAGATTCTATAGAATAGAATTCTAAGCAATCAATATAGGTCGCCCGAGGAAAAATACTTTTGTTCTACTTCTTTTCAGTATATATGTACATAAAAAGGGTAGTAAGGTAGGTACGTTCCTATGCTAGGTAGGTACGAACCCTAAATAGTGATATCAGTAATTGTTTATTTTTAAAGTAAATATACTACAAGTTTCTACCTGTTTTCATTATTATTATTTTTAGCAAAAAACGGCGAAAACCTCTTTTATTGTATGGGAGCCCCCTTAATTATTTATTTTATTTTAATTAGTTATATTTAAAGAGAACATAAAAATAAATATTATGTCAATAGTTAAAGCGTCTACTTGTCACCATTATTATCGAGCAAGAAACATAAAAAAATCGAGTTTGTTATATGGGAGCCCCCATTAAATATTTATTTTATTTTTAGTATTTGTTGTTATAGCGGCAACAGAAATACATCATCTGTGAAAATTCAACTGTCTAGCTATCACCGTTCTTGAGATAAAGCCTAGTGACAGACGGAAGGACAGACGGGCAGCTAAGTCTCAGTAATAGGGTCCCGTTTTTACCCTTTGGCTACGGAACCCTAAAAGGCAAAAGAGATTTGTGCTTGGCTACAGATTTCCTATTTGAAAGTGGCAGGTAGCCAGGCGAGAATTCGCAAATCGGAGGTATAGATCGAACCTTGGACCTGCTATTATTATTATCTATCATTGCTTACAACAGTTATTTACAATGAATTGTGGTATATATAATTGACAAGTTATTTCACACTTTGGAGTGTTGAAATCGGTTCCATTTTGAGGTAAAAATTTGTTTTCGCCCTTTTTAGTATCTTGTTTACTTACGGGATCGATTGGTATTCACTGGCAATGACTATATCATTAAGACAGGAAAAAAAAATCAGTTATTGAAGTATACCTCTTTGAAGCGCTCGTAGCCAAGTTTGCTTAGCCATTCTGAATCGATCAGCAAAGTTAAGCAACGTCCGCCGCGGTCATGACTTGGATGGGTGACCGCTGGTTGGGCATTACTACTGAGCGCTTCCGTGCTTCGGAGGGCACGTTAAGCCGTCGGTCCCGGTTGTTGTCTTAGGATAGCAGTCGTTACAGCATGGTGGTAGGGCACTTTGCAAATGCCCGCCTGGCTAGTTACTACCCTCAAGTTGAAAATCTGTCGCCAAGCACCTAACGGTGTGTTCCGGCAGCTGTCCTTGAGAGCCAGTAACTCTAGGTTAGTCTGAACAACATCCTCGACCACATCATCACTTACCATCAGGTGAGATAGTGGTCAAAGGCAACCTATCAGACATAATAAAAAAAAAAAAAAAACTCAAAAACGGCTTGACCGATTTTGAAGAAATTAAAATGGGATCACACCACAAGCATCAGCTTTCAAATAAAAAAGAATCATCAAAATCGGTTGACAAAGTCAAAAGTTCTGAGTTAACAAACATAATTAAAAAAAAACAGACGAATTGAGTACCTCCTAATTTTTTGAACTTGGTTAAAACAGTTAGGAGGATTATATAGCGCGTAAATACTTATGTATACAAAAAGAAAAAGTTCTTTTTTACCTCTTAATATTGCCCGATTTCGGTGATTTTTGTGTTCATGTATAGAACATATCATTGACTAGGCTTGTACGTTTTATTTTTTCCAGTTTTCTAAACAAGTTTAAAGTTAGAATCATATTAAGCATCCAGCTGGTTAATATGCTTCTAACTTTAAAGTTCAGATTTAGTAGAAAAGTGCTTTTTCTTTTTGTATGGATAAGTACGCGCTATATAATCCTCTTAATTACAATAAATTATACGTTACTGACACAAAATATATAGTATTCGTTTTGAATCGAAGTTTTTTAAATCAAATCAAATCAATTGTTTATTTGCCAGAATACAATATCGATAAGTCAATTACAGCATTCAGCCTGCAAGCAGGCGTGCAAATATTAATATTATTTATCTATAAAAACTATATAATTACAAAATTGAGGCAATCCGTAATAAATAATTATTAATCATTATATCTTTAATTATAACTAAGCTACTCCTTAATACTATAAAAACATTTGCACAACAGCCAGTCACTGAGTTGATTCTTAAAGCATTTACCTTCTAAAATTTTAATATTATTAGGTAAATTGTTATCAATAGATATACACATATTACTTAAATTTTTCTTATAAATTATTTTGTGGCAAGGAGGTTGGTACAACAGGTTATCATAATGTGATCTTTTTGTCTAGTAAAAACATCGTTACGCATTTAAAAAAAACTAAGTGAACTAAGTACATATATATACAAGGTTTGTTGTCGAACTATTTGAAGACACTCCATGTCATGTAGTTGCACGAGAACATGTGACTTCCTATCCCACGTCACATTAGCATAGTACATGGGGCTCGATTGTAACATATTGGTATCTTACGTGTAACCATTTGTACTGTTTTGTTAGTGACCCGAGCTTGTCTTCGGTCATTTCCGTTTGTACTTCGTATGTACTTGTTATGGGAATATAAATGAAGAAATTATTCCGGTTTCTTTATATTTTTTTCACCGTACAATCTCTGCTTAAAGAATACAATTAGGTAAGTGCGTACTATTATGTATCGATATACTTTTTTTGAAATGAAATTATCGTGAGTTATTAAAAGTTATATATTAACCGATATACTCATGTTAAATATTGTTAAGTGGAAATAGTTTTAAAAAATGTCACACTGAGGGAGTAGGATGTAGAGACCTTGTTTTGCATGCGAGTGAACGAAACAGAACTACACAATATTTAAATAGAGTGTTTTTTTAAATTATTTCATACTAGCTCTCCGGGCGCGGCTTCGCCCGCGCGTATGTCATTTCGCGCAAAAATATTAACCTCTTTTTGCGCAGTTGGATAAAAACTATCCTATGTTTTTTCCCGAGTCTCAAACTATTTCCATACCAAATTTCATTCAAATCGGTCCAGTTGTTTGGCGTGAAAGCGTAACAGACAAACAGACAGAGTTACTTTCACATTTATAATATTAGTACTGATAGTACTGATAGTACTGAAGTACTGAAAAAGGTGAGCTTTTGAAAACGGAAAATATCGTTCAGGTTCTTTATAAAATGGTTAATACATAATAATTTTATGAATAAAATTTATATTGCTACGATTTACGGTATATACAGGATTATTGGAAAAATACTAACAACTGCAGAAGTCAACCTAAAGGGTTGACATGAGCGCTTGCTGCAGCAACACTCCGTGCTCCCTTTGAATAGAGATTTGAATATTTACATCGAGCAAAGTAACAAAAATATGAAATTATTAATAAAAGGCACAAGAGACTTTTAAGATCAGGTGGTCCTCGTGCTTATTCCGTCAAAAATACACAAAAAGACAAAGTCAACCGTAAGAGTTTGTTATCATTATTCCATTAACCCTGTATAGAAAACTTTTTTGAACGAAATTAAGAGCTGTATTTATGATTTTTTTCGATCTAGTAATAAAAGTATACGTAGTAATATCGAAATTTGAAGATATTTTTAATCATCAAAAGAGAATTCAAAATATGTACTTTAGTGTAAGATAAATGATATATACATTATGCACCATTATTAATCATTTACAAACTCACTGACAGAAATTGAATATGTTTAAAATAAATACGTATTATCCAAAACTGGGCTTGTTAATTAAAAATGTCAATCAACCGTACCCATGTTACGGACGATTGGTGGTCTTGTGGCAAAGATTCGATATTGGTGGAGACTGACTCTACTTTGCATAACTTTACTGACTCATTGATATGATCGAAAGATTTGTACATATTATAAAGTAAAATAACAGGCAAATGAGACTTAACAACTATGTCTCAAGTTGACAGGCGCAGTGCAATTCGTGACTTGAGACGAAATGGATCTGTGTGTGGCAGAGGTTCGTCTGCTTATCGTCAGGTGGCCCTCAAATCATATTGTATCGTTATGTACGTTATTAACGATCTGATAATTAAGTTTGTTTTTGTATTATAATGAATCGTCCCAAATTAGGGTAGGAAATTAATCTTATATAAGATAAAGTTTTATCTATAAAAACCTGCTTCAAACATAAAATACACATTATTAAGGTTACTCATATACTTACTTCTCGTCAGATCTCAGTCAAATTTAAATGGGACCACATAAAATCATCAAAATCGGTACAGTTACAAATTTATGAGATAACACAGACAAAAAAATACAGTTGAATTCAGAACCCACTCCTTCTTTTTTGAAGTAAGTTAAAATGAATCTTTTTCCCAATATCAAGTAAATTGCGTATTTGCCGTGAGCTGTACAGTTAATTATAACAGTATACTTAAGTACTCGTATTTGAAACAGTACTGCAACTGTTCCAATGTATATTTGTCGTAAAAGTCACAGTAAAGTTTCAACTGTAGGTAGGTCTGTAGTAAGAAAGTACATGACATAGATTAATATATTGTTATATATATTTGAAATTAATATTTTTATAATAACGTATTTATCTTAATTGTTGACGTGTGTGGAATAATACCAATAAATGAATATGATTCCAGATAATGAATAGATTCAGGCGTTACTTTGCGGAAATCCATATTAAATAATAACAAATATACTAAACATATTTTAGTAAAAATATCGATCTCTACGTGCGCCCAGTCAAGATTTCCTGAGGATGCTTCGTGTAGAAGTGACACGCTTCGAAAACTCTTCCGGTTTTGCTGCGTGGTGTTTGTCACGTCACGTCGGCTTAACAGGAAAATTAGGAGGAATTGTCACTAGATATATATATTTTAAGTGTTTTATTAAAATAAAAATTTAATGTTTTCTTAAAATATTTTTAATTATTGAATATGGTTCTGTCTAGGTGGGTACCACCGATGTGTCAGTTATTCTGCCTAAAAGCAGTGGTGTACGAAACTAGCTTGTTAAGGTGTTAAGGGCATTGTAGCAATTGAAATTACTCGGTGAACGAGACATATGAACAAAGGTCTTGGAATGACGAGTGCAGTGCAGTGTCAAACAGATAAAGAACGGTGACACGTGATGCTAACCATCAGGCGGACAGGCACTGACTGATTATCTTAATAAAAAAAAAATCTCTTTCGACTTTCACTCTCCCAATTTTAATCAAATATCTACTCTATACCGCCCAAAATTTAACGATACAAACAAATAAATCGTCAAATTAAACCTCTTTAAAGTTAACTGCGTCGTTTAAGATACTCCAAAACTCGTTAATGAGTGAACGGGTTTATCGCCTTTAGTTATTGCTATTGAATCACCTGATTTAAAAGAAAATATCTCAGGAATAACGGAAATAACTTTAGGCTTTGATATATACAAAGAGATACGCCGATAGCTTCGTTTTGGTAAGGAGTTTTTTTGTTGAGTTCAATTGATCTATTTTTACATTAAGAAAGTGCTGGTTAAAATTTAGCTTTTTCATGAAAAAATTTAGAGGCTTCTGCATAAAGCATACGCCATCTCAAGTAGCAATCGCAACACAGAGCCACGCCATAGTTAAACATCATTCACAAGATTTATCACTACAACTAGTAAATAAATATTTAACATTTAAAAATAATAATAAGTGCATATTTTTACCGTCTGTAATAGATCGCTCTCAGCGATAAGACCGCCCATTGTCACACCTACTCTTACTTTTTAAATTCTACGTTTGTAAATGTGCATTGTGTCAATAAAGTGTTATCTATCTATCTATATATATTAAGTTAAATAATTATGTACTCTTTTTAATTATATATATATAGTTTTTCATCTGAGAATGACCATTCATGTGATTAAAATCTCAAAGTTTGCCAAACGTAGATGTATTCTTAGTTACGCTAATATATGCTAATATATGCTATACCTATAATGACGGAACAAGAGTCACCTGATGTTAAGCAGTGACCTCTGCCTATACAGATACATTTCATCACAAGTAACTAACTGCTCTGCGCCTGTCATCTGTGATATATCTTTGTTGAGTCTCATGTGCCTGTAATTTTACTGACACTCAAGGACTGCTGCCGCAATACACTGTTAGGTGCTTGGCGACAGATTTATCTAGGTGAGGGTGGTGGCTAACTAAGCGAGCATTCGCAAAATGCCCTCCAATCATGCGATGAAGCGCTCGTGGCGAAGTTTGCTTAGCCGTTCTGAACCGATCAGCAAAGCTAAGCAACGTCCGCCTCGGTCATGAGTTGGATGGGTGACCGCTGGTGACATTACTATTGAGCGCTTCCGTGCTTCGGAGGGCACGTAAAGCCGTCGGTCCCGGTTGTTGTCTTAGCATGGCAGTCGTTATAGCATAGTGGTAGGGCATTTTGCGAATGCCCGCCTGGCTAGCTACCACCCTCAAGTAGAAAATCTGCCGCCAAGCACCTAACGGTGTCTTCCGGCAGTTGTCCTTGAGAGCCAGTAATTCTAGGTTAGCCTGAACAACATCATCACTTACCATCAGGTGAGATAGTGGTCAAAGGCTAACCTATATAGCATAAAAAAAAAAAAATTCAAGGCGGCAGCGATGACGATCGAACCTGGGACCTGCGGTATACCGCAGTCCATATATCTATAACCAATCGGCTATATCATTGCTTCCAAGTTATTGTTTGTTAGCAACATAATATTATTAAAACGTTAAACTTATAGTAGACGCAACACATCTTCCTTTATTCGTCAAAGTGTTAAAAATCACTTTTTAGTGTTCCGTGAAGTTTTCCCTGTGTCATCGGAACGATTATTGCTGGATGACATTGGATTTAATGTTGGAGATGTGTCAAAAGATTTACCATTGTTTGGATAACCGATGCGTTGAAAAATTTTAACGATTTCGAAGATATCATTAAAGACACTTAAGCTTATTTATTACGTTCTAATTGAGGGGTTTTTCTGGATGACTTGCATTGTGATCCAATGTTTTGAATGTATTCTTTTTTTAAACTGGATTCTATATTAATACTAACTTAAAACGAATGTTTTCTAGAAATTACGCTTTTGAACATGAAGTTTTTTTTCTGTGTGTTTATTGGAAATTTTATGACAAAATCTTCCTTCTTAATTTTTGATTTATTATTTCAACAATAAATTAATGATTTTAAGTAGTATATATTAAATATTATTAAATAATAAAATAATTATTATTGCTCTATTATTCGAATCGAATCGCCTGAGTGTATATCCTGTATGTGTATATATTTTAGGTTTGTACAAATATTCTCTGACACATAAAAAACGTAAGGTATTTAAACATATACTTTCTATAACAATTTTCTTTTATCCATAGTGTTTAATGTACATGTATAGTTACAAAATCTTTAACTTTTCTATTAGTCGATGCGATGCGTGATCAAAATGCTGACTCCTATTTGGCTCAATTGCTGAGTACGCTGCCAATATGGCTTAAACTGCCTGTAAGTCTGCATTGGTTTATAGGTTGTCTAAAAGCTTTTATTGTAGTATCAGAAGTTTTCTATAGTTTGTAGTATTACTTCATTTCCTTACTCAAGTTGACGTCAGTCCAGTGGCACTCTGCCAATTAAGTGCATTTTCCGTTAGTCATATAACGGGAGAATATTGAACAGTCATTATTATTTTAAACTTTTGTTAATTTATCTCTTTCCACGAGCAAACACCAAAAATATGTTACAAAATTCAATGCAAAAAAGGATAAACAGCAATGAATAGATTCAGGCGTTACTTTGCGTAAATCCATATTTAATAATAACAAATATTTTTAAAAGTATCTTTAGAAAACATTAAATAATATTTAAATAAAACACTTAAAAAAGT
Source organism: Plagodis dolabraria (assembly GCA_963854805.1). Classification (NCBI taxonomy): domain Eukaryota; kingdom Metazoa; phylum Arthropoda; class Insecta; order Lepidoptera; family Geometridae; genus Plagodis; species Plagodis dolabraria. The sequence goes on along the minus strand of OY978443.1, from coordinate 4,957,610 downwards.
ATAAAAATTGACCCGTCTATATGTCTATATATTCCTACTATTGTAATGTCTCGATCGTGCGCTCGGTGAGTCAAGACCTCCTGAAGATGCTTCGTTTAGAATCGAAACTAGTCGGGTATTCTTCCGGTTAGGCTGCGTGATGTTTGTGACGTCACGTAGATAACAGGAAAATTTGGCGGAAGTGTTTTATTTAAATATTATTTAATGTTTTCTTAAGATACTTTTAAAAATATTTGTTATTGTTAAATAGTAATTTATTTTATCTTCGGGAAACGTTATCACATTGTGAAACGGCGGCCATGACTTTTAATTTAATATGCATAAAATGTATCGGAATTTAAATTATCTATATGAAAGTTTCAAACTAAGTAACACAAGTGATATTATACTCATATTCGTATATTAATATGCTTCACAAAGTGCACATGGCGCCTTTGAATTTATGAAGTCATAAAATCCTTCTTCAGGATCGCTTGCACGGTGGCCTTTTCAAGTACAGTGACATAGGCATATGGAGCGAAGACTAGCCTTGAATTTATAGACTATAAAATTTCTAGATATTTAAGGGTTGTAGACAAGAATTTATAATTATACTGTAAATTATTTTTGTCGCAACATAAACATTCATTTTCGTATAACAATTTTGTATTTTTATTGTTATATTAACGTTTCTAAAGCCGTAATCAAATTGTTTATTCTAATTAAAAGCTGCTATTATAATAATTTTAAGATTATGAAACTATACCTGCGGAAGGCGTTATAATAAATGCATATTTTTTTTTATATATTTTGTATAAGCTGAATTGTCACTGAATTTAAAATTTTGCACTATTGTCTTTAATGACAGATGCCTATTTATAATTATCTATTATATCATTATTTTTTAATATACCTATTGGCTATTTATCGTAAGAAAATAAGCGCGAAAGGTGACAATAAAATTATAATGTTAATTAAATTATTAGTTAAAAGTATTGAAATCTTTACACATAAAAAATATAACAAATATATATATATATATATAACCGGAAAGCTAGTATATATATATATATATATATATATATACTAGCTTTCCGGGCGCGGCTCCGCCCGCGCGTATGTCGGTTATCGAGCAAAAACATTAACCTCTTTTTGCGCAGTTGCATGAAAACTATCCTATGTTTTTTCCCGGGTCTCAAACTATCTCCATACCAAATTTCATTCAAATTGGTCGAGTAGTTTTGGCGTGAAAGCGTAACAGACAGACAGACAGAGTTACTTTCACATTTATAATATTAGTACTGATATATATGTAAGCATCATCATGTATAGTGCGCCATAAGTATACTGCTAGATTATCGATAAAATTTATTTAAACAAAACAAAACAAGTCCTAAAGAGAAAAGTGTAAAGTGCATGTAACCCAAGTAAATAGGAAAGAAAAAGTTAACGCCGCGAATAAAGATTGATGAAGAATCAATCGAGGCATGTCCCACAGATAAAGGCGAGCGTCCGTACAATCAATTTTAATCTGGGAACTTCGCACGTGTTCTTTTATCCTGCTCGCTCCATTGAAAATATATATGAAGTAGAAAGAGAGGAAGACACCGATGAGACCTGTAAAGGTTTTGATGTAGGTGCCATTACGATGACGCCCGGCCTACTTACGGAATTAAAGACTAAAGAAGATTGAGTAGGGGACCTTATCTGCTAAGACAATGATGTAAGCGAAAACACTGATGGATATTGCCGGGGAAAAAGGGATAATGATTGTGGGTTGATTATTTTTGGTGACGACAGGCCGTAAATCCTGTAAGGGACATATAGGTTACTGGAAATAAAAAAACATAATAACATATTTATAATATTATCAGACTAATACTTCTTTTCGATTAGTTTACTTGGTAACAAATTTCGCTGTAACTTAATCCAATACCTCATTGAAATTAGTGAAGCAACCAATCGTCCGCATAGAGCTGTACTTATTTTCTAGTCTTGATAATGTTAATAACGTTTAAAAAATATGTTCGGGCTGCGCTGAAACAATATCATATATAAATGATAAAAATTGGTAATGATCAAACTGCTGTATAATAACGAGAAAAACTAGATAAAATAACGAATTAAAAGTAATTATTGAGTACGCGCGGCGCACATTTCATTTCATTCACAATTGATTCTATCAAATCATTGATAGAATGAATTGTGGATTATTGGTAAATTAAGTCGAAGTGTAAAATGACATTACAATACTGTTTGTAGCTTGCTCATACAAATATATGAAAACAGTGAAACATTGATACGACATAACGAACATATACAGTAGTTTTCATGAACAGGTAGAGATTACAGTGTAAAATATATAGATATACGTTTAATTTATTTGATATACGATCAATTTTATTATTGAAGCAATGGATGACAAGCGGTTACAGCTATAGACTGTCGTGCTGCAGGTCTATTGTTCGCCGGCTTGATCTTCACCGCTTGGTGGAAAGGCAAGCTACCACACCAAGTAAAAAAATCTATCGCCAAGCACTTAACGGTGTGTTCCGGCAACAGTCGTAAAATCAAAGACGCATGAGACTTAACAATATAACTTAGGGTAACGGGCGCAGTGCAGTTCGTCACCTGTGGCGAAATGAATCTTTTATAGGCACAGGTATAACATCAAGTGAGTTTCTTGCTAATTCCGTCAACACCACAAAAAAAATAGCTTATAAGCGCAGTGACTTTTATTAAATATTATAATAATTACATTTGAGATATGTATAACAAATATTTCTAAAAATAATGTTATTATGCCATCTGATGGCATAATGATATTATGCCATCAGAATTATACGTATACGTATATTACCGATGCAATATTTATGTATTATACTGTGGTATGACCGAACAAGGACTTAAGAAGTCGTAACCCTCAAACAAAGACATTCATTAATATTTCCATAGCTATTATACCTCACAAATTAATCGCCCACGGCTGTGTTTTCAGCTTACAGCGCAATTGCAGTTTTAACGTAACGTTTGCACGGCGCGCGCCAGACCCCTGAGAGCTAACAGATGGTTCCGTAGCAGGAGAAATAAAGATATGGAGGTGGCGCTTGCTCTAATCATTGGCTTGAAAGCCATTAGGGTCCTTTTGAATACAAAATAAGAATCATGTTGAAATTGAAGCCTTCTTTCAAGGGATTTTTGAGTTGGCATAGTTTGGGGTGTAGTTTTAACTGACTTTCAAACGAGGGTGAAGGTCATGATTAGACACGTTCTTTTTTATGTATCATTTGATATTCTTACTAAATTTTTAAATATAATTATGCCTACTTAAATCTTCGTAAGATAAGAATTGATACACACTAATTTCGTCGTTTAGTAATATTTTGAACCAGCGATGGCTCAGTGGCATTGGCTATGGACTTAACAACTATGTCTCAAGGTGACGGGCGCAGTGCAATTCGTCACTTTTGACGAAATGCATCTATTATAGGCAGAGGTAACCGCTTAACATCAGGTGGGCCTCGAGCTTGTTCCGTCACAATAACATAAAAAAAGCTTGTTTCCAGCCTCTCGACGATTCCATGACATCATTGATTCTGGAAGACAGTGTTGACCTCGGGAGTAAACTTTGCCTATATTCTATAACGTTGCTGCAACACGGCTGCGTGTTCCACTCGGTGGTGCCGGATCTACCATGGTCTTTGGCCAAGTCCTTGCGTCCGTCTTACATCTTGTATAATGGTAAGTTGTATGGTTTGCTAAATTTCCTTTATATTTTAAAGCTTTATTCTTCCTCCTATCCTGGTCCCACGCTTTGGGAATTTACCCCCTGCAGAGATGAAACTGTTAAATTGACTAAAACTTAAATGTCATTTAAGTTTTAGTCAATTTATAGAAATATAAACATGATTCATATTAAAATAAGACTTTTTCTCTTTTTAGGAATTCTATCCGAACTTTAAGAGGGTGGTACGTGGGTTAAATATGTACAAATGTTAGGCCAAAACAATATAACATTATCAACCAATTTAAGTGATTCATCTTCTTATATAAGTTTTCTTAAATCACAATTCAAGTGCTTTTTTATGCCGAGATATACCTTGGCGTAAAGTCTGAAAATATTGAATACCTTAATGTGACCATCAAAAAGTCAAATAAGAGTCACATAGTTAAATAACCCTTAAATCATGTATATGCAATTAGACTCATTCTTTATTGACGATGCCGTTAAGACAAACCTTTCCTTTACTTTCCTTTAAAGACAATATATTTAATGACTTTTTATTTACAGGACAAACAATCCGTTTGTTTCCGGATACAGCTTATAAGTATCCGGAAAAAAACGGATTCATAAAAACATACACTTTTGACATTTGATGACAAATGAAGATATTTTGTGCATATAAATCCTGCTGGAATTTTTTCGTACCATGTAACGGTATCTTATTTCATTGCCAGGAAGGATAGTAGAATTAAATAAAGTAACTTATGTGCACAAACTGAAAAACAATTTACTGTATTTGAAGAAAACTTTAAAAATGATGATGCATTTATAAGTTTGATCAGTGATCAGACATTTAATGAATGAAAATCGACGAGAAAGTTCCTTTTGTTTTATTCCTTTTCCTAATTAATAATACTAACAGCACCTCTGCACCGATAAGTACTCATTCAACTAATTCAGCACACTTTTAAACATATCTACTTAAGCCACATCCCATTTTCAAACATCATTCCGAACATGGGACGTTTATTAGCCTTTTCCCCAGCAAGGTGGTGTTTCTCTAAGGGGGCAATGGCACCCTTACCATAAAAAATTCACGTTCAGAAAATCAACCATTGCTTGGCTTTGGTTCCGTTCGAAGTTTAAAGTTTTAACGGGCTTTAATTTTCGATTTTCACTTAGTTTTGTTGAGTTGTTCGGAGAAGTTATGAAAACTAATGAAATGGAGATCGATGGATCTCGGTGTGAATTACCGAAGTTGGTCATGGCCTTTTTAAGGTTTTATTCATGGAAATCTTGATTTTCTGGCTGGTTTTGGTTTAATTATCTAGTTGCTTGTTCAGTGGTTTGATTACAAAGATATTATTTACCAATGTAAATAATATCTTTGGGATATTTTAAGTGACATTATTCTTTTATCAAATTATCCATATCGTATCAGTATATCGTGCATAAAGATCAGGTTGCCTTGGCATATTGATATGCTATTATAAAATATACGTTGATTATTTATTTATTTATTTAATTAATTAAAACGGTAAGTATACCAATTACATTAATTAAAGATACTGTTCAAAATTATTAATCTTAACTTTAGTTTTAAAAATACTATGTCATATATTAATTACATTCATTTACACATTAACAATACAACATTATAAATTAGCAATAACATAATTATACAATAGCAACAAACATTAATATAAGTAAAAAAAAAAAAAAAAAACACACAGACCCACTCACCTACTCAAACATCACTTTCACAGAACCTTAGACATACAAACAATATTACCTTCCATTCATCCGCAAACAAATCACTTTCAGGGTAGGTCTCCAATAGACGGTTGAGTGCCGAGAGGGTGCGTGGTATTGGGGAGTTTTCATGAGCAACGGTGCTGAAATTAGGTACTGCAAAAAGTCTGTGTCTTCTGTTTCTCAGATACTTGTCGGGGGTATAAAATCGACACAGCTCGTCACTCAGGCTGGGTGCATCTATGATTCCCCTTAAAATCTTACATGCTGTTACGATTTGTTCTTTTTTCCGGCGGACTTCAAGAGAGTTATAACCCAAGCAACCCAGCAAAAAAACTGGTGGGATACAAATAAGGGTAGTAACCGTACTGCCGCTTGTACAATGATGTATGTAGTGCTTTGACTTAAGAATAAATACAATACAATACAATAACTCTTTATTGCAAACTAATTTACAAATGATACATATCTTAAATATACATAAACAATAATAATAAAATGAAAACGCCTTACAAAATGGTGTTACAATGACGGTCATATCGCTGTAAAAGTGATTTCTTCCAGCCAACCTTTGGATGGCCAGAATCAGAAATAGGGAATAGGCGGTTGGTGCAACTTGAAATCATACACAAACTTTAATACAAATCCTAATAGGTACGTAAATATCAATAAAAAAGTAGTAATACATACATACATATAGGTAATACAGATTTGGACAGATTTTTTATATGAGGGTAGAAAGCCAGGCAGGCATTGGCAAAATGTCCGAGCTGCCAGAGTTTTTAATACGCCCAAAGGCCTCCAACATAGCCTTACGACTGCCATCTTAAGACAACAGCCAGAACCGTCAACGGCTATAAGCGGCCCTCTGCAGCACGGAAGCAGTCAACCATCCAAATAGCTACCGCAGCCAATTGTATTGATGCGGTGATAGCCGAGCGGTAATAGCTACGGACTACCAGCTCCATAGTTCGATCCCCACCACGGCAAATTAAGCATATCTGCGGTGAACATTTTTATCACATGCATTTTTATCCGTAAAGCACTTAGCAATAGCATCCACACTAACATATCATTCACAAAACATAAACAAATTCAAAAACGTAGTAGTCGCCGGGCTAGTTCTCTCGTCTTACCAAAAATAAGAACAAACTACGGTAAAAAAATTATTACTTATGAAGGAGCACAACTTTACAACAAATTGCCTATTAATGTAAAAAGTGAGGACACATTTAATTCATTTAAGGCCAAACTAAACGAATACATTATATCGCATTGCTTTTAGTCAAATAATGAACTAATGAGTACTCACTTTAATTCAAAACAAAACTGACCGACGACGACACGAGTGAAAATGCTTATACTTTTAAGTCCAATTTGTTCTCATGTAAGTGACATTGTCTTTATGAGAAAAAAAAATCTTTAATTAAAAAAAAAGAACATGGTGGTGGCATTTTACAAATGCTCGCCTGGCCAGCTACCATCCTCAAGTAGAAGATCTGTCGCCAAGCACTGAATAGTGTGTTTCGGGCGCAGCGTATTCCATCACTTGTGACAGTTGTGACTAAATGCATCTGTGGTCTGGACGAGGTTACCGCTTAACATTAGGTGGGCCTCATTATTGTTCCATGACAATATTATAACAATATTGCTGACCGGCTAAGAAAGACTAAGCTACGAGCGTTTCCTTGATGCGGGTTTTCGCAATGTAATGCCTGACCCGATGTGCCCATACATGACAAAATACCTACATGCGAGCATTATAAACTACTTAACTAAGTTTGAAATAAATTCAAGGATCAATTATAAGTACTTATTGTATATTTTTTGAAACCATATAATCTCAGAACCAATACAATACCACACACATTGAATAGGATACAATCAGGGTACGCATTGAATAGCCACAGTTTACAAGACAGTTTGTATTGTCAACCACGCCTGTTGCTTGTACCTCGTTATTACCGAATATTGAATAGGTTGAAGATAAATGGTACGATGACATTCGTTGTTTTTTTACCATGTCATGAAATACAATGTAATAATTATAATATAAACAAATATATAAATAGACTTTTATCACAGCCTTTGTACACAAAAAAATACTATAAACACCATCGATTTAAATCCAAACAATTGAAGATAGGGCACACTCTAATATCACGGCAATGTAATGAGGAGAAAATGTAACACAATGGACACAGCTTTAACAATATGAGCGCATTTCCATTTTGAAGGATACGTTTTAATGACAAAGACGGGACAAGCATGCAGTATACACACATACGTACACTACTGCTACAATTAGGAGAGGTCGCCAGATTTGACATTGCCATATTCGAGGTACGTATGCCGTTTCGCAACCATTTTTTAATTCTAGGTTAAGCCTGTCAACACCTTCGATCACATCATCACTTACCATCACGTGAGATTGTGGTCAAAGGCTTACCTATCAGCAATAAAAAAAAAAATCGAGGTACGTATGCCGTTTCGCAATTTTATTTTAGTTCATTGACAAACACGAAACTATTTTCAGCAATAGAAAGTATGAAATAATTTGATCAAATCAGTATTATACTGATTCAAATAACGGATCTCACATTTTTATGGTCTTGCAACATTTTTTACTTTTTGCTCTATTCCCGCTGTCCCCATTGATGGGGATACAGGCGATGGTGACAGCGGGAATGTTTTACATTTTTTTTATTGAATTCCCATTGTCCCCATTGATGGGGATATGGCCAATGGGGACATCGGGAATACACCTGTTGGATTAATTTATTGGTCTAATTTTTTTCTAATATTTTGTCAGTCTATTATAATTTGAAGATACGAGTAATTTTACTCAACAGAAAAAGATATTAAGGTTGAATGTTCCAGCACCGAGATTTGCGTAGTCATACATGAAATAATGTATAATATCGCGACTTGAGAACCTAACTTCTTTTCGGAATGAAGTGAGAAATCATTATATAACGTTAAAGCATATATAACCCGGTCACATATACGTCGAGTATGTTTTTTTCTTTAATAGTATGTACAAAAAAATACATAAACAAAGTTGAGTTATATGGCACCCGCCCAAAAGGAATTCCAATAGACGTAGCCATCCTGTCATAAAACCCAAACTTTGTATCACATGAAAGCCATAAAAACAAAAGCGAAAACATATTATCATACAATAATTACGATTTTGTTTTGTCTTTTGCGTGTAGAAGAAAACATCATAATGCTGATTCCATATTATGTGTAAGAAGCATTGCGTTTTTATGTGTGGCGTTGAGAACGCAGCCCTAATTGTCAACTTCACAAAACTTCACGGCCAACTTACGTCTGTCAAACATTAATTAGGGTCATACCAAATTTAGTAGGACAGGGGAGGAGGCTCGAGCGGTGATGTCATCATAAAGGGTCCCTTAACCTTACTCCCTGGGTTGCACATCCCAGGCTCCTAGACTTGCGCCACTTCCTCTGCAACGCTATGGACCCGGCAACCGCACGGTGAATCCATGGAATGCTAAGTAAAATCGTCTTCGTAAAGCGGTCGGCCATGCTTTATTCATATTACAACGAACCTCCAACGAGTGATTAAGGTTAGTGATGTTACTGAACAATTTGTTAAGTTGATCTGATTGTGATGTGACATATCATATTGATACTAATTGACTACTTGTATTGATTTATTGTTTTCCTTCTAAGATGCCTTAACATATGTTAATCACGTGATCGTGGTCACGGGGTGACTGCAGTGTTTGAAACGTCGGGACAAAAATAATGACAAATATACGCGATTTAAACCGTTTAAAGTTGTTTAATTACTACGTGTAACAATCGCGAAAACCTAAGACAACATTATATGTGGGTTAAACTTAAGTTTTTCCTAGAAGGTGAACGTTAAAAACTTTCGATTGTTATTGAACTCAAACTGTGATTCTCGATCATTATTTCTTAATCACGAAACATTGGCTTATTCAAATTCGCACGTTATAAATATAAATTCAATTGTTTCAATTATATACCTATAGAGGTTAAGTGTTACCTATTCACCGTTCTTAGAGCCAGCGTGAAAAAACTAGAAAGAAACACGCACGTTCAAAAGTGCTTTATAACACCAATTATGTCGTTATTATAATGCTACTATGACGCCACTGGTGCTATTCACGCCATCGACATTATAACGATTTGTAGATTAGCGTACAGCTTAATTGAATTAGCGTTAACTGCCAATTAAAATGAATACAATGTTATGTTTATGGAAATTGTGATGCTTTTGGTCTAGATGTAGCTGGACTGTGGTCGCCTCGTTAGTGTTTGTACCCTGAAAGTGATTTTATTGTATCCTGGTTTATGTTAAATGTAAATAATGAACGTTGCAATAAAAGCACTAAGTTTGAATAACAAGTAATTAGAGAGCTTTGATGGTTTTTACTCGGTAACATAATGTATACTTACCGAATTCTTATAGGTGCTGTACCTAAATTAAAATATTTTTAAATTACAGTTCTGTTATGTTTTAAGAGTAGGTATATTACAGGTGAAGTGAAATGGACTAATGATGCAAATGTAAATTAATGACAGACAACAATTTTTATTACCGTGGATTTTTATAACTTGAATTAAGATTATTTTGTAAAGTATGACTAAATATAAAATAAAAGCATGTATATTATTTACCTGATTAAGTATTATGTATTTAGTTGCCTTAGTCGTGGTCATTAGTCTGCCCGTGCTTGCAACTTGGTTGAAACGTCGAAGTCGAAGTGTATTGAACCCGGAAAAGAACTTGGAATAGTTAAAGTCGTCTTTTTCCTTTTTTCTTAATTCCGTTTATATATAAGAACTAAAATCCCAACATAGCATACTAGTATACTTATTAGTTCCAGTCTCACATCGAATCTCTTGATCGTAATATTATCATGTAATACTATTTTGTCATAATCAAGCAATCCATCTCATCTATCTGACAGCTTCACAGAGTGTTACGAGTTATCTGATGCTCGGTAGGTGGTGGCTATCAAAATAATGAAGTTGGAAAGATCCAATGGTGCGATCAGATGGAAGAAATAGGACAGGACAACAAACTTGAGAATTTAGAAGCATTTGCTTGTATTTATAAACGTATACTGCTTCGTTTGGCGTTAAGCGACTCCTTATAATATCGAAGCTCTAGGCATAAAGTAAATTTGTATATACATTATTCCCTGGTCAGATAAGGCTCAATTCACATCAAAGTGGCAGTAGTAAGCAGCGCAGTGGCTGGCAGTTTTACTGTCAAATTATTTTCGACTTTGTTACTATCACCGTAATGTATAGTATAGGATGAAAGACTTGAAAGTGATGGGGGCGAGCGGCCGCGCGGCCTCCCGTGGCACCGCTGCGGTGGCAGCGCGAAATATGCAAATTTTTCAACCAATAGATTGCAGAGATAGAGCCCGCTACTTCGAGGTGAAATGACGCTAAGGTATTGGTTTATTATTATATGACAAATAGATTTTTGCGCTGTAATGCTTTTTTTTGTAATAAGTTTTCCCGTTACTAGCTCCCAGAGAACTGCGATTATTGGATGCCAACAGATTCGCCCTCTATCAGTGTGACCAAAACATATCTGGTGAAATCTGGATGTTTAGACACATTTTGTCCGTCTCTTTTGTTCATGGAAAAACTAGGTGTGACGATTTATATTTTTACTCAAAAATGCCTTTAATGTGGTTAATATTTTGACCGCCTTTTTTTAATGTAAAGTCGACCTATTATGCTTTTTTTCGGCTGTCTATATAAGTTCCAGCAAAATTTTACTATTATTGCTGAAGAGTTTTAGCCACCATCCATACTTTATAAATCCATTAGGGTTTCCAAAGAATACAATAATCTGTCGAGTTTTGTTTGAAAAATAGTCATGTGCAAAAATAAATTATAACTGTACTAAACTTGAACCTTGGTCCGCAAGGACTGCACTGATAGCCACGCCACGATGGCATCGAGTTTCTCTCGGTTTGTTCTTCAAGCTTGGTCATTATTGCAGAGTTTGCTGTCTATACTATTGTCCATAGGCTTGCGATGCTGACCCACGCGCTGTGACAGCCTGGGACATGCGCCTTGGCTTTTGGCCTCATGGCTGTCAGCAACGCAGTTACGAAATTTCATCTCATATTTTTAACGTGCGGCAACGACACAATTATTGGAATTTTTAGGTTAATCACATTCAGTTTGGTATATTCAATATATCAATAAATGTTGTATTGCTTTAAATCCACGGCTATGTTATCAATTCCCGTTAGTTATTTAATCCAAAGATTATTGAGCTAACTATTTGATTTACAAGAATTGCTGGCATTTTCAATAGAAAATTATCGACTCGCCTTTCAACGCTTTGTCGGTCCAAGATATAATCTTATGGAGGTTTACATTAACTAATACCGAAAGTATATTTATAATTCGTAAATAAAATCAGACGAAGATATCCTGACAAATTAAATAACAAGATTAAGATGATAAAATCCAAATCAAAATATACAACTTGCAGGTATAAATAAGTAGAGTTTTGCGACTTTTACAGAACTTTGATTTTCAATTGGGGCAACACCAACAGCATGACAGTTTTGACATATAGTTTTTTGATTTATTCGTTGAAGATGCTTTGGCAATTGTTACAATTAATTAAATTTCACTCGTAAATTGCATTTAAATAATTAAAATCCACTATGAAAATGGTGGTTAAGGTTGAATATCGTAAAATTCGTGATATTTTCGGACAACATAATCCACCTTCTGAGACCGCTATTTTAGCCTGTTATTGATAACATGGATAACACTGACATGTAGTTTCAACAGGACGGTGCCACATGTCACACAGCCAATGAAACGATAAATTTATTGCAAACAAAATTTCCCGGTCTCATAATTTCACAAAATTCAGCGGTTAAGTGGCCAGCCAGATCGTGTGATTTAACACCACTGAACAATTTTTGTGGGGCTATGTTAAGGACAGAGTCTATACAGAGGCAATCTAATTGATTGCATCCTTAAAACTCAAATCCGTCATATGATTAAGGAAAAAAACCCGCCATTTTACCAAAAAGTGATCAAAAACTTTGATGAAAGAATCGACATCTGTCAACGTGCTCGTGGTGGACATTTGCCAAATCATTTTTCATTCATAATTGCCAAACTTTTATTATAAATACAATAAAACTTTGAATCATCTTCATCAAAATCTATGTTTTATTTTGTTTAAGAAAACAAAGTTCTTGTTGAAAACCGTTTAAAAGAATAAATTATCTGTGACGATGCAAATAAGGTATAGATTAAAAATAACAAACTAATAACAAGAAATTCAATTCCCGCCCGGGGCAAAACATTTTGTACTCCAATGATTTGTAGAATAAAAAATTCAAGATTGGCACCATATAGATACTCAGACGGTAAAAAAAAATAAGATAATGCTGTGTACTGCGTGCATGCTAGGTGTGTTATGTATTGAGAGTCCTTTGTGATGTTAAAGAAAATATGTAAAATATATTTTTCTCGTAGGAGATATTTTCCTTATTATTAAAAGCAAGATAGTGTTTACATCTGGAGTAAATGATGGAGTAATAAAAAGCATATAACCAGTGGGTTCATATGAACTAGAGGTGATGAAATAAAAAAATGGGCATATCAAATATTTTCTCGCAGTTTCCTAACACTTGCTCCAATCAATTATTATTTCCATGGACAATTAAAGCAGTCAGCAATCCTCAGGTTTGAAGTCGGTGTTATTTGTGAATTGATTAGGCGTTTATTTCGCTTATTACAATCGGTAGCTGGAATGCGGTCAAGCGATACTTCTGTGTAAAGCCGTTGTGGTGTATTAAAGTAACAATTTTAAACTTTGTAAATCGATCTTAATTCTTTAACCGGTAGCAAGAATATCTTAGTGCGTTTTACAAATAAATTCGATAAAATTTATTGAAGTTGTGTTATTCTGTAGATGTCTCCGACATTGGTTTAATTTTTCAAACTTGTCGTTTTTTCAAAAAGACGACCATAATAATCATGTTTTTTTTCTTTATGCCTGGTAGTTTGGCCTTTGACCTATCTCAACTGATGGTAAGCGATGATGTGGTCGAAGATGATGTTCTGGTTGATCTAGAATTACTGGCTCTCATGGACAGCTGCCGGAACACGCCGTTAGGGTGATAGATTTTCTACTTGAGGCTGGCGGGCATTCGGAAAATGCCCTACCACCATGCTATAACGACTACGATCCTAAGACAACAACCGGGACCGTCAGCTTAACGTGCCCTCCGAAGCTTGGAAGCGCTTAGTGGTAATGTCACTAGCGGTCGGTCACCCATCCATGACCGCAACTCATGACCGCGGCGGACGTTGCTTAACTTTGCTGATTGATTCAAAATGGCTAAGCAAACTTCGCTTCGAGCGCTTCAAAAATAAGCGCGTAAATTGTGTAGTTGTCACTGTAGTCTTTATTGTAATTCATGTAAAATATATATCGGAACTTTCTTAAAGATTAGGTAGACTTCTGTAAAAAAAAATCTTTTTACGATATATCAAAAATGCGATCACTTTGACACGTTTTGTCGTACATTTCCTTAAGATATATGCCTTTTTAGGTACTATCGTGTTTTCTTCGTTCCATTTGTGAATCAGTCGAGTCTACCTTGCTGTATACCGGGCATGACTGAGTTGCCTATGTTATACCTATTTTTGCTATCGTCTTTCTATTTATTATCCCAATGATTACTTAAAAAACTCTGTGGGCACCTCTGCAACATTATATAGGAAGATTTATAAAATATCTCTTAGTTTTTTTATTCCGTTTTTTTTAATACCACTAAGTTGGCAAACAAGCGTACGGCCTGCCTGATGGTAAGCAGTTACCGTAGCCTAGGGACGCTTGCAACGCCAGGGGTATCATTAGCGCATTGCCGACCCTGAAGAAATCTCTTCACGCCCTTTTAGCTTTTGGAGCTCATTCCACAATGCGAGCGTCCAGTGAGGAAGCGAGGAAGTGAGGAAGCTCCTTTGAGCCCGCACACCACGAAACAGTTCTTCATGCATAAATGCCCATCCCTGAAGTTTATCTAGGTACCTACTCGATGGCACTCGCCTAAATCGGCTCCCTAGGCAAACTACTACAGCTGGTATATAAATATGCTGTGGCAGCAACCTTTAAATACTACCTATGGATCTATCCAATTTCATCAAAATGTGATTCATTCACCTAAGTAAATAAACATAAGTAAACACCTTTTCGTCTTTTCACAAACACTAACAGTTAATTATCTGAAAACTGGTTTGCCTTATTGGATTTGGCCCTTGGCTGTACATTAAAATTGTTATCAACAAAGTCTATGTTTACTTACAATCAAATACCTAAATAATTGCCCGAGATATCGTTCGGATTGAACTATAAACATGGAATAATATAATGAGTACAGTAGCAATAATGTTTGAAATTGTTTGATAGCAAATTGTTTATAGGATGAAGAAATATTTAGACAAACAACCAAGAGAGAAGAGAACAGAGACTGCATTGCTGGTTGAGTAAATAAAGCGTAACTTTGGTAAGTAACTCGATGCTCTAGGTTGGATACGGGGATCAGACAGTCATTGGCGTTTTCTGACAAACCAATTGCCAGTAGTATTTTTTTTATTGCTTAGGTTAGCCTTTGACCACAGTCTAACCTGACCGTCGAAGGTGTTAACAAGCTTCACCTAGAAATACTGGCTCTCAAGGACAGCCGCGGGAACACACCGTTAGGTGCTTTGCGACAGATTTTCTACTTGAGTGTGGTCGCTAGCCAGACGGGCACTCGCAAAATGCCCTTCCACCATGCTGTGAAGCCAGCGGCGGGATTCGAACCATGGACCTGCTGCGCGGCAGTCCATAACCAATACCACTGAGCCATCACTGGTTCCAAAGTAGTTCATAGTTTAGAACTGTACCCAGCAGATAACAACAGCTTAGCCTGTGCTACATGGAGCTAAAGCATAATGTCTGGGGCAATTTCTGCCTATAGACCTTTTTATATAAAACGAGCGTGCCTCTCTTTGTATAATAAAAGCGTGATAAGTGTTTTTGTTGCCAAGGGAGGACTTTAAGGACTTTGTTGCATTTTGTCATAGGTAACAAATATTTTACTGACGCTACATTGTTATACTACGGATAATGCTAGAGAGATGATGACTTTTATGGTAATTAATAGTCGTTTCTATAAATTTTATGCTCTTGACAATTCCATTACAATCTGTCAATTTTGTCTTTAAGAATTCAAGGCACAGAAAATTACAATACAGCTTTCATACGACTATGGTATTACGTTACCTATAAATAAAGTTTATTTTAGCATGATGTTGCCGAACGGTTTATTAAGAATTCCATGATTAATCCACCACCATAGTAAGATGTAAGACCCTGTATAGTTTTCGATTAAATTGCATTTTAAATGCTTGTTAAAGCACTCAGGAAATTGTTCATAAGATGCAATCTATATGCAAGAGACAAAAATAAAATATTGAGACGTATATCAAGTTTACATATGGTTTATAAACTCTTTTAAACTTTACATGAGTTAGTCTTGAATGTGGATATTGAAAAAAAAGATTCGTTTATTAAATAATGACTGACAAAACATTAAAATATAACAGCAAATAAATGCGTTAGATGGAAGGTCATGTCTTAGAAAGCTTTTGTTATTTTTCTTTTGCATGTGAGTGCCTTATGATTTGTGTTTTTTAGGGATGCCACCGATTACGATACGATTACTCGGCAATATAAATTTTTCACACAATGATAATTACTGATTTAGATAATCGTAATCGACAAAATGATAATCGCACATCAGAAGGCGTTCCATAACATCGTAGTTCGGAACAGTGCGAGTGGGATAACGCTATATTATAAACATCTCGTATCTCGCTTGCACATCCGTGATACATATTCCATTCGTTCTTTATGTAGGATCAAACCAATATTGCTTGACGCGATTGGAGGTCGGCGATAGTTTGTGTCTGCGAATGATTATTTTAAGCATGAAACAAAGCGCTACTTTTTTATAATGGTTTCATAAAAGGTAGGCCCCCAGTGCCATTATATTTGAAACAAACGCGAGGGCGCTGGCGCCGCGCCGCGACTACTTCAGCGCGATGCAAGAGATCATGAGTTGGTCTCCCGCATATAGCAGCGCAAGTATGCTAATCTCAGTAGTACTTATATATTTGAGCCGTTTGGTGTACATAAATTGGGTCCGTGGGGGCCGTGATCTTCTATTGTCCAGAACTTATCTGAGCGCTAGTTCGATACGACGCGTGATCAAAATGCTGTCACTTATTTGGTTCAAAGAAAAAGAATGCATTTGCAGCATTTCAACGAGGCAATGCTGCCAGTATACTGAACACGGTGCCACCTGATAGTGGGCTGGAGCATTTGGACTACCTGAAGGCCTGTTGCCTCTGAGTTGCCCAAACGCTTTCGTTATATCATTAATTTTTAATGTTTTATACTGTCAGTAAAAAACTATGTATACATAACAAAAAATGGCTAAATGAAGTCCCTGCCCTTTCCACAACAAATGCTTACTCAATATTCGTAAGTGATCTGAGTGGCACTGAATTGCATTAGACATCCAAGATAAATAATGAAAGTAAATTTATTGACCATCCTGTTCTTTAATCTACAACATAGGTATGATAGATAGATCTAAAGATGTACACTGTATTGAAACACCTTAAATAACATAATTTAAACAGAAACACAATTCAAAACAATGTAACAATTGACGGTCTTACCGCTGAAAGCGATATCTTCCAGACAACCATTGGAAGGGAGAGAAATGACTGCAGAGAGCCAAGGGATGGCAATGAACTAAATTATATGGTAGTTCATAATAAGGAGTTAATGTATGTAAGTTGAAATCTTCTTGTCGATTATTAATGGAACTAGCTGGTAGTGAATATAACCTATAATTATGGTGATATTTAAGTTATAAATTGATAACCTCTACAGAATCACTTTTAGTGTTATTATTTTTGCATATCTGTTTATATCTTTTTTCTGAGAGGTTCTTTGTTCTGGTGTACATCAGCCCTAAGGCGGCCAATAAACAGCGAACGGCCATAGATATCGGATTGCGTTGAGTAAGACATTTCGCTTTGAATGTTTGCGAGGAGGCTTGTTCGTGGGCAGTTGGAATGATCCTTAGAACTGTGGAGAAATTCACAGGATATAGCGGTTTTTATACGACTGCTCAAATAAAGGAGTGTTATAGTTTCAGCGTTAATTTATCGATGTTTGTGAGTTTATTTATGCTCGCCAAAGCTTCTGAACGCCTTACCAATTTCAATGTATGAGATACCGTTAGATTTATCTTGATAGCGCAAGTGACACATATAATAGGTACATAATAAAATAAAATAAATAAACTGGCGTATTTTAGACGCTACACAGTAAGAAAGAAACTTTTTCTTCCAAACCCATTGAGTGGGGTATCAAAATGAAGGGCTTAAAAACCAATTCCTGAAATATTAATATAACTTGCACATTTAATTTCAATGGAAAGATTAAACACTTAAAAAAAAAATAAAAATAAAAATAAAAAAAAAAAAAAAGCCTTTTATTTCTTGCTTAATCGACTTACAGTTTCAATAGCAAAGTGCATGCAAAATTATTCACAAATTCAAATAATTAAAATAAAAAAATGTTAAAATGTAAATTATGAATTAAAATAATAATATATTGAATTAATTAATCTGTTAGCAAGAACCCTCTCAGTGAAAGGTAAAGGCCTCCTCCAGAGTTGACCAGTACTCTCTATTCTGTGCCGCTCGCGGCCATTCAATACCTGCTACTTTTATGATGTCGTCTGCCCAGCGTGCGTTTGGTCTTCCTCTTTTTCTCTGTCCTAGTGGACCTGCCCATGTTGTTGTCTTTTTAGTCCAGCGATTATCACTAACTCTCGCAACATGTCCAGCCCAACGCCATTTAAGCTTTAGTGAATAGCTGAGAGCGTCAATGGCTCTAGTTTTTTGTCTTATATCAGTGTGGCGGATCTTTTGGATTTTCCTAATTTTTAAAATGCTTCTCTCCATACTCCTTTGGCAGGATGTAATTTTATTTTTTGTTTTTCTGGTAAATTTCCAAGTTTGGCAGGCGTATGTTAATGAGGGGAGAAGACAGGTGTTCATGACTTTGGTTTTCAACCGTATGGTCATATCACTTTTGAGTATTTCTTTGAGACTCCAGAATTTTTTCCATGTGATGTTGATTCTTCTATCTACTTCTAGTTGGTGATTTTGTTGGTTGAATGAAACTTGCTTTCCCAGATAAGTGTAGGCATCGACATATGTTAAAGATGAGTTTTCGAGATAAATAGGTCTTATTGTATGGTTCGTCATGATATTAGTTTTTGATAGGTTGATTTTCAAGCCTACTTTACGACTTTCTTCGTGTAGAGTGTTTATCATTATTTGCAGTTGATTTGTACTTTCTGATAGCAGGACTATGTCATCGGCAAATCTCAAGTGGTTCAAATAACATCCATTTATATCTATGCCGAATTTTTTCCAGTTTAATTTGCTAATGACGGCCTCCAGCACCGCTATGAAGATAGTTGGCGAGAGTGGGTCTCCCTGTCGTACACCTTTTCTTATTTGTATAGTTGTAGTGATTAAACACTTAACGAAAATAAATGATTTTGTAGTCGGGTTTTGTTTATATTCTACCTATAGTATAAGTAAAAGAAATGAAACAAAAGTACTTAGTTACAATGAATTAAGATAAATGAATGAATAGCAAGGAATGAAATTTAAATATAGATATGAAAGATGTAAATGAATTATGTATTTGGCTTGTCTGCTGAAATCGCTTTTCTCCTGTAACTTAGAACTATGGTATAGTATATTAAGATGTAACTGATATGTTCCAATTCTTCGAGACTTTAACTCTTAATATTATTTTAGAAGTCGATTGAAGTAAGGATCATAATGAAATGCAATACACAGTACGCGTTGAGAAACAATTTCAATATATTCAAATACTTATTTTATGTATTTGATATGAAAATTATGAATAGAATGTTGTTTTGAATTTGCCGTAGTAATTTTTGTACGGTCTTTCTCTCAAAGAGCTAGTATACTATTGTGGGAGTGTTAGTCGTCAATCGTAACCAGTACGTGTATGAGTCTTAGGGTCCGTTTCAGAATGTCCTAATAAAGTTTCGGGTTGCTATCCAACACATCAAATAACTGAATGATAAAAATGACAGTTAATATGCAGCGCGTTTCAAGCTTTAACCGATGCATAGGCTAAATCGATGACTGTGAAACGCAAAGATGGTGTTTATTTAATAAATAAGTTCTGGGTAGTATAACCGGCACTAACTCGAACATTTTGAAACAGGCCCTTAATCTCGTATGGATATTTGGATGTATGTAAATATTTTTGTTAGATACAAATTTTCGAAATAGTCCTAGAATTTTGTTCGTATATCCATTATTAATATTAATTACCTTCTCGGATTCTGCAACATATCAACAATGATATAGTTCATTATAATGTGACATACCGATTGATTTTCGTTATTGTCTCTACTTACTTTACCAGGCCACAGTTCTTTTGTAAATCTGCTAGGTTCTATTGTTAATTATATTATTAAATAGTTATAAAGTAGTTAATTGGTTGTTCACGTTTAACATGATGAGAACTGAAAAAGTTTTAATCGACTATTTCTTAAATTTATATATGTTAAGTATTCATAATTTATTAATTCTATACTTATTTATTTATAATTTCTATATATGACCATAGTTACTTAATGGGTACATAACATTTTTATAAATTTATATGTGACTAGCTTTCTGGGCGCGGCTCCGCCCGCGCGTATGTCGGTTATCGCGCGAAAACATTAACCTCTTTTTGCGCAGTCAGATAAAAACTATCCTATGTTTTTTCCCGGGTCTCAAACTATCTCCATACCAAATTTCATTCAAATCGGTCCAGTAGTTTTGGCGTGAAAGCGTAACAGACAGACAGACAGACAGACAGACAGAGTTACTTTCGCATTTATAATATTAGTACTGATATATTTGTATAACACAAATTTAGTTAGTGTATGAATCTGATGTTATTTTATGGATAATTTGTAAGTTAAAAAATATTTTATAACATTTTGCCGGAAAAAATATACTAAAGTCAACCGTGTACTAACTCTATTACTGTACAGGTCTTAAGTACAGACTTTAACGTCTAGTGTGAAGACCACCAGCAATGCAAGATTTTGAAAAAGTGTTATGTGGTTTAAATAAAAAATATTTATTATTATATATGTTAGATATAATATATTATAAGTTCAGCTTGAGGAGTACAGTCAACAAATACGGATAAGTACTCTATAAAATGTGGTTTATAATCATCATCAACTGACGCTCCATCATCCGTAAAACGATGTCTCTCACATTGGGGGATTTGGCATAATCCCCATGCATGACCGCCGTCGTTGGGATCTGAGTATAAGTTCTCAGTTCTTCGGAAGACGCTGCATCCCAACTTCCGGTATTTTGCCTTTTGACGCCTCTTACACCCTGTGTGACATGAGAAGGAATGTGGGGAGGGGGGGAGAATGATATTCTAACTCAGCACCCTACGCGAAATGTTAGTTACAATAACGAAATTTCTAGGCTAGCGATTATTAATTGAATTGAATTTATGATATTGAACGTCGACTAAAGTGCTTTGCGAAATATTACAATATACAATTTGGTGAACTAAAGCTGACCACAATCGATTGAAATCGTGCGTGTAAAGGTTTGCGGTTTTCTAACATAAACCAAAATCATTTAACGTTTGGTATTCGAACAAAGCTTACAATTTAAATTATTTAAATATCCGGTTTCGGAATAGTACCTAGACAATTATGCATATTCACGAATGCCTTTTAAAATACAACATAATGCGCATCACAATAACAATTTATAAATTATTTTCACAATTTTTGCAATTAGCATTATAATTTTAAATAAATACAAAATAAGTAAAAAACTCGGCCAAGTGTGAGTCAGACTCGCGCATCGAGGGTCCCGTACAATCCTGTAGGTATATAAGTAAAATGTTTGATATTTTTATTGCCAAATTAAATCCATAACATTATAAAATGATTGAAAATATTTGTATTACATTATGTAACTCAAATTTATGCTTTTCGCAATTTTTCCTTTATCTGTGCTATAAGACGTTGCTTCGTACCAAATTTCAAAATTCTGAGTTCACGGGAAGTACCCTGTAGGTTTTGATTCCCTTGCGAATGTCGAAAATTTGGGGTATAAACGGCTGTATCCTTTGATTGCGTTAGTTCAGAAGCTTGAGTTTTTCACAGCTACAAGGTACAGTAGACCTTAATATTTCATATGAATTTCAGCTAAAAACCTCTACGCGTTCCTGAGAAAAAGTTCTTGACAGACAGACAGACGGACAACAAAGTGATCCTGTAATGATACCATTTTTTCCGTACGGGTACGGAACCCTAAATATATACTTAAATGTGACCTCATTTCAATACGTGGTGTTGGCGTGTTGACGTGACGTGGAGCGTTGAAGATCTAGTTTTTTCGGATACCTATTCGAGCTTGTCACACCACGCGTAGTTTGCACGTATGTAAATTACCCCACAGATCTTTCTGCACGGGGATTTTCACACTATGTATGGTAGAAATCGCCTACGGTTTTATAACACTGTGGCAATTCAAACCGCGGTGTGAAATAACCATATATACGAGTATTTTTTTCTAACGGGTAGCTTTTAACTAGCATAGATCGCATATGGGCCATCCATAAAAGGGCAAATGGCCCTTTACCTGTTTTTGAGTATTTCTATATATTTGATTGTGTAACTTGTATTTATTTTGATAGCCTCGCATCTAGCCAAAGACAACTTTCAGAACCAAACATTACGTTCTGATTTAATGTTCTATACTCGTTCTAGTTTTTTGGTTGCCCGACGAGACACCGCACTTATGTGGAATATCTGTCAATAAGCTCCTTACGGTGTGGTCTGGTAATTACCCTCTGAAGCCAGCAATTCGAGATCACCTTAGCCTGTCACCACTGCATCACTTACCACCAGGTGAGATAGTTCTGTAAAGAAAGAATGTCTAATATACTGCAATATATATCTATACATATAATGGTCCCTCGCAAACATGCTGACCGAGTTCCTGCAATCTTAGAAGAGTAGAGAAACACGGCCGGGATCTATAAAACCGTCTAATCCAGTCTTACATTACGTGTTTTATTTTCAAGTATTCTCCATTACATACAATTGGCCCGATTTGGAGTAGTGTAGTGAATGAAACTGAATATTTTATGGTTATCGATTCCATCGGATCGGTTCACAGTGAAGGCAGTTTCTATTGTTATTTATATTATGTTAGTGCTATGGTTACTGTTTGATGTTGTATGATTTGATTTGGGAAAGAGAAGAGACTTAACACTTACGAAATGAATTCATAGGTACAAATCTAAACGATATGTAATAAGGTCAATCAAAGAAAAGTTTTTGGTAACAATAGTTTAAAATCCAGTAAAATTAATTGCTTGGCATTTTCTTATTTTTTGTAGTTTTTGTAGTATTATTTATGGGATGTATTTTTTGTGATATATATACAATATAACTTTGAGTTTCAATAAAAAGTTTAAAGTACTATATCAACGTAATAGTATTTTTTTAAATTAAAATATCAGTTTTTGCTAGAATTGGCATTACATCATAACATCAAAAATGTTTATGAAGGTAAGATTGGCATTATAGAAATTAATAATAATAATAATAAAAAAATAATGATACAATTGCATTAAAACCTAAACCTTACCTACTTAAGATTAAAAAAAGATACCATGTATTGTTTTAAAGATACCATGTAAGATAATTTGAAAAAAGATGTCATGTAAGATACTTTTTGAATTTCTTAAAAAGGAGAAGGTTAGATTGTATTTTTTTTCTTTTTGATGTTTGTTACGTGATTACTGTCAGTTAAGAATGAGTTTAAATATTATTTTTTGGTTGGTAGGTCGTACTTAAGGGGTAGTCCCATTTAAATTAGTTTAGCAATTTTTTTATATACGTGAAATATACTATTTTCATTTATTTTACAGTAATATAACTGAAAATAGTATTTGACAATGCCTACACCTCGACGCACGTTAATTGCAGGTATTATCGATGACCAAATACAGTGTGTGTCGGTGAGTGAAAATTTGTAAGCAGTATATATCACTGAAAAAATATATGTGATTATTTTTTATTTTAATTAATAACTTAACCTTTATTAAACTAAATACTATGAACTATATACAACACTACAGCTACTACAATAGCACTTAGACAACCTACAAGTCATAGCAGACTCATAGGCAGTCCAAATGCTCCAGCCTACTCCCAGTTGGCAGCGTGCCCAGCATGCTGGCAGCATTGCCCCGTTGAATTGCAATGCTTATTCTTGATATTTTCATATAACTTATATATAAATATAGCTGTTTAACCTTTCAGTGTTGTAAGACGGTTCCATTAAATAAATAACAAATCTCAGTATTTTTTCACAACTAAATCTAATGTAATAGTTGTTTATAATTTCTCAGGAAACGTGCAGCGCACCGTTAGTTGCTGTAGTAAATTAACAAAAGAAAAGCACTCGTGTCAACTTCCGCTCTCCCTTTTCTCTAGCCAACAAATCAAGCCCTTTCAAAACTAAACAAAACAAACATCCAATATGCCGCAAAGTGTTAGAGCTCTAACAGGGCAACAAATTACTGGACCTAAAACGGTAATGTTTAGCGCAAACGGAAGGCCGTAATGAGACAGCCAGTGACAGACGGTGGCTAACATATGAGAAGAGTAGCTTTAACAGAAGGGTTGAAATACAGAATTACTTTGTTTTTTTTTGGCTTAGATTTATACAAAAAGTACATAATATGAAATTTCAATCATAAAAATCTACCAAGTGCGAATACTGTATCAGTCGGATCGTCCACTGCTGGACACATCCTCCCCTATGTAGGGGGTATTTGACATAATCCCTACGCTTGGCAGGCCGCTTAAGGATCGCAGTGCAAGATGGCATAGTTCTTAAGAAGGCTCTGCTGTCCACCATCTAGTACTTTTCCCTTAGTCGACTTTTACGACACCCACACGGGAAGAAATGGGGAGGTGCAATTCTAACCCGGCACCTCACGGCCGCACAGTCAGACTCGTGCACGTGAAAACTAAAACAAGAGGTTATAATATAGTCTCCAATATGTATAGATAATGGTATGGAACTATTGTAAAAAAATAAAAGTGTCGAAGCACTCAAAAAGGTAAGCTACGTTATCTGCAGTCAAAACTATAGTTGACTGCTCTAGTGGCATTTAATTCTTTGACTTTCGTATCCGTGCTTCAGACGGCACGAGAATCCATATGCTGTGGTAAGATTGTAGTCCTTATAATGTGTTAGTAGCAAATTTCAAACATGTTCGCCTTACCAGGTCCAACATACGAGTAGAAAATCTGTTTACAAGCACCTAACAGTATGTTCCAGCCGCTGTCTATTGTGAGCCAATCATTCTAGTTTAGCCGGAATAACATCATATAATCATTTCATCAGGCGAGATAGTAGTCAAAGGCTAGTTTAACAGCAATAAAAAATATACAGGCGAGGCAATTGTTTTATTATAAGTACAATTAAATGTTCCATAGCTCTTCTACACATTCACCTATTCACGCCATAACGCACCCTGTATGGCATTCGTTAGAGACAAAGGGAATGGTGCTAATAGAACGAAATGAGGAAATATACAACCGACCTCAGTTTTGTAACAAAGCGCTAGATGTGCTAACTTGTGAACTGTTTGAGAAGGAAATGGTTACTTTGAGGTGAGATGTAACTACACTGGCATAGTGAAAGCTAAATTTTTTACAATATTACTTTTTATAGCTTCTTGGTTAGTCTTTGACCATTATGATGTCACGAAATCATCCTTTTTCATCACATTCTTGATTCAAATTTTAAGCAATCGCCAAAAATTTCATTTGCTTGATTAAGGTTTTCCACATTAAACATCCATTTCACACTCAATAGATAAATTAAAATGAATGTTCAGTTGCAGTAAAACACATCATGCTTTAAAAATGGCTTAAATGTGGAGTGAGTCTAATCACTCCACATATAAGCCATAAAAATGGCTTAATGGTATATACCGTCTTAAGGTGACGAGTGGACTCATAATGTTTTCACGCATATGCACTCATAATGCGTATGTTTACAACGCTTGTAACATATTTAAGGAATAACTAGGTATGTACATGTGATTATTATATAATATTGTAAATGTTTATAGGCTAAGAGTTTTGAAATAAACTACATATTATTTGTATTTGACGCATTCAACTCTGAGCAGTTTTGGCGAACGGAAGTTCTTGTCTTCTAACTTAAATTAAGAATACCTAGTTTTAACTTATTGGTATATTATTATAAAGTTATATGTTCTAAGGAACAATGAGAGGTGTTTTATTTTTGTTGTGCTGCTGCGGATAAGCCTGTTCCTGATGGTAAGCACGTTTGTCCAAAACAGTCATAATGCCACTATTGTGTGAATTTGTGTGTTACAATGCACTGCGCTCTACACTCTGCAACATTCGGTTTTAAGTTTAGAATATTCGGTTTTAAGTTTTGAATGCTCACATATTATCCCACCTTTACTCTTCCATCGTCTGTTCCATCCTTTATTCCCGCGCTACCTCAAGGAACAATTTAAATTTCTTCATTCTACCCATTCTCTATCGCTACGGTCATTAGAAAACTTAACGCTTCAGCAACCTGCAACTAAAATTACTTTCTACCACTTTCATTTGCCGCTGAAGCTGTCAGACTGTGGAACGCACTACCGCTAGAAATTAAACGTGCTCCTTCATTGAAATCTTTCAAGAATCAAGTCAAAAACTATTATCTCTTGCTCTAAGTTACTATAATAATAGACACTGTGGTACAAATATCCTTTTAAATTAAATTATATGTTTAATATATAGTAAATTATATGTGTATTATTATGTTTATATGATATATGTACGTTTATATTGTATTTATTTTAATAATATGAGTATATTCATGTTTACATAATATATTTATATGTATGTATGTGTATTCATTTATTTTTGTAGTTTTTGGTTAATAAGTTTATCTTTTGGTAACATCAATTATTTATGTGTAGAATTATTTAGACCATAAGAAACTCCGTCCGTTTTTTTTACTAGATCCCTTATTGATGGGTTATCTGGAAGAAATCGTTCTAAGCGATAAGACAGCCCATTGATACACTTGGTTTTAAGTTCTTTTTAGTAATAAGTTTATTGTTGTTATTATGGTGTATTCAATAAAGAGTTATCTATCTATTCGGTAACGTTACTTGCTATAGTGCCCTTTAAATCTAAGCGCAGCAATGTTTGCACACTGCTGCTTGGAGGTAGAATATCCGACACTGCGGAGGTACCAACCAAGTTAGCTTCTTGCTTAAGAGGACTACCATCTGGTTTGTCACCTGACTGGCACCAACCGGAGACCGCATGTGGGGCATCGAGATGAGAGACACTTTCCACGAGGTTCACTTTCATTTTCACTTTCACGAGGGTGACTCAGCCCGTTGTATTTGAAAACTATTTATTATCTGCATAAGTTATTAAATTTGTTGACGTTTTGCAACGTATTCCTTTCTTATTCCTGCGCCTCCAATCTGTGACACCGAGTAGTTCTGAATCGGCTGGTAGGCTTCGAGAAACCCCAAACGTGGCAACATTACCTGTTGGTAAGATAAGATCTGGTAGAAAGAAGGTATGGTATTAGTTTTTTCGTCCCTTAAGGCCGAACTTAAAATGGGAACTGACTTTTAAGGACAGCCCTTTGTTACCGGTGTTCGAAAACTTAGTTATTTTAATATGGCGAAATTATTAGTAAATACAGAACGCGCTAGAAATTGACAATACGTTCTTGTGTCTTGATGACTCACGACAAACAATTTCTAAAACCTATCACGCGATACAATACTAAGTTTTCCAGAAAATTTAATAACAAGTGGAGGCAAAGAAAGAGAAATACAAACGCGACATAAACGGCCGCAATCAGTTCTTCAAACTGAATAAGACAGGACTTAGTTATTATATACTATAAAACAGTATTAAAAGTTACTATAAAACAGTAGAATCATATAAAAGTCAATTGAAATTATAAACTGAAATTACAGAAAATAAAATACCTCATAAGCAGAATAACTTTTTTTTATGCCTGATAGCTTTTGACAACGATCTCACATGATGTTAAGTGATAATGTGGTCGAAGATGTTGTTCAGGCTAACCTACAATTACTGGCTCTCAAGGACAGCTGCCAGAACACACCGTTAGGTGCTTGGCTACAGATTTTCAACTTGAGGGTGGTAGCTAGCCAGGCGGGCATTCGTAAAGTGCCCTACCACCATGCTGTAACGACTGCCATCCTAAGACAACAACCGGGATCGACGGCTTAACGTGCCCTTCGAAGCACGTGCCCTATCTTACAGGTTAGAGACTTGGGTGTAGTAATGAATTCAAACATGACATTCCGATCGCATATCGATACCATATGTGCACAGGCGTTCCGAACCCTTGGATTCATTTTGAGACAGGCCAGGCATCTGGACAGCATACCTGCTTTAAAGGCACTATACAATGCATTCGTAAGAAGTAGGTTGGAAAGCAATGCAATAGTTTGGTGTCCCATTGAAGAAAAATATATATTAAAGGTAGAAAAAATACAGAGAAAATTCATACGATGGCTCTATAACAAACAATATGGATATTACGTGGGCTATCCGTTTTTGTATCCCAGTAATTTTTTGCTTGGAATGACGGGTTATAAAACTTTGGAAGCCAGGAGGATCGTTTTTCTGGTGGAATATATTTTAAAGGTTTTAGTGGGAAGCAGGAGCAACCCAATTC
This sequence comes from Plagodis dolabraria, assembly GCA_963854805.1. Classification (NCBI taxonomy): domain Eukaryota; kingdom Metazoa; phylum Arthropoda; class Insecta; order Lepidoptera; family Geometridae; genus Plagodis; species Plagodis dolabraria. Next base: position 4,929,163 of record OY978443.1, on the reverse strand, counting down.
TGTTAGAAGGAATATCCATTTCAGTTCCAGAAAACTATCTAAGAGCTCGGCGGCATAACTTATTTGAAGTACCGAGATGTAATACTGAGCTTGGACGTCAGTCACCTCTCCAGCGCGCTTTGCGCATACTTAACGGGATAACTCACCAATACCAGCACTTGGATTTGTTCCACTGCACGTTAATAGAGTTTCACAGAACGGCAGTAGAGTATGTGGAGTTATACTCTTTGGGTCATTTGTAAATATATATATGTATCTATTTTGCTTTGTGTGTATTTAGTTTATATTATAGTGTAATTTATAGGTAATTATTTTTAGGTTAAGCATTAGGTCGGCGAATTGGGAAACTGTAATGCCCACCAAATGTAATGTACTGAAATAAATAAATAAATAAATAAATAAATCTTGCTTAACTTTGCTGATCGATTCAGAATGGTTAAGCGATCTTCACTACGTGCGCTTCTGGAAATGAGCTTCTGATGAACTCATAATTTTGGTAACCATAGTTACCAAAAGGGTACTTTTCTTTAGAGTAAGAATGAATCACAACGGGTATTTGTGTCCCGGGTTAGGAACATTCGTGTCTTAATTAGATAAAAAATATTTTGAGTCAACTTTTGGGCACCCACTGAGAAATAAATGAATGCTCATAAATTTAGATTAAAAACTGTTTTAAACATTATATTGATGTCTAAATGAAAACATTAATATAATTTTCAAAATGTATTGAAACTTAAAACAATAGTAGGAACGCAAAAATATTATATATTATACAACACTTATTATTTCTTCGCTCAAACACATATATACATATGATAAAACAGTTGACATATAACTTATTAGGTTCAATGCATGATGCAAATAAATGTTTATTTTTAGTTGCATGGACAGGATCTTTTCGAAATTTAGGTACTGTCTACGTCAATCTACTGCAGTCAGTGTCTACCGTATCGATTTCAGGTACGGCATTTGCTAATGCATATTGCATGATGCCGCCTGCCGTTATTATAGTAAGAAGGGGAATCAAGAACCATTTTACGAAAAATAGAACAAAATTGAATCCAAAACTGCATAATAAAAGTTTAATTGTAAAACTTAAATCATTTACTATCGTGTGACACCTGGATAAAATTAAGTTGTTTATTTTAGTTCGTCTATCTCCTCTTTAAAATCAATCAAGAACAGGTACATGCAATAAATTATTTCCAGATAAAATTATTTTTATAATGCACAATTATAAAAAAAAGTAATGGATGTCAGGACTACGATAAAAATATTTTATATATTTATTATAAAGAAATTAAATGATATTTTTACAACTTATCAATAAAATAATTGTAAACAGCAGTTTCTTAAGTCCTGATCTCATTTTCAGCACGTATACTTTATACCTTGTACTCTGATTAAATTATTTAATAAACTATAATGTCGTCCACTTCCTTCTTCAAATGTGCGTATATTTACTTATACTTCATATTGCATTTAGAATATTTATATAATAATAGATATTTATGTAATAACCGTAGGCTTTTGAGCAAATTTTCGTTAACATAATTACAACATATCTACCACATCTGTATATTCCCAAAGGGGTCTGTCGCCAAACACCTAATGTTATAATGGCTCCTGTTCTTGACAGACAGTAATTCTAAGCAAGTAGCAAGGTAAGCTTTAACAATATCTAGACACATATCATTATTTACCATCATGTGAGCTAGTAGTATAAGGCTAGCCTATCAACAATAAAAATAGTTGGCAATGATTTTTAAATATCCAGTTTGTGCCACTATTATTTTGAGTTTGTAAAAGGGTCCAAATTTCCGTCATGTGATTCATGACATGACTGTTCCGTGATCGTGGTAAGAAGTAATTAACGGACTTAACCCAATTTGGTCATGACATTTACTTGAAGATTAATAACGCCATTAGAACCAGAGTACGTAATTGCTGAAATTGCACGAAATGCTTCCCTATTATAATGTCAATTTCTAATCAATGTAAATTACAGACTGGACTTAGCAGGTTGTGTTTCGCATGATTCCTCATTCACGACAGTAGCTGTATAGCCTGCAATTATCCGGCAGCCTGTTTGTCATTACACGTCTACTACTTTGTAGTACGACTCTATTATTTTCTTTGTCTACTATTTGCTTTGAATTTTCTGTGTACTGGATTTCATGGAAAATGTAGTGACGTTTTACTTAATACTTAATAATTTTGTTCTTTGAAGGGAAAATCGTTTGATGTTTAAATATAGCTTGACTGTTTTAACTTTGTAAAAGAATATGGATATGATAACTAGTGTGTTTTGTATTACTGCATTAATATATAGCATAAATCGAAATGTTAGAAAATTAGGTTAAATTATTTTTAATTGCTTCTAAAATATCAATATAACAAAAAAATTACATAGTGTGATGTCGTCTACTCACTTTGTTTCTATTAGATCAGTATAAAACAAAAACTAAATTTTATATCAATATTGCTATAAAATTATATAACATAAGAGCGGGGACAGCGGGCGGAAGCTGGTATAAATATAAAAAAAGATAATCAGTTACTTTAATTTAATTTTACATAGTAATGAAACAACTTTAAACGGTTTAAATCGCGTATATACGGGGTGACAGTCACCCCGTGACCACGATCACTGCAGTGTTTGAAACGTTGGGATAAAATAATGAAAAATATACGCGATTTAAACCGTTTAAAGTTGTTTAATTACTGTGTAACAATCGCGAAAACCTAAGACAACATTAATTTAAGTTTATTTATATTTCAATTACCGATTATCCATATTATAATGTTTCCAATAAATATGTACAATGATTTAAATTAGGTATATCAAGCCAACCCAAAAAAAAGAGTTGAATTTACTGCAAATATCTGGAAATAATATTTGTATTTTTAATTCACAAAATTATGTTTTACTTTAGTTGTGATATAATAAAAGTAATTTTGGTTCTTGTGCTAGTATTTTATAGGATCGTCCAGTAACATGAAACACAAGCCAAGTTTTTATTAGTCAGAATCTCATATTCACTCAGTTGACTGACAAACGCGTTTTTATTAAAATGAACAAAGCGAAATGGAAATAATAATAAAACATTAAGCGATTGATCATTCTACCAAAATGTTCTGCTTAGGCACACCAACTAGCCGTAAGAAAATCCTCCTTGGAGGTCAACTGCAGCCTTAGAGCAACATGGACTTCGACCGTTCTGTGTTGCTTTAAGTCTGGAGGAGGCAATCGGGCCTTCGAACAGTTGACTCTTCAGTTTGTTGTTTGTTTAGGGAGGACATAGATGTTGGCTACCGCTGTTGGACGTCCAACTCCACTGAATTTTGTGCGAGGGAAGGCCCTCTTATAGCCTGAGAGACGGGCGAAGGCAAAAAGCGCTTTCCACTACCGTCTCCTGCGGGCGCCAAAAACGCACCGCTACTAAAGGAGGGGTTAACAGCAAGGTCAAGGGCAACTTCTTGTACCCTACTGCTACGAGGCTGATTAATTGAAACCGTGCTTGTACCCACTCAGACGGACTTTTCTAAAGAGACAAAAACCTTGTATAACTTCCTTGCATTTCGACATTAACTGCTAAATCTCCGCAAGTCCTGAAGGTTAATGTCAGTTGAAAAACATAACATTACAATGTTAGAAACAATGTTCTTGTTTTGCATGTAGCACATTTTGCGTTACAATAACTTACATGTCACATAACCTTGGTATTTATGTCGAGTGGGGAACATCGCGCTGTCTAGTCTGACTGATTTATTTGTTTACCCAATATTGTTCTTCTGGATTATATGAGCAAGTTCTCTTTGTATCGGTATGTCAGTTTCAGTTTTTAACTGATTTCAATCTGAAACTTATAACCATTCGATTTTTTAAGGACCGGATGCCGTTTGATTCAGCTGACGTTGGTTGAAGCATTTGATAGTCCAGGGAGACTAGTGGCAGAAAGCACTATACCTGAGGCTGGCACATACACACAAGCCCACGCATTCTTCTTTTAGATCCTGATAACGAACTACCGGATTGGAATTGTTGGTGACTGGCTCATGGGCACCACTGTGATACAAACTTCGGCTTGAACCATCGCCAAGGTTATTATTGGAAATTGGAAACAACTGCTCCTGTAAAAGATTGTGCCGTTGAGAATACGGATACCGACGAGTTCACTGTTTGACTGTGTTCTTTTTTCACGACTGTTCTTTGTATATAGTATGTGGTAATTTTATTTTGCTTTAGTTATTTATAAATTCACATCACAACTTAGTAAAAAGGCGAAGTTATTCCTAAGCAGTTATAATTATTAAGAAATGATGTGCATAATTTTCCAGTCTCTTATCGTTCTTAGATTACCATGTTGAAGACTTTTGTATAATACATTTACAAGCTAGATGTACTTAATATACCTATTATGACTTTATCCAGTATCCACCGAAGATGAAAGCAAATATATCCCTACATTAAGACTATTGGATCTCTGTGGGCGAAGCTGTTTCAATTCAACACCCACATTTCGTCAGATGTGTGTACGGGCATGCCATACATTAGGTTAATTATATTTTCTGCAATAGATGCATTTCGATGACTTACACAAGGCGCCGACTGAGCGGTAGCGATTGTCACACTAACCTAGTCTGTAATTTTCTTTATATTAGCAAATATTAGTAATAATCAGTGCATTAAAAGTAATCAAACAAACCACATCTTTTCTCTTCACAAATAAGTATACTTTCTCCGTTCAATGTGTTTCGGTGAAATGTCATAGGTGGTGAGCCTTCTTTGATCTATCGGTCACAGATCCAGACTTCGAGCTGGTACTGGAAAATTTTCAATCATCATAAAATTTCATCACAAAATCCTTATAACTGTCCAATCCAGACATCAAACTAAATACCTTGAGCTTCCTATCCTACTGAAGCTACAAGATAATCTGTGTTCGTATTCCTACGCAATGATTTATTTTCAAATAAAAACTTGCAAAACACTCTATTCTAAATGTTTTTATCAAGGATCTTTTCTTCAGTCTTTGCGCTATTTACACAGTTATACAAATGTTTAAACGCTATACTGTTCTGTTCTGTTATATAGCTATTATGTTCTGTTATATGTATCATTAATTTCAGCCGACGTTTCAATCACTTTGCTATGATCGTGGTCACGGAGTGCAACACTCCAGTTGATTAATTACTTAGGGTATTTTATTTTACAAGCGAAAAATCAAACCATTTTGTTGCAGAAAGATAAATGACATTGCGTGCTTTTTTTTTGTATTACATGCCTTTTAAATTTATAAAAATAAAAACTAATTATTTTAATTTAATGTATTCTAAATAATCTTGTAGACTGAAACATATGCTAATTTTTATTTAAGTAAACTATACAGCAACCCGCGCTGGCTTCGCACGGGTGCAATGTTGATACTAAATATACGCGTACTTCAGAATGTCTTCATTCAACCAGCGTTTGCAATGTAAGCGCAAAAAAATGTGTTTATTTACAACATCACATTAAAAACCTCCAAAATTATCAGTGTGTCTCTACTCTATTAACCTTCTCCTTGAAACACTCTATATATCCTTGAAATACTCTATAGAAACCGTATCAAAATCCGTTGCGTAGTTTTAAAGATCTAAGCATATAGGGACAGACAGCGGGAACCTACCTGGTTTTATACTATGTAGTGATGGTAATGTGGTCGAATGTATTAACATGCTAAACCTAGAATGAATGGCTTATAAAGACAGCGGCCAAAATACTATTCCATTCCTATATAAATTATCTACTAGGCAAGCTTAATGATCTGCTAAATGATACCCATATCCAGAGTATTACAATGTGATTTTACTGAGTTTTTCACCAATATTGCACATAGTTATGTATTAAATAATGCTTGGCGTCAAGTCTATTCGTGTATGTTATTTTAGTCATTTCATTTGCGTATTAACTAAATAGGGGTAATGAATCTGAAACCCTCGTGTTAAGTTTACAGGCAAGTTTATTTTTTAAAGCTTATAGGCTAGTCCTTGACCACTATCTCATCTGTTGGTAAATGATGATGTGCTCTAGGATGGTAAACGGCCTTGGCCTAGACTTAGTGGCATTCAAGGACTACTGTCGAATCAAACTATTAGGTTCTTGGCGACAGATTTTTAACCCAAAGGTGGTAGCTAGCCAGGCGAGCGTCAACGAAATACCCTTCTTCCATGAAGCTAAAGCTGGCTGGCGGTGGAGATTTCTCCATGGACCACGGTACGGCAGTCCATTTATTCTCGCTCGGGTATCACTGCTTCAAAATTAATATTACAAATATTACAAGAATTCTAATCACTAAATTACTCCAAGATTCCAATATTCACCACGCACACAACATACCAAGCTAGCAAACAGGGCAAAATCTCGAGAACTATGCAAACTTTGTACAAGACGCAATCCCCAAATCTACCGCTTTTGTTAACGATGATTTAGAACTGTGTCTAATTCAAACATAATATTTGGGACAAACATACCAAATTGTACGGTAACACTTAACTGAAATAGATGCGGGGAAAGCAAATAGTTAAAGTTGAGTCTACGAACATATTATTGTATGTACAAGCGTATAAGGATTTGTTGGAAGGAGTCTTAGTGCTATTTGAATGACCTGTTCGAATAGTCGATGATATAATTTATATTCAACATAGTATAAGTATTGTCGTATAGGACTTAGGTATTGAGTTTTGTTTCAATGAATTGCAAGAGATGGCTAGCGTTGACAGTAATTGTAAGTTTTTGCATTGTGGAAGGGCATTTTGCGCATGCCGGCCTGGCTAGTGACCACCTTCAAGTAGAAACTCTGTCGCCAAGCACCTAACGGTTTGTTCCGGCAGCAGTCCTTGAGAGCTAGTGAAATTACAGGCACATGAGACTTAACAGCTATGTCTCAAGGTGACGGGCGCAGTGCAAGTCGTGACTTGCGACGAAATGCATCTGTTATAAGCAGAGATTAGTCCGCTTAACATCAGGTGGCTCTCGAGCTTGTTCCGACACAATAAAAAAAAGTGTACAAAATAATTCCTAAAATACTTTTACGAGATTACCACGCATGTGCAAACTAATTTTGTGTTTAAATTTTAAGTGAGGTGAATTTTTTTTTAGGTGTTTATATTTTATGGTAGTGTTGCCTTGATAATAAGAACCATTTTCCTTTTATATCGAAGGTTAATAAAGTAATGAAATATGGCGCTAGAAGATGAAGTACCATCTATTATTCCCATATGACATTTTTCTTTTTTTTTTATGTAAGCAGTTGTGACGGGACAAGCATGAGGCCCACCTGATGTTTAAGGGAGTGGACCTCTGCCTTCCACAGGTGCATTTTGTCCGACTGAATTGCACTGCGCCCGTCACTCTGAGACATACAGGTGTTAAGATATTTGTTGCAATTTTACCAAAAATAGTACAGGTATTTATGTCCCTGAAACGCACCTACAAAAGTATTATTTTAGTTTAGTGATACTTAGAGCTCACCCACATTATTTAGTTATTATTCAATTAGCACTTTACTCTTACGGCCATTCACATTATTAGTAATTTTTAATAAAACTCAATGTAGGACTTAATACCGTAAGTAAAATTACCAGGTAGTTATTCGTAGATCGCATAATTGTATCGATATAAATTATATACAGGCCATTTCTAAACAAATGTTGTCGCGTATGAAAGGTCGATATGCAATTAACATAAGGACAAAAACGAAAAAGTGCGAGTCTGTGTCTGGGCCTTGTCAACACGTCAATTGTTCGAGATGTATTTGCATGTGGTTTTGGGCTGCCTTTGACCACAGCTTATTGTTACAGTTAGTCCTTGAATAGGTGGAACAGTGAATCCATTTGATAACTATTGTCCCAAATATTACTCTCCAACAACTGAGCTCAAAGCTTATTAATATGTGGGTGGTGAAACTTTAGTAGGAATTGAGACCAATCTATTGATAGTAACTGTAAAGTATATACGACAAGCGGTAGTAATTGACATTCTCAGTAGATGCAATATTTTTACCAATTATCTTTAGGGCAGGAAGTTCTCAGTCGGTCAGATCATATCCTGGGCACAGGGTGAATGACACGGGTTTGAATAAATTTGTAATTTTTAAGTTAATTCGTATATTAACGGTGTATTTCGACAGCGCTTGGCGACAGATTTTCGACTAGAGGGTGGCAGCTACCCAGGCGGGCATTCGCAAAATGCCTTAACACGATTTCTAATTACTAATGACTAAAACAGTAACCGAAGCGAAGCGATCAGTAGTAATGTCACTAGCGGTCACCCATCCAACTCATAAGCGCAGACTTTGTTTAACTCAGCTGATCGCTTAAGAACGGCTAAGCAAACTACGATACGAGTGGTTCAAAACCTAAGTATTACTAACCAAAACCTTTATATTTCCCAATTAAAAAATATATATTAAATAATGTCACCACAGCGTACTGACGTCATTCTTGGTTCTTCCATCATCGTTCTAAAATCTAAATATTATTCAACAAAATAATTTAAAACGTACGCTTTCACAAATTGCTCCAGAAACCAGTCAAAATGTTCATCAACATCAAAGTGATCTACGACTAAATTACGTGACCAACAATTCGCTAAATCAAAATTAGTATGCTGCCGTCAAATCTGGACATCAAGATGCAAATCTGGGTATCGTCCGTCCAACTCAGTTATTACAAAACAGGCCTGGAATACAATGGATTTGTTGAACACAGTATTTCATCTTAAAGAAAATCAGTATGTTTTTTACGTAAACAGTTTTTTTTAGCGCCTGAAAAATATATGTAGCGTTACATAGTAACCGATATGCATAAAACATATTGTAGTTAATCATAATAATAATATATATATTTAATTATACTGTATTAAATCATGAGAATATAATCACAAATATTACATATTTGAGTTATGTCACCGGAACTGATATTGATAATTTTATTTAGCTAAATTTTCATTTAATTTACTCCTTTTTTGTTTCTAAATATGATGTTTCATATTATATTATTATATTTACAATTTTGCTCAGTATAATGTTTATTTATTTAATTAGTTTTTGTTTACTTATTGATGTTAAATTAAATAAAATGTTCATCTCTAGCAGGAATCGAACCCACGTCCTTCATTTTTACGAACCGGGTTCCATAACCGCCAAGCGTGGCCATCAAAACTGGCTGGACAGATGCGAATTTTGTGCTCTTATTGTATTATTTTAACCATTATAGGGTACCTATTATAACAGACAAAATAAATTTCAAATATGGCAACTGAACAATGTAATAAACAAGTTAGGTACCTTTTCTTCTGGCATTTCTTAATACATACCCATTTTTTTTTGTTGTTGATAGGTAAGCCTTTGACCACAATCTCACGTGATGGTAAGTGCTGATGTGGTCGAAGGTGTTAACAGGCTTAACCTAGAATGAATGGCTCTCAAGGACAGCTGCCGGAACACACCGTTAGGTGCTTGGCGACAGATTTTCAACTTGAGGGTGGTCGCTAGCCAGGCGGGCATTCGCAAAACGCCCTTCCACCATGTGGTGAAGCTCAAGCCCGCGGCGGGATTCAAACCATGGACATGCTGCGCGGCAGTCCATAGCCAAAGCCACTGAGCTATCACTGCTTCCATTTAACATATTTCGTAAAAACTATTTTAAGCTTCGTGGTTTATAGAAAAAAAATGAAAAGTAATGATGATGATGATGATTAAAAGTAGCCTAAGTTTTAATTCAGGATCCAAATAATCTTAATTAATATATATATTTATATATGATATATATATATATATATATATATATCATAGATTATTTGGATATTAATTATCGTAGTACTCAAAACATTCGCAGTTTAATATTAGAGGGTTCAATTTGAAACCAATGTATCAAAATACTTTTGCAACAGGAAAGTAAAACTTTATAACCCATATATATAACAATATATATAATAAGATCAATAAGTGTGCGTGAGCTAAATCAAGCTTAACATACAAAACTGCCTTGCACATTGACAATATTTCTAAGATGCTCATCTTGCAACCGAAAGATTAATTAGAATTGTAAATGATCCAACAGTAAGTCTCCCAAATCCTTCCAGTTAACTTCGAATCAAAATGTTTACCGAAAACAATCCTTTTGAAGATTAACTTGCCGGCGGAATATTTATAAGGGTTAATGTTTAAAGATCTTTGACTAAGGTAGTGGTGTATGAATTTATCCGGATATTGGTCCGCTATCGGCCAATTCCCGGCATGTATTTACTTTACTGGATAAACTTGAAAATGCTTGCTAGCTACAGCTTGATCATCTTTGTGTAGAAAACATGTCACTAAACACCTAAACGGTAGGTGCAACTGTTCTTGAGAACTATTTTCAACTTTAGGATAAGTCTGTTCACCACCTTGGACCATATCATCACTTAAGTACCAAGGTGTGATTGTTATAAAAGGCTACCCTGTCATCATTATTAACTAAATATACTGGCTAGTACTCACGGTGTTTGGTTGAAATCTCCGACCGGTGTTCAGTAAAGATGCTCATTCTCAAGGAATGCGGGCAGCTTCGAGGGCTGCTAATCTGTCATCGTTTTCAAAACTTCTACGATAATTTCCTGAAATTGAAATTCAATATGGTGTCAAAATCAAGTCATTATCACTTCGAGTAATTCAGGTATATTGAGTATGGATAACTTAATTAATGTTGTTTCAGATCATGCTATCTAAAATAGTATTTACTAACGAGCAAATCAGTGCAGGACTTTGAAGTCTCTACTAAAGTAAGATTATTTGCTCATATCATGAAATTTTGTCTAATGACACTAGCTTTGGTGAATGAGTCGTACCAATAACTGAAAAAGTTTAAGCTTAAGAATGTGCTAGAAGACGCAAGTTCAAGACACAGTGCATGATATGGTAGCATATGGACATATTGCATGGTCGGCAAAACTATTTTTTTTTTGGATTGCCTATAAAGTAGTTCGCTTTGTCTCTGTTCACTACAGTGATAGGATAAATAATGATCCTTTAAGATACACACTTACCCTATTAAGAACACCAAACATATTTTGATGCAAGAGTTGACGTGTATGCTTTAGATATTTTATCCGTCCAAAATAATAATGGCTGCATCTCTAATAATGTTTATAGAAAATATCCTAAGGTTTCTACTTGATATTTTATCAAGGAGAAAATTATGATGGAATTTTTGTTTTTGAATTCTTGAGAGAGAATCTGTTTATTGTTTTAAGTTGAAGATGCTGGACCCAGCGAGTCGGGAAATTGCTTTCACCCTTAGTTTGTTAACTTTGATATTGATTTCGCTTATCAAATTTTGCTTTTATTTATAGTCGTAAAATCGTTTACGGATTTAATTGAATTCTTTTAGGGTTGCATAACTAAAGGGCAAGAAAGAGCCTTAGCAATGAAACTCAAGTGTGTATAAAATCCGTTCGTTTGTATGTCATGGGTCTTAAAATCGTCAAAAAATTTGTTCCCAACAGACACTCTCGATATTTTTACTATAACTCGATATTTGACTAAATTAGACTTGCTTTATTACATAAGAAGGTAGACGAAAAAAAAATGTCTTCAAACTAAATAACATGCGGGGTGTCACCATTTAGAATACAGAGATATTTTTATTTGGATAAAGTAAAGAAAAGAGAGTAAAAGAAAGAGGGAGGCCTCAATATTGTCACTTTTCATAGATCTATCTCTAAAATATGTATATTTGTTGCCATTTCAATGCAACATTCACAAGTTGTTCCGTTTATATGCTATACTACTAATCTATCTACAAAATTTGTTGTTTTTTCCTAAAATCTCATTCTTTTCCAGCATGTACTTACCTGAGCTCGTGTTGCTTCTTCTATAAGTATTTAGTTTTTTTTCTATATTCATTATTTATTTTCAATATTTTTTTTAGATATGCGCAGTTTGTCAGTTAAGTAGAGCATAGGGTTGATTATTTAATGTTGATAGTTTAGTTTTTGACCACAGTCTAGCTATCGTTGAGGTGCATATGTAAACAGTACGCTCGTGACCCACCTCGCCGCTCGCCTCGCCACACGCGACGCTCGCGTCTGTAGCGATATTTTGAACATGAGTCGAAGAGATGAGCGGTTTACGTGAAGTTGCGTTTACGCAATCGCGTCGCGGTCTCGCTCACTTCAGCCGACGTGCTTCGAGCAACACGTAGATAGTAGTTTTATTTAAAAAATGGATTGGAGTAATATCCAGTTTTTTTTTTGGTTTACCAAGCACAGTCAACCATTTGAAACCCTAAGCATGTTCATGAGAAAATTGAGTAAAGTATACTTAATGTAAAGCTGGAGTGGCGGAACATATTACGTATATTTAGATATAGACTTTTAATAAATGTGTTTTTATTATTTTTTTGGAAGGTCCCAAGTTTACTCGCTTCGCTCAATTTAATTGTAATAATTTTGTAGGGTACAATAAAATAATAACAATTACGAGTAAGCTTCTAAAAAATATTAAAAACATATTTATTGCTAGTTTTTATTTGTTAATTTTTGTAACCTTGCGAGAAAATAATAAAGATTTCAAAACACAAATGCAAAGTGGATGCAACTTGAACTTATGTGGGATTTAGACGGGTGACTGAAACCGCGAGCACATTGTTAATGCGGTATACAAATACAATCTTAAAATTATGTTTTATTTTCTTCGTTTAAAAAGCAATCATGCATTTTTGTCCATTAAAATTTCTACTCATAGGTATTGAAAAATGTACACTCTACACTATACGTTTACGCTGTTGGTATGCCCCTAATCTAGATGCCAATGTAGTCCCCGTCTGTATGACAATGGCTACCAATTAGGAGGCCATGTTCCGCCCACTGCCCAGCATCTACGATTCAAATGAATACAATTTTACCACGTTGACATTTGCACGATTGCAGGACTTTGTTCAATTTATTTAGTTGGCGTGTAGGTATTCTTTGGGAATTGCATATAAAACCTATAAAAAAAATTTTAACAAAAAATGGAACCGACTTCAACACCCAAGTGTGAAATAACTTGTTGAAGTCGGTACCATGATGGTTCAAAAGTACCTATTATCACAATATTGTGGGCATGGTACCGACTTCGACAAGTTATTTCACACTTTTGGGTGTTGAAGTCGATTCCATTTTTTGTTAAAATTTTTTTTCAATCTTTTTAGTGTAACACAAAAACGGCTTGACCGATTTTGATGAAATTTAAAATGGGACCAAAAGACAAGCGTCAGCTTTCAAACAAAAAAAGAATTTTCAAAATCGGTTCACCCAGTCAAGAGATCTGAGGTAACAAACATAAAAAATTTTTTTTAAAAAATACAGACGAACTGAGAACCTCCTCCTTTTTTGGAAGTCTGTTAAAAATGAGATTGCGTAGGAAATTCAAGTTCACAAATTTTATACTGCCTGAGGTCAATACATAAAAGATAATGCTGATTAACAAGGCATATTTAAAGAATGTTTCAGATATGTAATAGATCGGCCTTCGGTGACCCAAAGTCCGGTGGAGTTAAACAAGCATCTGCGGCAGTCAATATCATCTATGTTTCCAAAAAAAAATGCTTCAAGCTCAATTACAAAATCTGACACCAAGTTGGTACTAAACTGTGTGTCATGGTGGATGTTTTTGAAGGACATTTCCTTGTAAAAGTTTATAGTTTGTTTATTATCTGTGACTACAGCATTACTTATCATAAAGTGAGATAGAGGTTAGGAACCCTAAAAATCACATAAAAATAAAGATCTGGGCTGCCTCGTGCTTTATCGAAATCACATGTCTGCCGTTAGGTAACAGCCTGTATTTAAATGTGACAAATTTAACAAAATTGGTTTAATATGTTTGAGAATAATGAAGAAACAAAGAGGTACATAAAATATAAATACGTTTTTACAAGTACATCTATTTAAATAATCTATTTAAAACTGTTTTTTTTTTTTTTATTTTTTTTTTTTTTTTTATGGGATAGGAGGGCAAACGAGCAGGCGGCTCACCTGATGGTAAGTGATCACCGTCGCCCACAAACATCCGCAACACCAGAGGTCTCGAGGATGCGTTGCCGGCCTTTAAGTAGGGAATATGCTCTTTTCTTGAAGGTTCCTAAGTCGTAACTGTTCGGAAATACTTCACCTGGCAGCTGGTTCCATAATGTGGCAGTGCGAGGTAGAAAATGCCGTGAAAATCGCAAGGTTGTGGACTTCCAGACGTCGACATGAAATTGATGAAACATCACGCTTTGTCGGGAAGTCCGGTGGCGAAATTGAGCTGCAGGTAGTAAATCGAACAGTTCCTCAGAACACTCCCCGTGATATATACGGTAAAAGATGCAGAGTGATCCAACATCTCTACGCAAAGCCAAAGGGTCGAGCCGACCGGAGAGAACTTGATCGTCAACGATTCGAATCGCTCTGCGTTGAACGCGGTCAAATGGAAGAAGCTGGTACTGGGGAGCTCCCGCCCAGAGGTGAGAGCAGTACTCCATGTGAGGTCGAACCTGAGCCTTATAAAGTTGCAGGCGATGGGCCGACGTGAAGTACCGCCTCGCCTTTCCGAGCACACCGAGCTTCTTAGAGGCTAACTTAGCCTTATCTTCCAAGTGACAGCGAAATTGGACGACGTTCGATATGTCGACGCCAAGTACTCCGATGCTAGTAGAGGTGGCAAGGGGAGTGTCTTCAAAACGGAGGGATACGACAAAGGGGGATATCTTAGCGGTAAACGCACAAACTTGTGTCTTCTTGGGGTTAAATTGGACTAAGTTCATTTGGCCCCACTTCGAAACATTTGACAGCATGGTCTCGACTGAAGTCACAAGTTTGTTCCGACTCTCGACAACGCTTTCCCGAGAAATATTAGCGCGGCCGGTGTATGAGGCATCTCCGGTGCTGTCATCTGCATAACAATGAATATCGCTGAGTTGCAGCATGTCATTGATGTGCAAGAGAAATAGACTCGGAGATAGCACACAGCCTTGCGGAACGCCAGCATTAATCGGCTTTAAGTCGGAGCATGCACCGTCGACAACGACCTTGATGCTCCGATCTGCCAAAAAACTGGAGATCCATTCGCACAATTTCTCGGGAAGCCCATAGGAAGGAAGCTTCGAAAGAAGCGCTTTATGCCACACCCGATCAAAGGCCTTCGCTATATCCAAACTAGCCGCCAACGCCTCACCCTTGGAATCCACCACCTCCGCCCATCGATGCGTAAGATATACTAAAAGATCACCAGCTGAGCGACCGCGACGAAAACCGTACTGGCGATCGCTAATCAGCTGGTGCTCCTCTAGATATTGCAAGAGCTGGTTGTTGATAATGGATTCCATTATCTTGGAGAACAGAGACGTTATAGCTATAGGGCGGTAATTGGACGGATCTGAGCGGTCACCTTTTTTAGGGATCGGGTGCACCAAAGCCGTCTTCCATATTTTTGGGACAACGCCTGATGAGTAACAGAGCCGGAAAAGACGCGTTAGAACCGGTGTCAACTCTGGAGCACAAGTCCGCAGCACTATCGGAGGGATGCCATCAGGCCCACTCGACTTATGAATGTCCAAGGAGAACAGTGCTTTACGTACTGCACATTGCCGGAAAATTATATCCGGCATCGAGGTATCACACCGTTGTATAGTCGGTGGTGAGTTCCCTTGGTCATCCAAAGTCGAGTTAGACGCAAAGAGAGAGCCCAGAAGATCGGCCTTCTCCTTTGCGGTGTGGGCCAGTGTGTCATTCTCTCTGTGCAGGGGCGGTAGGGATGACTGACAAAAATTTCCCTGGACAGCCCTAGCAAGAGACCAGAACGCACGTGTTCCCGAAGGAAGGCGGGCTAATCTCTCGCCAATTCTGCCGATATGCTCCGACTTCGCTCTTGCGATTACTCTTTTGAAGGACCTGGAGGCAAAGTTATATTTCTTTTTGAGATTGCTGGTATTTGAATCCTTAGATGCCACTGAATCAGCCCAAGCTTGGTAACGCTCTCGTTTGTGGCCAGAGGCCATTTTACAAGAGCGACCAAACCAGGGCTGTGACCTGCCACCGATGGGCACTGCAGAATATGGAATAAAGAGTTCCATACCCTGAAGCACTACATCAGCAACATAGTTAGCAGTGACATCTGGATCATCCGGCAAGAAGCAAACTTGCCCCCATGGGTAGGATGCAAAAAAGGACCGCATCCCGTCCCAATCTGCAGACCTATAGTGCCACACGCGACGACAACCCACAAAACGGGGTCGAGTTGGGCGTGTAACCGGCACTGAACTCCGGATCAGGCAGTGGTCCGACGATCCGAGAGGAGCGTTAACGGATACTGTGTAGTTTTCCGGGTGAGAGGTCAGCAGAAGGTCCAACAGGGAAGGTGTATGATCAACCACATCTGGGATTCGCGTAGGCGAGGTGACCAGTTGTGTTAGATCATACGCTAAAGCGAAGTCGTGAACAGATCTCCCCGCATGATCGGTGGTGCGCGAACCAAGCCATTCGGCATGATGGGCGTTGAAATCGCCAAGTATCACGATCTCTGCGGTGGGGATCTGCTCAAGCACGGAATCTGTAGCCATCTGTAGGTGCTCCACGAATTGATCTATTTCGGCATTACCGTTCATATGGGACCTATAAAGGCACGCGTAGATTCGCGGATGGTCATCGCAGTCTACGCGCAACCAAATGTCAGATAGGCCCCGTCCTTCAAGGCTGCTGAGACGACGAGCACAGATATCCTCTCTGACGTAAAGACACACCCCCGCCCGCGGCAAAAAGGAATGTTTGTAAATAACAAGATGCAGAAGCGCGTTTAAATAAGCACGTTTTTTTTTATGCCTGATAGGTTAGCCTTTGACCACTATCTCACCTGATGGTAAGTGATGATGTGGTCGAGGATGTTGTTCAGACTAACCTAGAGTTACTGGCTCTCAAGGACAGCTGCCGGAACACACCGTTAGGTGCTTGGCGACAGATTCTCAACTTGAGGGTGGTAGCTAGCCAGGTGGGCATTCGCAAAATGCCCTACCAACCTACGAGCGCTTCAAAAACGTCTTTATTGACAAAGGTGAAATGGTCCATACCTTTCGGGTAAGAAGGTTGCGGTAAGAATTTAATTTCAACGTATGCGGGCTCAACTACATTTTAATCAAGTTTTGTGTAATTCAATTAAGTTTTCACGTTTCTAAGGGTATAAATTAAAGTTCAAAAAAACAAACAAAAGCAATTTGTTCGTATTTTAAAAGGTGGAAATTTGAAAGGAATCGAAGTTGTTCATGCATTCGATGGACTCTCTCCGTTATGAAATGTGCCAGCCGAGATGTTGGAAGCATTCCTGTGATAGACAAAGTATTTGATACGTTAGTTTCTATTATTTTCAATATATATTGTTTGATTACCAAAAAAACTCCGCCTTTCTGCGTGAATCGCCAGCCGCGGCAGTGGCTCACTTTAGTCAATCGGCTCGCTTTGTTAGTGTGTTCACCAGTTAAGTACGCAATGCTCCTCTTAGCTTCAATTGTTGTATTACCTATATGTGACTTAGCTCAAAAAAAAAACTAAATTTAACAAAATTAGTCTCCTACTTTGACCCTTTTTTTTCATTAATGGCTCAATATATACTTTCAACTGGCTTCAATTTCACTGGCAATATGTTTTTTATTGCTATCGCTTGAACTGTATGATCAATTTTGATAAAAATGTGCTAAAAACTGCTTCAGATAGTGTTCATGAAGCCAGAACTGTCACAGATACTTTTCATAACACACATGAATTCTGTTAGGACATCTACTTTATTCTGTTTTGCTAAAAAGTTCCTGCAGGACTTAAATAGTACCAGAAACCACCCTGTTAAAACAGAGAAAGAAACAGTGTAAGAAAATGTTCAATAATGACAAGAAAACAAATAAATTACTGTCTAAAACTCCAACCTAAACGAAAGCATCCGTTATCATCCATAGCAGTTGTATACGTACATACTTCGTTCCGTACCTTCGATGGACCCAAATTGAATGGCCCAACATTTTTAGATAATTGGAATCCGGACTTGGTGGATTAATATGCCAGCCATGGCATGCGATGGCTTTGACGGCGGCATAATATTTTCGTATGGGATTTACGGGTTTTGGTTCGAACGTGTAATCACTTGGGTTAGTGTGATTTTTATGTTCCTTCAACATAAAACGGTTAATAGTATTAAACTTATTTTTTTTTTTTCTTTTTTTTTTTTATGTGATGGAGTGGCAAACAAGCAGACGGCCCACCTGATGGTAAGCGGTTACCGTCGCCTATGGACATTTGCAACACCAGGGGCGTTACCAATGCGTTGCCGACCCTGTAAGACTCTTTTAACACCCTTTTTGAAGGAATCCATATTGTAGCTCCGCGGGCAAACGCTAGCTGGAAGATCATTCCACATTTTGCAAGTATGCGGTAAGGAACGCATAAATCGAGCTGTGTGAGACTTCCAGGGCTCGATTATGTGTGGATGAGCTTTCAACCGGTGACGCGAGGTACGATGATAGAATCGCGAAGCCGGTATAAGATCAAACAGCTCCTGAGAGCATTCTCCGTTATAGAGCCTGTAGAATACACAGAGCGCACCGATGTCTCTACGGAGGCTCAGTGGCTCAAGGTGGTCAGAGAGCTCGGGGTCGTCGACAATTCGGACCGCTCGACGCTGAATAGCATCGAGAGACTGGAGTTGGTACTTTGGTGCGCCATTCCAGAGGTGAGAGCAGTACTCCATGTGAGGGCGAACTTGTGCTTTATAAAGCAAAAGTCGCTGGCTCGACGTCAAGTACCGCTTTGCCTTGTTAAGCACACCAAGTTTCCTGGATGCCAACCCAGCCTTACTCGCGATGTGATAGCGGAACTGGACATCTTTGGAAATGTCGACGCCAAGAACTCCAATACTCTCTGCGATTTCTAGGGGAACACCCTGAAATTGCGGAGCGATGAATGAATATTTACAAAATTAATACTAGCATGCAGTAATAGAGCTATGCAACTTTATTCTATATTTCATGAAAACTAGATTGTGTAAAATTTTAGTTGGCTACTAACGTGGCAAATCAGTTACCTTTTTAAATAAGTATGTGATCGTAAAAGTCGCGCCTGACCATACAGTAGCAATGTCACCGTTCTCGTTCCCGTTCACCGTTGTCTTGAAGTAACGAACGCAACGTGTGACAATGCGTTGCGTTCGTTACTTCAAGGCATTCAGTTTTATACCTCGTTCGTTTGTTCACTTATAAGTGTCCTTCACGCCCTATATAAAATATAAGTGCGAAAATTTAGGCAAAGTTTTATTTATCTCGATAGTTGTATATTATTTGCCTGATATTCGTATTTCTGAAGTTAAAATGAACACAAATTAATTTTAACACAATTATTTTTTCATGTCTGATAGGTAAGCGTTTGACCACTATCTCACCTGATGATAAGTGATGATGTGGTCGAAGATGTTGTTCAGACTAACCTAAAATTACTGGCTCTCAAGGACAGCCGCCGGAACACACCGTTAGGTGCTTGGCAACGGATTTTCTACTTGAGGGTGGTAGCTAGCCAGGTGGGCATTCGCAAAATGCCCTACCACCATGCTATAAAGACTGCCATTCTAAGTCACCAGCGGTCAACTTTGCTGATCGGTTCAAAACGGTTCAAACTTTGCTACGAGCGCTTCGAAAAAAATATCGTTTTGTATTGCGATGTCCCATTAAAGTAACCTTTTAGGTTAAGTTTTGTTCGTCATAAGGGTGGCAACATGTTTTGCCGTAAATCTCACAATTTCAGAATTTTTATCTGAAGCAGCTTAAGAAACCATGAATTAAAGTCAAATATCATATATCAATATGCAAAACGACCACGTTTCAACACAAACGTAAATAACACAGTAATTTTGACTTAATCTCTCCCCACGTATCAATGCACAGCAAACCGTTTATCAAACGTCACCCTAATATATTACTTTTGGAACTTCCAACATTCATCTTATTGTAACTAACTGTATACCATCTTAATTATCGTTTAAACGGTTGTAACGATAAATCTTGAGAAGGTAAAAAATAGTTCTCGCTTTGATTAGTTTGGTTTGTTGGCTGCCTACTTTGAACTGCGTATTTAAAAAAATAAAGGTCCGTCAACCAAACTAATTACAGTATCGATTCTAACCTAACTAGCTTACTATTTATTTTTCATTATTTTATTTCATTTTCGAAGTCTTAGCAATGACATCCGTATATAAACATTGGGCTGCTGTTCCGCAGTTGCATTGTTTGATCCCACCGCCGCGCCGCCGCCACTGGCGCCGGTTTGAGCTTCACCGCATGGTAGAAGAGCATTTTGCGAATACGAAATACACACCGTCCCTTAGGACGGTTAAAGTAATAAAATTGTAGCACAAAGTTGCGGCTCGTAAGAGTAAGGCTCCGATGGCATAATGGAATAGGCATCTGGCGGGAAATCAGAGGACGGGGGTTCAATTGCCATACTTACGGAACAAAAAAAATCATTCTCCAATAATTTTTAGATGAAAAATCTACCAGTTAAATATATTCAAAACGTACAATATTTCACTTACACGGGTGTTGGGGATATCCATGTCGGTGGATTCTTCGTTACACTGAGTTGGAGAGAGCAAGTACTTAGTTATCAACATTTGGTACACTGCTTCGAAAACTAGGATATTCTTAGAAAAATCAAATCAAACATCAGAAAATATCTAGCACAACGCGTGATTTTTTTAAGCTACCTACATAATATAATCACCCTACAAATTCAATTTTATTTAATACTTCAAACCATTGCCAACAGATGGCACTATAGGTAACAAGAGTGTGATAAGGTAATAATAGAATGTCTTAAAAACTTAAAGAAATTTAGCTATACAAAAAGATAATAATGTAAAAGCAAAATTATTACTTATTCTATACAACGGTGACGTGCGACTTCCAAACTCGGGTATTGCGATTTTTTATCCACGATTTAAATTCTGGAACAAATAATAGTTTCTCGATCGTGCGCTCGGTGAGTCAAGACCTCCTGAAGATGCTTCGTTTAGAAGCGAAACTAGTCGGGTATTCTTCCGGTTAGGCTACGTGATGTTGACGTCACGTAGAAAACAGGAAAATTAGGCGGAATTGTCACTAGATATATAATTTTATGCTTTTTTAAGTGTTTTATTTAAATATTATTTAATGTTTTTTAGGATACTTTTAAAAGTATTTGTTATTATTCATAGTTACCCATTTTCAATTTACGTACATAATGACCTACATTTTGTATATCTTTACAAACCCGTACCTATATAACTAACTTCGTCATAGGGGGAGGGCGCATTCGTAAAATGCTATTTTACCATGTGGTGAAGCTCAAGCCGGCGGCGGCGGTGGGGATCGAACTATGCACCTGCGGAACGTTAGTCCAATGCTATTACCACTCGGCTGTCATTGCTTAGTTATTCTTGATAGGTTAGCCTTTGACCACTATCTCACCTGATGGTAAGTGATGATGTGGTCGAAGATGTTGTTCAGGCTAACCTAGAATTATTGGCTCTCAAGGACAGCTGCCGGAACACACCGTTAGGTGCTTATATAATGAAAACAAGAAGTAGTAAGCCAGTTTTTTTTAATGTAATTGTCACGGGACAAGTTCGAGGCCCGCCTGATGTTAAGCGGAGTAACCTCTGCCTATAATAGATGCATTTCGTCACAAGTCACGAATTGCACTGCGCACATTGAGACATAGTTGTTAAGTGCCTGTAATTTCACTGGCTCTCCAGGAGTGCTGCCGGAACACACCGTTAGGTGCTTGGCGACAGATTTTTTACTTGAGGGCAGTCACAACATGCCTCCTTTCCACCATGCGGTGAATCTCAAGCCCGCGGCGGAATTCGAACCATGGACCTGCTGCGCGTCAATGCCACCGAGCCATCACTGCTTCAAAATTCAGTTTTTTTTTTGGGTGATGGACCTTTATTATTTATTTGCAGTTAAAACTAATTGTTGCCCTTGTGGTGCTGGGCTAGAATGTGACCCCTATCTCTACCCGTGGGTGTCGTAAGAGGCCACCGAGGGAACCAGATGTTATGCAACAGCACTTTCTGAGGAACTCATATCTCATGATGCGATTCCCAAGCCGCCTGCCAAGCGTGGGGATTATGGCAAACCCCCACATATTGGAGGAGGCTGTGTTCAGCAGTGGACTATCCGACTGATACAGTACAGTACCTGTATAATATTCTGATATTGTAATTTGCGCATAATTTTTTTTTTGGTTGGTCGCGTGGCGTTTGTGACGTCACGCGGCTAAAGAGGAAAATTAGCCGGAATTGTCACTAGATATATTTTTATGTGTTTTTATTAAAAAAGTAATTTAATGTGTTTTTTAAATATTATTGAATATTTGATATTATTAAATAAACGTATTATGTTTTTGTTACAAAATTATCAAAAAATACCTTGATTTGTCAGTTGGTTCGATAAAACCAACTTTCTATACTGTAAGTTGGTTTTATATGTTTCCGGGGCTTGTTGTAATATTTAAGTTCTTGAGTACCTTAATTTTTCACAAGGCTGCTAGGTAATTGGAGTATCCGAAACCCAGCTGCGTCTTTTGACTTCGGTGGCCTTTATTGCTTCTTCGTCGAGGGGTTGCGCGTTTAGATTTATTAAAATACGCATCGCTTACAAGCTTTTTACAGGATATCTCTGTTAGCTGGCAATCGATTTGGATCAGTAGGGCATACCAATGTACTATCGTTCATATTTTTTTTGGTTTTATCATATTTTAGTTGAAAGGCTAGCCTTTGACCACTATCTCACCTAATGGTAAGTGATGACGTAGTCGAAGATGTTGTTCAGGCTAACCTAGAATTACTGGCTCTCTAGGACAGCTGCCGGTACACACCGTTGAGTGCTTGGTGGTAGATTTTCTACGATGCGATTTACAAATAGATATATTAAAAATATAGGTATATATAAAAAAGTTTAAATTAAAGTAAACATCAACAATCTTTATCAAATTTGCTAGATAGTATGATACCAGGTGGTTCTCTCAGTCCTCTAGCTAGAGTGAATCTTGATCGTTACAATGCCAGTGACAAATAGTAACTAACTGCCTTAAAGCATTACTGAATTTAGGCGTGAAGGACTTTACAGCAAGAGAAATTATTATGTGAACAAAACAAAATAACTAAGTTATGACGAGTGCAGTGCAGTATTAATGAGAACAAGGGCGGTGACACTGCAACTGTAATGGACAGGCGTGACGCTTACTATCAGACGAGCGACAAGGGCTTATCATTATTTCTTTACAGTAATAACAAATGTGATTAAAATTGTTTCATATTTGTCTAAAACAGTTTTAATACTGCCAAACATCTTGAATTTTTTTCTAGAATAATTTTGCAGAATACGGGCCAGTGTCCTTATAGCGCTATATATACAAACTCAGTGTGTTATATTTTTAAGTAGAAAGTGTTCAAACTCGTTAAAATTTTGCATTTTCTCCTTAAAATATGACGAAACTACGTTTATATGAAAGCGCTTACTAACACGAACACTGGCCTTAAATCTACGAGTAAGTAAAAAAGTGTGACAAAGTTGGGTTATTATTCCCATATAAACTACCGGGGGGTCGGCTATGTCGCCGATATATCGTGCCTTAATCTATATTTTAAACAAAGGAGCATGTTTAAAATATAGATTAGTAAGAAGTAAGTACTTCACTGCTAAATATATTTAAGACGGTCGATACAGTTAAGATGGTTAAGTTACGTTGTCATTAAACATTTTTAACTGAGGGCGTAGGATGGATAGACCTCATTCCGCATGCGAGTGAGCGAAACAGAACTAGTCAATAATTAAATAGCGTGAGCGAATTTAATAAATAAATTCATATAAAAGTAAGCTTTTTAAAAACGGAAATTATTCAGGTACTGTATCACAGGATTGTGACTAATAGATACGATTTATTATATATCTAGACAAAACTTGATTTAGCGAAATTTTTGAGCTGTATTAATAACTTTTTTCTATCGAGAGGAATTGATGCAATCGTGTTTTCGGATCAAAACATATACATAGGATATTATATGTTTAATTTATATCCGTAAGCCATACAATATTTCTAAAATACATGTTCAAAATTTGCCTTTTCAGACTAATTGTGATTACAAAGCATCACTACACTTGCTTTAACTCGACCATCCCCCACGCTCAACACTCTCGCCTCACCGCCGCCGCCGCCACCGTCGAATCAAATGTAAAATTCAATTAAACACACACAATATTTACACTTCCCTCCACGCCGAGACCGATAAGTGAAAACATATATATGTAGCATGGTTTTACTTAAACACGTATTCAGGGTGAACGTTCCATGTAAAGCAGTATGAGTAGTTGTAATTTTTAACATATCATATTATAATTGGCGGTCTGATAGATAGATAGACCATGCCGGGTCTAGCTAATAATGTTTTTTCTGCCTCCTAGTCTAGCTAATAATGTGTTTTAGGTAGACTAAATGATTTATGTTTTCTATTGTATCAACTCTAAACAATGACACCCTACGTGCTAGATGCAAATATTTTTAGGCAACCTTTTCATGTTTGGAAACTCTCTGAAAATCATTTGTTTTTTTTGGATAAACATACATTTAGGGGCTACGTTTAGAGGTCATCGTTCTCAAAATACCAAAATTGCAGGTTTATAATTCATTATACTTTTACAAGTTCCACGTCACGCGAAGAACTTGTAGTCGCATAAACATATGGCGGATATGAGATGCTTCTTCAAAACGTATTTTTTTTAGTTTTCAGCTTATTTCATATTATGTTATAAAGGTACTATGCATTTCCTTTTCTACAAGAATTATGAACTATAATGGTAAAAATCTGCCAAAACTCTTCACTATAATAAAATGTATTTGTAACAAATAAAAACCCCAAGAGCCTAACTGTGAAACAGCGGCATTGTTGTTTCATTCATAATTTTTGCGACACAATTGAAGGGCTAATGTCTACATTAAATACCTATAAATAATAAAGCGTTTATACACAACTCTAACTTTTGTTAATAATAGTTTCGAAACCTCATAATAGTAGTTTATGCAACTGTCATATAATAGAGGGTATTAAAACATGAGTGTAGTTGCAAAATAAGATTACACAAGTGTTTTAATACCTAATTATATGTAGTTGCATACACTACTTTATTTAATCTCATGGCTATAAGCAGCTACATTTCATAAAATGCAATATAAAAACCCGCGCGAAGCGCGCACAGCCCGCTTGAGCCGCAATGTGTCCCGACCAACCTCCTTGGTCGGGACACATTGTACTTTAATAATTAAAAAAATTGTTTTAAAGCATTGTTTTGTTAGGAGAATAATGCTTTAAATTAATTTTTTAATTTTCTTAAAGAAGTATGTAAATAAAGTATGCCAATAAAGGTCTGTATTTCATTTCATAATTAGAATATTACCGAATGAGATTATATAAAAGCCTTGATAAAACATTACTACGCAAAATTCTTTTCCTTTGTGCAGCTCTCATGACATTTGTTAAACCCATCATGAATAAGGAGGTAAGGGTTGCGATACCAAAAGCCATCCATGATTACAACCTTAAAATGGTGATCAAAGACCGAATAAGCGCGGTAGTGGAGGCCCTTTTAAAATGTGTCCTAGGAGAATGACAAGAAATTTAAATTTCTGTAGGTATTTTTGAAATGAAATTATCGTGAGTTTTGTATAACATTTAATTCTGTAGGTATATTATTTTGTTGTAGTCCCAAATTATCAATCTGTGTCATAATTGTAATCATCGGCACAGATATCCGGAGCGGTCATGCTCACAGAAAGGTGTTGTCTAGCGGCGGTGTTGTGTGTCGGGTCGCCATCTTCCCTCAAAAATGGTTGAGGAAGGCGATGGCTGGCACATGCGACAACTCGTGAACGGGTGCTGCTAGAGGACACTGGTCTGCTACGGATGCTAGTACTAAAGACACTACCGTGAAAAAAAATCCTTTAACTCTGTTCCCCCTTAGAATGTAGAATGTTTCCTATTTCTTATTTTATATAAAAAATGTCATAGTAAAAAAAGTCAGGGTGAATGACTTTTTTTAACTGTGACATTTTTATTTGTGGTGTCTGTGGAGTGTAAATTTATAAAATAAAAGAAGGAGGTAAGAGGTTTGAATAACTATGGCACTGAAATAAAAAAAATATGTAGGCCGCACGAAAGAGAAATGCATTAAATATTGAAGATGAGACATTTTCCTACAAGAAGAATTAATTATTTTTCAGAGGTTTTTGATTTAATAAAAATTTATTTAAATCGCGTTCCTTCGTCAGGAATTGAACCCATTCTCCTTCCTTCAATATTCAAAGTACTTCCCCTACGTTTTCGTAGCCATGGGATGCTCTGTACATAATATGACTACCGGTCCGCCCCGGTATCGCACGGGTATTTAAGTTAAATACCCGTGCGATACCGGTAATTTAACAAACATTTCAAAAATTATAAATTTAAACCAATAAAAGTAGTTATTGTGACATATTTGTAATTTTTTTATAGATATGGATGTCTTCTATAAAATTGTAGTACATCACTTTGCTCCATTTTCAATAATTTCCGTAGCGTACGCGATATAACAATTTTTTTGGTATTTTTTGCGCACTTTGGGTTACATTGTCGAAGTTTTCATACGGATCCGTAATTTTTTTGAAAATCTATATATCAGAGATACTGTTGGATTTTCATGATGAAAGAATTTTTCAAATCGGTCCAATAGTTTCAGAGCCTATTCAATGCAAACAAACAAACAATCAAATCCTTCCTTTTTATTATAATAATGTAGATAATTTCATACTGCAAAAATTGCTTTAGCAAGAAACATGGATTTTTTCACGTATTACTCGAAAACATTTAATAACCTACATTCATGTCCACATTAGTCTAGCAAACGTAACTCTAGACACACAGCACAGTGATTAAGCATTCAATTAAGTAAAACGCATCGCTGTTTGCAATGCTCTCGTAGCTGCCGATATTTGCTGATGTTTGCCGACGTTTGGCTGTTTATAGGGGATTGATACATTTTGGTAAGCATTTGCATTTCTGAAGCTATACGTGTTTTGTGTACATGGCCTTAAGTGTTGGCAAATTGCTTTTTTAAACTCAGATAACTGAAAATGTCTCATATGAAATGAATAAGTGAATTTCTAAAGATATATTTAATCATCACTACATAGTATAAAGCAAAATCGCTTCCCGCTGTCTGTCCCTATGTATATCTTTAAAACTACGCAACAGATTTTGATACGGTTTTTTTGATGTAATGATTCAAGTAGATATATATTATGTATACTGTAACAGCCGGATCGTCCACTGCTGGACACAGCCTCCCCAATTAAGAGGGTATTTGCCATAATCCCAATGCTGGGTAGGCGTCTTGGGGATCGCGGTGTAAGTTGGCAGTTCTTTTGAAGGCGCTGCTGCCCACCTTCCAGTATTTTCCCTTAGTCGCCTCTTACGACACCCACGGGATGATATGGGGAGGTGCAATTCTAACCCGGCACCCCGCGGGGCCTTTACATATGTATAATAGATGCATAATATAGGTACCATATAGAGAAATTCTGATAATTATAGAGGTTGCTAATGTGATGTCAAGAGCAACCTCTAAAGATAACGTGTTTGTTTTGTCTAATGACAATAAAGCGGTGATCGATGTATATAAAACATTATGTAGTATATACAGTATCAGCATTACACCCGTGTGCAATCTGTGTGATGTGATGAGATGTGAAATGAGAATCCTAAC
Organism: Plagodis dolabraria; assembly: GCA_963854805.1. NCBI lineage: Eukaryota > Metazoa > Arthropoda > Insecta > Lepidoptera > Geometridae > Plagodis > Plagodis dolabraria. Next base: position 4,901,308 of record OY978443.1, on the reverse strand, counting down.
AACAAAAATAATTTTCGCCTCCAATGAAAGCCAAAACGCTATTCGTAATGTAACTTAACTTCTTAGCATCATCATGACCAAATTTTACCATATCAGTGTCTGTTGCTGTCTTTATCAATATTTCACACGAAATAATCTTCAATCCATTCCAATAGCGGAGTTATTTTAAGGCAAGAGTTTTATTATGGTAGAAGTAAATACGAACCCGGCAGCTCTTTTACACTCAAATTGAAAAAAGCTTTACACTCAGAATATCACTTTTCTGACTCAGAACAGCGACATTGTTACACCAGGATGTTTCGAAACGCGCGCTCACCGCAATAGAGTCATGAATTGAAATAGCCCCTGTTCAAATCCAAATCACGTCCTAAATATCAAACAGTCATAAAATGCAAGTGCTGCGTACATTCGACGATAGTCTCGCCGTTTCCTATATTCAATGGGGACCACGTGAGAATGCAGGAGATAATGTGAAACTGTGGGATGTGACTTACACCAATATTGGATTGAAATATTTTTTACTATCTCTTGAATTTCTGAGATATTGACTCGTATTTCCTCAGAGAGAAGTCATGAATATCATCAGCTCATATCTACCTCACTCTCTCACACACACTAATGTGTCTTCTTTAACAACACAAACAACAACAAAACATAAAAATATGAGAATAAAAATATGATTTCAAAAACCACATACCGGACACTAGGTCATAATTGTAAAAAGTTTTGGGGTCTGAATCTTACCCGTTTTAGGAATGGTCTCGTTTATCGTAAACCCACCACTTTTCGAATAATCATAGGCCTTATATATTGTAAAAAGCCCCGTTGTGCGCCCGATTTGTGGCAAAAACTCACTCGCGGCATTGTGAGTAATAGCGTGCTATCAATTGGGGATATTTTTCCGTTAATCGTCTTGTACAACATCTTGTAGGAGCATATCAAATAATCCTTATTTTAGATAAAAGAAAAATATAACATAAATGAAAAAAATTACAACGAACAGCTTCATCAAGACATAATAGTGTTTACCTAAATAATTATATTATATATTTAATACATAAACAGATAAAATTTTATTATACCTTATCTGTGTTCATCTACTCCTTCAAATATACTTACGAAGGTATATCAAACATAAAGTTCGATATTTCGGAAAGTTGGCGCCACATTGCCAACTCCAGCATCGTCATTATTGCATCAAATACATTCTGTGAGTTCGAGAAACGTTCGATTCAGACATCACACGACGTGGCGCACATTAAATATTGAATGCATAGTCTGTAGTGCTCAAAATAATACTGTTGCCTTACAATCAATAAAGAAATATTATTGATTTCTTAAGGTAGAACAGATATATATAGAATTGATTACACATTTGCAATTTACTTAAGTATTTAGACTGTAAGAAGCCTCTATATGGCAGAAGAGATAGGTAGAGATACCTAACCCTTCAGGCATATATATACAGGCTTGGTTAAAATGGAGCACTAGATGGAACATGGTGCACTATCCAAGTGAAGCCTAATAACACATGCCCCTATCATATTGTCCCTTGCGGAATGTAAGGGTTTTCCATTCTCTTGAAAGGGACAGTATAAAAGGAGCACGGTATGCTTTGTCTTCACTTGTACCATACGACGTACTCTATCGGACCGCTTTAAATTTATCTGCGGAAAAATCTATTAATTATATTTTCATTTATTTTAGTTCAGTTTTCTGGTTTAAATGTCGGCACAACGATTTATGCACTTAAAAACAAATCAAATACATCACACTGATTGCAATTATTAATTTTAATTAAACTACCCAGAGGCAAATTCACAAGATTTCCGGAAAAAATACTTGGCATGTTTCAGTACCGATTCTTGACAGAGAATATATTAATCGTATCTCTTACCGATCTGCCGCCGAGTAAAATCTGAGTCACGTCGGTTAGGCGACGTTAACGAGATGCAAAGCAATGATCGCTTGACAGGTCTTTAATTTAGCCAGTGGTGCAAGATAAATATTTGTTGTGTTTGAACAATCATAACTATATGAAGCGCTCGTAGCAATGTTTGTTTGGCCGTAAGTTAACAACGTCCGCCGCGGTCAGGAGTTGGATGGGTGACCGCTAGTGACAATACTAACTTGCCCTATCCGAAGCACGTGCACGCTCAGGCATATAAAAAATGGTAAGTGATGATGTGGTCAACGATATTGTTCTCAAGGACAGCTGCCCGAATACACCGTTAGGTGCTTGGCGACAGATTCTCTACTTGAGAGTGGTAGCTAGCCAGGCGGGCATCCGCAAAATGCCCTACCACCATGCTATAACGACTGTCATCCTAAGACAACAACGGGACGGGACCGACGGCTTAACGTGCCCTCCGAAGCACGGCAGCGCTCAGTAGTAATGTCACCAGCGGTCACCCATCCAAGTCATGACCGAGGCGGACGTTACTTAACTTTGCTGATCGGTACAGAACGGCTAAGAAAACTTCGCTACAAGCGCTTCAAATATAATGCTGATATAAACTCTTTTAAATTGCACCAAGCACGAAAACATAAATGAAATATGCTAAGCCTCTGATATTCGATGAACGAATGATAGGAACGTGACGTTGGTGGTCCTCCTATTTAGTTAAGTTTTGTATATACTAATAATATTTGGGTTAAATAAATGCCTTTTTATATTTTGACCTTTTGTGTTATCTATTAGTAAATGGTCGACCATGATAAAAAGACAAGACCTGGAGTGAGAACTAAATCTCGAAAACCGGAATAGGGGACCTTGGAGAGAAAAGAGAGGCAAGACCAAATTTAAATGTTATCTCTTTATAGCAAATAGGATAGCCTTTGACCACTACCTTACTTGATGTAAAGTGATGATGTAGTCGAAGATGTTTTACTGGCTCTCAAAGACAACTGTCGCAACATACTGTTACGGGCTTCGCAACAAGTTTTGCTTTTAGGTGGTAGCTAGCCAGGAGGGCATTTGGATAATGCCTTACCACCTTGCTATAACGACTCCCATCCTAAGACAACAATTGGGACAGACGGCTTAACGTGCCCTCCTAAGCACGTGCACGCTCAGTAACTGCGGTAGCGTCAGATCAGGACTCTGATCTGTGGTGGTAGTAATGCTCCCAGGTGTCACTATTCAAGCAGCGGAACTTAGTTTATCGATTAAGAATGACTAAGCAAGCTACGCCACGAGCCTTTCAACACATAAACAATAATAACTTTTAAAAATTACTGGTGCTTGTGAAAATGATAAATAATATGTACATTTACATATTTTAAATGAAAATATAACAGTAGTATGTATTTCGATTTGCATTTTTTGTTCACCATATTCGTAAAAACCTTTTTCGTTGTAGGAATAATAAAATGCAATACGTTTTGTTTTTATTTAAGGAACGTTTGTAAAATTCAGTACAAAAATGATTGATTGATGAAGAGATAAACAAAATGAAACAGGTGTTAAACAAACAAAAAGATACTAATAAATGTGGGCAAGTTACCTTTTTGTCAGAATCGACGGCCTAATCACTGCTTAGTGATTTATTCGGACAAAAAAAAAAAGATTTGCGGTAAGTGCTAAAAGAAGATTATAAACAGAAAAACTAACGCATTAAGTATATAGTAGGTAAAGTAAAATTGCTTTGAATACTTGGTACAAAAAAAACGATAACTCGGATTATAGCTAAATTTCGACATCGCAGTCAGAAGAATCGAAAATAATATTTGTTCTGCCTATTTAAATATTTAATTTCCCCCTCAGAACTGACACCATCTAAGGACACGCACAGATACCAACTTACTTTTGCGGGTGCAGAATAAGGAACAAGTAAGATGAATGATTGAAAAGCTATCGGCGTAACGCATAAGTTGGTATACAAATAAATTTATACCTCTCAATAAATTATTATTATTACTGATATGAATCCAAAAATATGAAATACTAGCTGCGTCCCGTGGTTACACCCGCGCGATGATGGACGATGACAGTAAAAAGTAGCATATGTTTTAATCTACCTCCGTGCCAAATTTCGTAAAAAATGGTCCATCCGTTTGAACGTGAAGAAGTAACAAACACACTCACAAATGTTTGCCTATATAATATTACATAGTTTGAAAAGGATCATACTACCAAATATTAATCAGCACTAATATTGTAAATGCAAAAGAAACTCTGTTTGTCTGTCTGTTACGCTTTCACGCCAAAACTACTGGATCGATTTCAATGAATATTGTTATGGAAATAGTTTGAGACCCGGGAAAAAACATAGGATAGTTTTTATCCAACTTGCGCGATAACCGACATACGCGCAGGCGGAACCGCGCCCGGTAAGCTAGTTACAAATAAATTATAAATTGTCATAGTACTTATGGTTCACTATTTTGCCGATAATCGTTTACACATAAAAGATAAGATACATGATATCGCGGGCTTTTTTGTAGGACAATTTAAGATAAATATTTCCGTTAGGTATACACTATGTACGTGTGATACTAAAAGATTTTGCAGGGCAGCCAGAAAAGGTCGCATATGGCAGAATTTTTTCCTACTTACTTGACACTTATCGTTATATTTTGGACAATTCTCACAACATCTTTATAAGTTATAGCCTATGTATTATTCTGATGTGTAAGCTATACTTTGTAAAGTTTTATTAAAATCCATTCAGTAGTTTCTGCATGAAAGAGAAACAAACATCCATACATACATCCATACCTACATACTTTCACGTTTATAATATATGTAAGCATATATATTCAAATGTATGCTGTAATTTTTTTCAGTTCCTAGAAGGATACCTTCGAAGAACAGATGAACTGTTCGTCCACCTAGAGAAGGCATCCTTCTAGGGGGGCTGACGACATCGTCAGTCGCAGGAACCAAATGGATACAAGTGGCTTATAACCGTTAATTGTTGCATTCTATAGTGGAGGCATATATGTTGGCATATAGTTCAATAATGGACGTCTTCTTGATGATGATAATGGCGTTAATTAATAAAAAACCTTATTCAAGTTAAATTTGTAAATTATTTAATTTATTCTCCAAATTTTAGCCTTCGTATATCATACGTAGCGCTCTCACCGACAGAGGCATAGCTAAGTTTGTAAATTTCCCGTCTAAAAATGGAAAAGTCTAATTGTTGCGAATTCTGGAGAGCCGCCAGCGTGATACCGCGGCGCCGACCGACGGCCGACGTGACATCTGTCACTGCAGCATGTTTCTTTTTGTATATTTTGCGGAGTACACCAGAGATTTTTCGGTAGTGGTTATTGCTTGGAGCTTGTTTTTTAGTACCCAACGAGTTTTTACTTTGTCCTTTATTACAATTCAGTTCGTTAAACATAATAAACAAACATCAATCGTTGATGTAAGGTATGTAGCCAAATACTTAATTAGTCAATATTTTTCTATTTGTTTCGCCTCATTATATTAATGTTTAAACAGTTAACTTTGACTATAGGAATAGGTAGTCAAAATTAATCATTTAAGACTAATTAACATTCAATTTAAAGTGTTGATTAAAAACTTCTATTAATAAGCCTATTTAATATAAATCGTAAAACAATAAAATTTTGTTTCCGAAAATAATAAATACAACAAAGTAAATGAATTTACAATAATTGATTTCATTGATATTGTAGATTAATAAACATTGAGCAATAATATAAGGAATTGTGAATTTGAACAGATTCATTTAATCAACCTACTATGTAAGAAACATGGAGCACGGAACATTTCACGATGTTTTATTCTAAAATAACTATGACACTATAAAAACGATTACAAAACCTTTTCAACAATCAACCCATTTCTCTATCAACCTCATACTTCCTTAGTTGCAACATCTCCCAACATTGACATCTCTTTACACTGCCACTATCTTGTTTACAACGACATCATCTTAGACAATGGCTCTTTGTCGACATTTAGGTTAGAAAGTTCACTCAACTTGTGGCATACTCCTGTAGGATACACAATCCCTTTTCCCTCCACCAAGTCACCTTTTTCACGGATTGCATTGTTTACTTCTCCAATATTATCATCAAACATTGATTTACATGTATGAGTTGTATTTCCAGTTTCATTCACGAAAGCCGCAATGGATTTGTAAATAAAGCTTTGGTTGTTAAGAGTAGTGTTTCGTGGTAGACGAGTAACATGATACCACGGAACCTCATGTGGTTTACACAGCAAACACAATATGAAGTGACTATTGACTATTCCTGTTCCCATGCCTTGGAAGTCTTTTTAATTTTGCATTTTCTATATAGAGGATAGTGTCGGATTTCAAAAGGGCTTTAGATTTCGTTTTTGTTCTGTTATACTGTGTTAAGTAGGAAATAATAAGAGAGGTTTGGGGCGAGTGTCAAGTTTCAAATTTGAATTAAGTTGATTGACGTATGATTGATCTTCCTTTTGCAGTATAATTTAGGTTTCCTGTAGGATGAATCATGCGGGCTTTTGAACAGTTTGCTGCTTTTTTTATCAATTTAGATATCTATTTCGATGGAGTTCTTGTGACAGATATTGATGTAATGTTTGCACTGGTTCCTATTTTAAACTGGTAATTAATTGTACACAAAGTTAATGCTATGTCCAAATATTTATACTTGGCGGTGCTTGCCTAGTTGGTCTTTGTGGTAAAGGGTTAACTATTAATGTATCAGCTGATTTTCCACTGCTGCACACAGGCTCCTCTAATAAGGCGGTAGCCCATAATTCCCACGTTAGGCAGGGGCCTGGGTCTGTGGCCCTGCTGCTCGCCTTCCAGTATTTTACCCCGTCGCCGGTTACTACATACCCACGGCATAGGAAGGGGGGTCAAAGGAAGGGGCCCGGTACTCTACGAGCTCTCACAGATTTGTTCGACAAAATAACCAGCAGTTGATTTAACCATACATACATAATTATGCAATGACTAAAACTCTCAGTTTGTTGTTTATTCACGCCTTCGAGCCAAAGGCTACAGCGGTATAGAAAGTGTCAGATTTGGCGACGCTTCGTTAAACTCTCACTGGCGTTTCTACAGTTAATAAATAGTAAGGGAACATCTAAAGTTTGAGTACAGGCATAAAATTAATCGTTTATACAAAATTAGAAGTCTTAAGAATATAACTTACGACGTAACACGTACTTAGAAATCAAGCAAAATATATTTTGAAATCCAAATTATAAAGCATTTTTGCTTATGGTAACTATTCAAGTTGTTAGCCCAAGTAAAATATTAATCAAAAAGTTGGTAGTTTGATAGTAATTATTTGTAAAATCTGATTTAAGTGATTTTTGTTACTAAAGTTTTTCAACGGAACCCTTAAATATAAAAGTATAATTAAGTAAACATAAGCCATACTTAGTAATCGCTAAGTATGTTAGGGGGCGTCCATAAATTACGTGAGGTGTTTTTTTAAAATTTCTGTCCCTCCCCCCCGTTGGTGAGATGTCGTGAGATTTTGTTCAACCCCCTCATCCATCCCCCAATCTCACGTGAGATTTTTCAGAATGTGGGTTTCTTACGTAAACGCGTTCGGTTGTTATTGTAGAAAGAAAAAAAATAATTTGCTTCGTGTTTTTATTTAAGCCTAGTTAAGACTAGTAATCAATATTGCTGAGAGTTATAAATGTAATAAAAATTTAACAATAGAATACTTAAATCATGACTACTGTGATAAAAAGAAAATAATGTCTACTCTAATTCAGTCCATGGAGAATTATGCGCGGTCTCAAGAGAGATTATTGGAACCAACATGTCCATATTAAGTATTTTTAGTAAAATCATCTGCTCCTTTGACTTCGTTCTGATCTAGCCACTCCCAAGCCGTTGACGCTTGCGCACAGTAACTCATTAGCTCGTCTTGTGACAATCCGTGATGGTCGCATTTTGTGGAGCATACGCGCTTGTTTAGCTGGTGCAATGTGGGAGGCTCGCCTGTGCTCTGCAGCTCTTGTGACAGATGCAAAGCATGTACATACAATTTGGATTGAATGGACCAAAATAGTATATTTTTTTTGTTTCAGTCAGAACATAAATTGCGTGATATTTGTCGAGACCCTCGCTCTCCCTAACGTGAGATTATATGAGATTTGACTCGACCCCCTCCCCCCCTAAATCATCTCATGTAATTTATGGACGCCCCCTTATGCCAGATGATGCGATATAGATAAAAAAATAATTCATAAATCTATCCATACTGAATCATGCAAAATAGTAGAAATAGTTATAGCCAAGTTCACTCAAAATCAAAGTCAAAATCATTTATTCAATTCAGGCATCTACGACGTTCTTATGAAGGTCAATTACAAATTTTAATATTCACTTCACACTTCTACGCTTCAACAGACTTTAGAAGTCTGTTGAAGCGTAGAAGTCTGTTGAAGTGTAGATTGCGTGTTCTCAGCCCCATTCGAACAGACGGTGTTTCTTTATTCGCGATAAATTAATTGTTATTATACGGTCAAAGTAATTTTTGATCTGAATTAAGTGTTAAATTTGAAAGTAGTGTATGCAAGTCATACAATTTTGATATTTGCCAATCGTTTTTTTACCGATATTAAAAGTTATATTCAAATCAATATTGATAACGGTGGTGATTTGGCACAAATCGACGTGTACTGTGGCGACTGTGTCTCTAGTTGGAAAGTGTTGTGAACACTGTGTCACCCGACGAACGCAAAAGTCTGCAGTACTCTTAAGTAAGCTGTGGCTGCGAACGCGATTCTCTGCAGTACTCTTGCATAAACTGTGGCGCTAGCAGATAACCGGTGACTATGGCAAGCAAAATATACACTTGTGCAAAATGCAGTGGCACCATTCTAACCAGGCATTATTTAACTTGCTCATTATGCTCACAAGTATACGATCTTGAGTGTGCCAATGTCTCTGAAACACGATTCTTTGGTACGTTGATCAATGAGAAGAGAAATTCTTGGAAGTGTACGGGATGCTTATCCAATCAACCTAATCCTTCTTCGCCAGTGGGCACCTGCCCTGTAGACGGGGGAAAAGAAAACCTCTGTCAAACAAGCCCTTTGTCAACTGGAAGTGGTAGTGAGACTGACAACGTAAACATCATGAGGGGCACTGGTGGCATACACCAGTCTAAGGTAGGGGAACGCTCCTTCATGGAAGATAGTTTTTATTTAGACAATATGCGCAGTATTGTACGTGATGAGTTCGAACGCATCATGGAGACCCGCGTATCAATTTTAATTGCTAAACTCGTTGCTGAACACACCCTACTAGCCACTTTGCCATTACATAAAGAGATCGCCGAGTTGAAGCAGAGAGTATTTTCTCTTGAGAGTCAGCAAAAAAAATCCCTGGACGTTCTAATGAGCACCAATGAGTTACGAAATCTGCACTCAGGCGGGATAAGTTTGGATGTCCATCCTCAAAATGCGGCTCAACCTCTTACACCTGTCTTACCGTGTCAAACTGGTTTGGATGTCCCAGAAGTTATGAAAACAGCTCGCTTTAAGCCCAGTTCCACGAAATCCAAAGTTAAAAGACAACCTTCAACCAGTTCTGCAATCCCCAGCAATAATTTGTGTGGGAGTGAGATTGAGGGGTCCCAATGGACGGAGATTACTAAAAAGAAGCATCTGGACGCTCGTGCTGGCATCATGAGAGGAGAGGCTGCACCGGGTGTTACCAAATTGGAAGCTGCTGACCGCCGACGACTACTGCACCTTTTCTATGTTAAGGTCGGCACAAATGAGAGAGAAGTATGTGACCATTTAAATTCTATAGCTAAAGATGCAACTTATAAAGTTGAAGGTTTAAAGGCAAGAGGCAACTATGCGTCGTTTAAGTTGGACGTCCCTTGCAAGTTAGCGGACGTTATTATGTCACCTGCGAATTGGGCTCAAGATATTTGCGTCAAACCGTGGAGACAGTCCTTTCGTGCCAAAAGCAAGGAGAGCCAAAAGCAGAACTAAACGTATACACTTATATTATCAGAACGTCAGAGGACTAAGGAGCAAAACTTTACAGTTCTTCAATAACGTAGCTATGAACTGCTGTGACGTCATTGCGCTCACAGAGACGTTTCTGAATAATTCGGTGACCGATGGTGAACTCTTTCCTCCTGGATTCATAGTGCTACGCAAAGATCGCGGGAATAACGCCGGCTGGGGTGGAGTTCTATTGGCTGTGCGTGATTCCTTTATAGCTAAATTAATTACTGATGTGGACGGATTAACGGACGATAAAGAAATACTCTTAGTGAAAATTTCTTCTAAAAAAGTAACTTTTTTAGTTTGTGTTGTTTATATACCTCCCAGTTCTAGTGAAAATAGATACTTAGATATCCTTGCTAGTATTGAAAATGCCGTGTGTAAATATTCATCACTATTTGATATGCTGATCATTGGAGATTTTAACCTCAATTCTGCTGGTATTAGTACCAAGTTACAGTTTGAAATGTTCGTGCAGTTTTGTAAGTTAAGTCAACATAACGTTTTTGTAAACTGTTACGGAGGCTTGTTGGATCTCGTGTTGTCTAATTTAGAATCGGAAAACGTGAGCGTATCAGCCAACGTGGTACCGCTGGTGACGATTGACCTATATCATCCACCGCTTGAGGTAACTTTGTCTCTATCGTGTGGCGCTGACATTCCTGATACGAGTACTTCTTATCCTTTACCTCTAGTGCCAGATGAAAATCCTTATGCCCCTGATTGGAATTTCAGAAGGGCTGACTTTTACACTCTGTATGCCAGTCTGTCTGAGATTGATTGGAACGATGTACTCGAACTACAGGATATCGAATCTGCAATAGATATTTTTTATAGGAAGCTTAATCATGTTATCAACGATTGCGTACCAGTTAGGAAAAACATTAACTACTCGAAGAAACGTCAATATCCACCATGGTTTACTTCAGAGATTATCAAGAAGTTAAAAGTTAAATATTTTCACTTACGTAAATACAAGGAATTAGGCTTAGAGTTCAATCGTGAAGTTTTTAAATATTATAGAAGCCATATTAAAGAACTTATAGACGAGGCACATGGTCGACATATTATGCTGGTCGGTAGCAATATTAGACGCGATCCAACGCAATTCTGGAAGCATGTACGAGAGAGAAGAAAGAGCAGGGTCATGATAAACGAGTACACATTAGGCGAAGCAACAGTGAGGGGTCAGGAAGCGGCTACGGCGTTTGCGGAATACTTTGCCTCTGTCTTTCTTGACAATGTTCCGGTGCTCGATGCAGAAGTAGCGGCAAGAGACTCATCGTGTGTGGCTGATGCACGGCTCGTTACCCTGGACAATGTTACAGTTGCGGATGTTCGCCGTGCTATTCGGCGCGTAAGAGCATCTTCAGCAGCTGGGCCTGACGCAATACCACCTTTTTTAGTAAAGGATTGTTCCTCTTCGCTAGAAATGCCCCTCCTACATATCTTTAATATTTCTCTAAAAACATCTAGATATCCTGATAAATGGAAGTTGTCTAGGGTTACGCCTGTGCCGAAAATTCGAACATCAACGGATATAACAAGTCACAGACCCATTGCTGTTTTGGGTATCTTTGCTAAAGTTTTCGAATCTATTGTAAATTACTATCTGACTCGTCAAATAGAATCTGCTTATGACAATTCTCAGCATGGATTTCGTGTCTCCCGCTCTACTAATACAAATCTCATCAACTTCGTTGAGTTTGTTGCAAAACATATGGTTGATGGGCGGCAAGTTGACTCTATATTCCTAGATTTTAGGCGAGCGTTTGATGTAGTCGATAATGATGTACTCCTTGTCAAATTGTCAGCCATGGGTGTATCATCTAAATTTTTGAAATTTTTCGCTAATTACCTTAAAGACAGGAGGCAATATGTTCAGCTAAAAAGGTATAGATCTACTGAATACTTTACGAGGTCAGGTGTTAGTCAGGGCAGTACCCTTGGACCTTCCCTCTTCCTAGTTATGATCAATGACTTACCAACAGTGCTGAGTACAGCCCAGTGTCTAATGTTCGCGGACGATTTGAAAATTTACCAGCCAGTAAATGAACTTGTCGATGGTATTGAACTTCAATCTAACATAGATTCATTGATGCAATGGAGCCGGTCTAATCGGCTTACCTTTAATGTCTCCAAGTGCAAGGTAATCTCTTTCTCCAGGTCTCTTACACCCTTAACACTAGAATATACATTACAGGATTCTGCATTGGAGAGGGTTACTAAAATTCGAGATCTTGGAATTATTTTAGATAATCAGCTTGATTTCCGAGAACATGTTATTTCTATTTGCAAGGAAGCAAGTAAAATGTTAGGTTTTGTGATGAGGACAGCCTCGCAATTCGAAGATATTAGGGTGGCAATCACGCTCTTCAACGCGCTTGTGCGAAGTAAGTTAGAATTTGGTGCGATAGTCTGGGATCCGACTGAATTTAAGTATACTTTGATGATAGAGAGAATCCAGCGTAAATTCGCTAGGTACGTCTACAAACGCATGTACGCATACTATCCTTACCTTTTTCCTTCTTTATTTGTGTCAGGAATGATCGGAGTAGACACATTAGAGTACAGGCGTAAATTCTTATTAGTCGTTCATTACTGCCAAATACTGCAAAATAAGGTCAATAATTCAGATGTGTTAGCTACTCTTGCGTTATATGCTCCAAATAATTATCTTCGAGCTGGTAGCCGACGCCGACATCAGCTGTTCGCGGTGCCAGTGGCACGAACTAATTATGTCAGCAATGCGCCCACGCATAGAGTGTTGTCAATACTAAATGGTTTCCTACACGAGTTCCAAGAAGTTGATGTTTTTGCAGACAATTCGAGAACCATTGTTAACAGCCTAAGATTGTTTCTATGTAAATTATTGAGAATTCCTGAAAGCACTGCTCCTATCATTTAGATGTCATGAGCAGTGTGCTCGAAATGTGACTAATTGTATATATGTGAAATATATTTATGTTGTTAGGTATATGTAATTATTTAAGATAGTTAGCGTCTTGGTTTTTACTGTAAGCTTACTATTGTAAACTAAATAAATAAATAAATAAATAAAGTCCGAATTTCACAAATACTTCCTTCATTAAATAGGTTTGCAAGAATCACCACACTTGGCAGGCGTCTTAGAGATTGCAGTATCGATGGTAGTTTATCAGAAGGCGTTGCTTTCAACCTTTTGGTATTTTTCCTTTAGTCGCCTTTTACAACTCCCGCAGGGAGATATGGGGGTTCAATTCCAGCCCGACACCCCACGGGGTTTTATTAAACATTCGAATTAAAATATGTGTTTCCTTACATTGATTCGATAAATGCAGATGTTGATACTGTTGTAAGAAAAGTATGTAAAACGTAATAAAAACATAATAATTTAATTAAAATAATGTTTCATATTGAACTAATTAAATGTCTGCAAGAGATTCTACAAAAATTCTAAAAGTATTGTCATGCTAAGATTAATACTTTCAAATATTGAAATTAGATATTGCTGTCAATTATCTTACGAGTGGATACAAATAATTATGGGGTTTGCTTGAACTAATGTTAGTTTTACACATACACATTTAGCAATAGTGTCAACAACATTAGTATAGAGGTGTTTTCGTTGCAGTTCGCAATCACCTTAATACTTAAGTTTGTTTCTTGAACCGAAAAGGGCTGAGAAAATTTAATTAAGGTACTGAATACTCGTAGATTCAGGCGTTACTTAGCGGAAATCCATATTTAGTTTAGTCTCGATCGTGCGCTCGGTGAGTCAAGACCTCCTGAAGATGCTTCGTTTAGAAGCGAAACTAGTCGAATATTCTTCCGGTTAGGCTGCGTGGCGTTTGTGGCGTCACGTTGGCTTAACAGGAAAATTAGGCGGAATTGTCTCTAGATATATTTTTTTAAATGTTTCATTAAAATGTTATTTAATGTTTTCTTAAGATCTTTTTAAAAAATATATTTGTTATTATTAAATTTACTTAAATTGGTCCTAGACTTTCACTGATGATATTTTTCTCCCTATAAATTGAGTAGTATTGAAGGCTGGCCCACTTTATAAATTCTACGCGAGCGAAGCCGCAGGCAGAATCTGGGGAAAAATAATTTCGAAAGAAACATGAACTTGACTTGTTTTTTTTAATGGAAATGATCGATGGCTACTTGCTATTTCATCAAAATAATTTAGAAATTTAGAAATCTGTGTGTTGCAGCACCCTCTGGTGGTCTAGAAAATCTGTCGCCAAGCGCCTAATAGTGTGTTACGGCAGCAGCCCTTCAGAGCCAGTAAAATTAATGAAACTCGACAACTATAAATTATGTATCAGGGTGCCGGGCGCAGTGCAGTTCATCACTTGTGGAGATATGCATCTGTTATAGGCAGAGGTTACTGCTTAACATCAGGTAGGCCTATGCTTGACATGTACATACAAACAACCTCTAACCCCAAACGCATATACCTACGGCCTCCTTTCCACTCTGTCCGTCGAGAGTAATAACACAAGAATACAAATACTTATATTTAGTTTTTAGGGTTCCGTACCCAAAGGGTAAGAACGGAACTCTATTACTGATACTTCGTCTGTCACCAGGCTGTATGCCTGTATTTCAAGAACGGTGATAGCTAGACAGTTGAAATTTTCACAGATGATGTATTTATGTTGCCGCTATAACAACAACTACAAAAAAGTAGGCCTAGTGCGAGTCGGACTCGCGCACGTTAAAACAAAAAAAGGTTAAAATATGAAGTCTAATGTTGTACAGTTATTGGTACGGAACCCTTCGTGCGCGAGTCCGACTCGCACTTGGCTGATTTAATTTATTTATTGACAATGGGGAATAAAATATCTCTACTTAGATGATAACTGCAATAGGAATCCTACAAAGTGAGATAAACACCCATAAAAAAATTATGTATGACATATTTATTCTTATACTCGTATTTGTAATAGATACCTCATTTTCAACGTGTTTAAGGCGTGTGCATTTGTAATGTCGTAGGAATTCCAAAAAATTAGGTCACCTGAAACATTGATAACTTGTTAACCCTCTCCATCCGCTTTCCAAATAGATTTTCACCAAATTGACTAACCCTTATTTGGGTCACCGTAATGTTGTTTTTATTTATTCACGCCACCCAACGTTTTAGGATTGTGCATGTATTTTAAATGGATTAATTTCTGTCCGGACCCACGTCAGGGGTCCAAATGACCACTAAATTGTTGATATGGGTCATTTTTACCTCTTCCTTTTTTTATTTCATCACCATTAGTGATGACAAATCGTGATCGATGGTTATGAGATTGATAAAATGTTATAAGTAATGAGTAACTGTACTGTAACAGCCGGATCGTCCACTGCTGAACACAGCCTCCGCTATTAAGGGGGTATTTCCATAATCCCCATGCTTGGCAGGCGGATCGCAGTGTAAGATGGGAGTTCTTCCACCTTCCAGTATTTTTCCCTTAGTCGCCTCTTACGACACCCATCGGAAAGATATGGGGAGGTGCAATTCTAACCCGGCACCCCACGGGGAAAGTAAAGAGTATGTGCTATTAATAAATTGTTATAAGGTTTCAACGTATTGTGCAAGTTGGATGTTGTTAAGCTGCTTTATTTTAACAGGTCGAAACATGTAGAGATATTTCTCGTATATAACGTGCCATCAAATTTAAAATTGGTGTGCAGTATACCGTTTCACGTTATATCCATGGAGATATCGTAAGGCGCCCCGTTACGTCTAGAGAATATAATAGAGGACCATGTAAAAGCGTAAATGTTTAAAAAGCTCTGTTGACTCTTTGGTGGTATTATATCATTACGTATATATATACATACGTTATGATATTTTTTATCTATAACTACCTTTACTTGAGATACTGGTTTAGCTTTGGCGCATTTATCGATTAGTTACAAAGGCCCCCCAATCGAATAAAAAAATAGTTTAGTAGTAAATGTTTTCTGTATTTTGTGAAGATAATTAAAACAATTTACCATTACAGTTAAAAAAAAAGATGCTGTAGTTGCCACTGTTTACTTCAATAAGTAAAATAAATAAAAAAATAAAATATATAAAGTAAAATAATAAGTCAAAAAAGATAACTGTTTTTTCAATGATGATAAATCACATTCTAACAATTTACAATGTATTCATTGCACTTCTATGTTGGCTGAAATCAGAATGAATATAACCTGAATAGAATGCAATCCTCAAAGAAATTCCAAAAACACTAATTTCTCTACCATTTTACATCCATCTCTTTATCCCATAAATCATAATTATACAAGGTCCCACACGTGTACTCCATTTATTAAATTAATAATTTCTTTCTGGAATATTTTAAGGATAATTATGCCACCCTAGGACATATGGCTCCAATTATTCGACGCTTATAACTATCGTGAGAAATAGGTGTTTTAATTTTTTGGTTGTTATGTCTAAAGTAGATCTATAATTACGAGTATGTTTTTTGTGAAGGAAACAGCTTGAATCTTTCAGTTTGGTTGATGAATTATCTTGTAGACGGCGCGTGTTTAATAATGATATATACGTATGTGTCATAAATGCTTTTTAAATTAAAAATCTTTCACTGTAAATACATTTATCACAGTATATCATCATTAAAATGTACGGAAATATAGAACGTAGTTTGTATATAGTGCTAGTTTGTACATTTATTAGTATACATTTAAGGAAAAAGATTATAATATACAATTAAAAAATTACAACTTCCAGCATTGAAAAGTATAAAATACGTAATTTGTTTACGTAGGTGACATATATGTTCCAGTTATTTTGATTTAAAAACCATAATATTGTATAGATTTGAAAATAAATTATAGTGCCAATGTGAAATCGGATTATAAATAATACCGACTTCTGAAGCAGCAAAAGCATAAAAATACGACCGAGTTGTACTTTTATGAACTTAATAAATCAAAATCAGAATAGTTACCGACTTAAAAATTCATGACACATTCAGTCATCCAATTGAATAAGACAACTAGGGGGAAAACACTCAAATGACAAGCATAATTTGCTAGGCACTGATATACAGCAGAATTCTCACGTTGAAGGGAGTGTATACTTACATTGAGGTATAGTAGTATATTACTGCCAGGCCCAAAACAGCATTATTGCCATAATAACGCCTTCATTTGAATTTTAACGGATATAGAAGACAGAGGAAGGCTAAAATAGGTTTTTAGCCTTCCTAGGGAGGATTAAGTGCGTTTCGAAGACCATGAGTATTTAAGGTGTGAGTACTGCGGAGTTAACTAACATAACAGAGTAGAAGAAGAATACATGTAGTGTCAACTCTACTTAGAATGGGATAAGCACAGGATTAATAAAGAAAGTGATGTTGAAGTCATATTCAAACTACCCTAGAATTATTGGTTCTCAAGGACAGCTACCGAAACACACCGTTTAGTGCTGAGAGACAGATTTTCTACATGAGGGTCGTAGCTACCAGACGGACTTATTTACCTACCACTATATACTTCTACTGAAAATCACCATCGGGAGAGTTGTAGAATGACAAGTATCAAATATCCAAGATGGTGAATTCAAGATGACTACCATACATAGCATTCCGACATTTCCGACCCCACAGAAGCACGGCCTGCTATTCAACAAAGGGAGAGTCAGGAAGGCAACACAGAAGATAATATGTGCATAGGGAAGCAACGAAATATTGTACTTACTGACCATACCTGGGTGGAACTATCACCTTTAAAAGTGGTATAAAGGAAGGAAGGAGATGACTTTACAGAAGAACATTGCATATTCACTAAGTTGCGTCAATACCTGAGGTTTGCTAACAACGTAATTAGAAATCTTCAAGCGTCAAACTCAGCTGTAAACAGGTGTGATTAACAACCATACCTGCAAACCTAAACCACATCGAGTGGGTAACAACCGACTCGAGCGCTAATTCATTGGATTCGTCGACGCGGGAATTTCGACGACTGGCTTAGAAGCGTGGATGTATTCTGGAAACTATAGCGATATACATAAAACTTCGAAATTTTTACCTAAATTGCTTGTAAAATAATGGTTGCTATGTTAAAACATCAGGTCAAATGTATCATTAAAGTAACGAAAGATATTTAGCCCATAACCCGTGTAATAAATTCAAATTCAAATTCAAAATTCAAAAAAAATCAAAATAAATTTGTGAACTGCTTTTAGTTCTGAATTATTTGCAATATAAAAATTCAACAATATTATTTAATACATATATGTATTGTAGCGTACCATAGCGTACCGTCCCCTATGACGGTTGAAGTAATACAATAAATTGGGGCACAAAATTTCGGCAGAAATGAAAAGTCCCAGGTGGCCGAGGAGGTTTAGGCATCCGACGCGATATCGGAGGACGCGGGTTCGATTTTCATAAAATTTTGTACTCCAATAATTTGTAAAATTATATGATCCAAATTTAAAAAACTTTCAAACAGTTTTTCATTTATTTAAGAAACAAATAAGGAAAAAAAAAATTAAAAGTAAAAATGTTGACGGCAGTAATTGCTAGAAGAACAAGAAAAATGCACGTAAAATTATTTGAACATGTTTCTGTAAATATTTTTTTCTATTGTGTATGTGTGGATTCATCCAGTGGCCAACAATAAGATACAAGAATGCACAAGTTTACGGTGCGTACACGCAAAAATATTCACAATTTTAGTTTCGCTTACGTATCAATTAAAATCACATGATACTTAAGTTGTTAAGCATACGTTTCATTTTAAATGATATTAATGATTATCGAAATGACGAACGGCTTTGCAATTTTCTTTTGTATGTTATTGTGACGGAACAAGCTCGAGGCCAACCTGATGTTAAGCGGACTAACCTTTGCCTATAACAGATGCAGTAGAGTCTACTTATCTTTCGGGTTCATTCACAGCGTAGAGACTAATTTAGGTATTATAACAACCAACGACTACTCCCGGGTCTGATGTTGTGATGATGTTTACAACAAAGATTGAACATTTAAAAATTTTTACTTCGATTTATATTCGACTTTGGAAGCCGTCAACATCAGAATAGATCCGAGTGCAGTGTGAAATACGGCAATTACCTCAAGAGCGCCATGTCACACATCCTGGCTAACTCCCTCGTAAAATAGAGATGGGTATCGACATTATCGATATAATATACTTTACTTTTTGATCTAATTTGTATCCATAAAAATAAAAGTTTGATTAATCCTACGGTTATGATGATTTTTGAAAAATATTCTGTCAAAAGTTAAAAGTTGATAATATAATTTTGTATATAATTTGCCTTAGTTATAACCTAAAATGTTACCAGCAAGTTTATATGAGAAAAATTGGGTGTACTGCATGCCTTTTTAGATGGACATAAGTAGTCGTTTTTCCATCGGACGTCCAGACAAACGGAGAAACGCCATCCGTATATGATTGATATTTCCAAAACTCGTACCAAGCGCTTCGCTTCCACTTTTCTCGTGAGTACTGGGAAAGAAAGGAACTTGTTACCGTTATCAGTTTTTCCCGATGGATACAACATGGGTGTCTTCAAATTAGAGTAAATAGGTTTATTCTAGGTAAGCTTGCTCCATCTTGCTCAATTGTATTGCATCAATGCTTAACATCACACATGGTGTGGAAAAACACGATCTTATCACGAATAGAAAAAATAAAAATATGAAATTATGATTGGTTGTTGCAATAACGCCTTTTCAGCATATTTCTCTGTGGTTCAATCAAATACTAAACTTGGCAAATAAAAAAGTTTTATATTTTTTTGTGACTCAACTATCCCCGTAGATATAGTGATATCGATATATTGGCTTTATTTATGTTTTATGGTTGGCGGCAAGCCTAATAGTACTACCAACCTAACGTCCTACAATAAACGCTCCGATAAGTTTGAGGTTGGTTGCACTTACGATTGATTACATAGCAAACGAAGCAAAATCTTAGCCCAATAACAACCTACCAAACTCTGCCTTTTCACTGAAAAAAATATATTAAAATGTGGTGATGCTTACGCTCTATCGACGACGGTGTTCCAACACTACTTTACAAGTAGCTCAAGTTGGAGCGTACGACACCCGTCTCCAAGTCCGTAGTCCTCAATCCTGCTGCGGTCTAATGACCTGCGCTATTTAAGAGCTTAAATTGTACAGTTTTAATGGTTGACTTTTCGTACTTTCAAATAATCGATAAACAAGTATCTATAAATTAATTTAAAAAGTAAAAAAACACGACTGCAATTTATATATTTTCGTTAAGCGTTAGGTATATCGTTCCATTGAAATTAAATTGCAATTATATATATTTATGAAATTGCTTTAAAAAGCCCTTGAGTTTGAAACCCCAATCGATGGATATAGAAGAAAAAAAATGTTTGGTCTCGCAATATGGCGTCTAAAATCCGACAGTTTGCTTTTTTGTTATTTTTATGTACCTAGTGTCATTTGGGTTATCAAGACGAATTATGATAAATCATACATCAAAATAAGGTTAAGCCGTTTAGAAGTTATGGTGGAACTTTCCAGGCGCGGCTCCGCCCGCGCGTATGTCGGTTATCGCGCAAAACCAGTTTTTGCGCAGTTGAATAAAAACTATCCTATGTTTTTTCCCGGGTCTCAAACTATTTCCATACTAAATTTCATTCAAATCGGTCCAGTAGTATTGGCGTGAAAGCGTAACAGACAGACAGAGTTACTTTCGCATTTATAATATTTATAAGTACTGATAAAGAAACTCACAAACATACATACATGAACCTTAAATAAGGTAACACTCCTTTTTTTGGGTAGTCCTGTAAAAATGGATGCTCTTTGGACCGAAAATGTTTCAACACAAGGTAAGTCCTTAGCTCAAGTTGAAGCGTACAATAGCGGTCCTTTAGTTCACATTCCCTACTGCGTTCTAATGACCTGAGCAATTTATGTACTAAAGTTCAACATGTCCTAGATATAAAGGAGCATAACTGTCTTTGCTATAGCTACTTTGTATATGTTAGTAAGCGTTTATAAGACACTGTAGGTACTGTATCAGTCGGATTGTTTTCATAGCACGGTGGACGGTGCATTTAGCGAATACTCACCTGGCCAGCTACCACCCTCAATTATAAAATCTGTCACCAAACATCTAACCGTATATTTTGGCCGCAGTTCATGATACATTCACTATATCCCTAGGTTTGACTTAGGATAAGGAATACTTTTTATCAACATTTACTGAATAGTTTCTGAGTGAGCGCGTTATAACCAATTCCTATGCGGGGTAGGTAGCTTTTAGTATAAAAATAATATTAAATTGTAATGAATAGCAATGTCGTATATATTACCTACCTATAATCCGAAGCAGCAAACACACTTTCTTTCACAACTATGTAGCCTAGTTGCAAAACCCTCTATGGCACTATATAGGGTTTTAAAACTAACTTATAAACTCATGATTGTCATATGATTCATGATGTTTTTACATAACACACTTAGGTAGGTACCAACATAGCAAGAACCATAGCAAGAATGAAAACGATTTCACCTGGAAATTAATTTGTCGTCGTGGCTTGGAACGAAGAACTTTGGCATGTAAAAGCACTTTAGCAACGTAATTTTACGTACCTAATATTACATCAAAAGTAAACAAATAACCAATTCTAAAATTAATAGTAACCCTTCTGGCTAAACATGACTTTCTAATACAAACACAACTTGAAAATTGTCGTACATTGCGCAAAACTTCGCAACTGTAAACACTCGCAGTAAAACCACTACATTTGCCTCAAGCAAGTGTCATTGCAAACGGTCTTTATCGTGATTGATGCCACTTGTCCACACTGCTCGGCACATGCTAATTTATACTAAAGAAAATACCAACCTAAAAAACTCCAAAGCGCACAAAAATCATCTTTGAACCCTTAGAAACAAAGTTGTTTGTAAATGCAAAAGGTTTATTTGTCAGCGTGATAATCTAAATGCCACTACCGCTCGTGTTAATGCAACCGTTAACTATGCAAAGGAGGCTTTTTTAATTTTCATCGCTTTTGTTTTATTTTTAACTGGTTATGGGCCCAGTTGCCGACAATTTCATTTAAGTGCGGCTTTGGGAACCGTAATTGGCACGTTTTATACGATTTGTTTATTTTCCGGTGGCTTTCCTTTGATAATAATACTAGCACTAAGGTTGAAAAAATATAACAAGATAAAAATATATAATTGAATGAATATGGATGTTTAGTTGAGTGTATCCTACCCTTCGACAGACAAATTGTGAATGAACTGAAATGACAGAATAAATAAATTTAATGAAATCCATAGTTGTTTTTACTGGCCGTACCTATGCCTTTTTTAACAAAGCATAAACGAACTAAAATAAAACTAAAACTAGAACACTAACTGTTTTCTTATTAAAGCAGAAAGATTTTGGGTGCAATTTTAGGTGTCACTCTGTGACTTAATATCATTAAAAATGGCCAATAGTCATCGATATTCACGTAGTTTTTAAATTAACCTCTGAGTAGGTAATATACTCATACTTACATATGATATCAATTACGAGTGCTGCGTTGCGTCAATTTAATCACTGATGAGTATTTTGACACGGAAGTTTCTCAGACAGTATCTAAGTACCATTTGACTTAAGTTGGCATATAAATCAGAGGTAAAATTACAATTTTTAGGAAATTATGTTGTTTGTTAATTTTAGAGTTATTAATTGAGAAAGGCAACGTTGAAAGTTGAAACGTTGTTGAATATCTATAATATAGTATGGCTAAAAGGTAGAACTATTTAAAATCACTTAAATTCAGTATGCATAAAAGTACGTACCTATAAATAGGTACTTTATTATAATAATAAATCTGAGTTGAGAAGATATCATGTACTCTTAGATTATGTGCATGGTGATAGGGCACGAATGCCCTATCACCTGGCTTCTACCACCCTAAAGTAGAAAATCTGTCGCTAAGTCCCTATATGGTGTATTCCGGCAGCTGTCCTTGAGAGCCAGCAATTGCAGGTTGGCCTGAAAACAAAATCTTCGAGCACATCATCACTTACCTTCAGGTGAGATAGTAGTCAAAAGCTAGTCTATCAGCTATAAATAAAAATAAAATTACAGGATTTTTTTAATCATCTCAAAATGTTTGTTAGGTTTAGCAGAAGTCAACCCTTACGGGTTGTTAGCATTTTACCAATAACCCTGCATATAGTTCTCGTGTCCTCGGCAGAAATAGAAATTGCCTTTCTCGTATCATTGAAGCCTGGCTCGGCCTTCAATATCATACTCAACCTGCAATTGTCTATTCTTAGGTCCTTGTAATTACATATTTTATTTACTATTATATATGTTACCATATTTGTGTTGTATGATTATTTATATAATCTTTCTCTCCCTTTTCACCATCCCAGCATCCCAGCCTTTCTTTCACTCTTTCGGAGTACGATAGTGATGGAATTTGTTAGCGTCTTAATTTTATATCATAAAACAAACACATTATACAGTAAACACTTGTTAAATGCCTCTGTTTTATAAAAAGCCGCAATTTAAAACTGTAAGCTGGAGCATTTTTCACAGCGTCTGTAAGCGCTCCATTCTCATCCAATCTCGCAATGTCACCGGTCGCGACAAATGTAAGAAAGTTACACGAAAGCATTAATTACTTAGCCATTGGACATTGCTGTGGTGAACAGGAAAAATTGGTCCGTGGGAGAGGCAACAGCGAGAATACTAGATTATGCTACACGATTATGACACGAAATGGAGTTGACATTAAGGTTACACTAGCTGACCCGTACAATGTTATTTATTTGATACATATTCCACGGGTGCCACTTGTATTGTTGACATTAAAAGGTCTTATTAAAAAGTCTAAGATCGGCCCAGTGCGAGTCGGACTCGCGCACGAAGGGTTCCGTACCATTAGCTATACAACATTAGACTTCATATTTTAACCTTTTTTTGTTTTAACGTGCGCGAGTCCGATTCGCACTTGGGCAACTTTTTTGTATTTGTTGTTATAGCGGCAACAGAAATACATCATCTGTGAAAATTTAAATGTCTAGCTATCACCGTTTTTGAGATACAGCCTGGTGACAGACGGACGGACGGACGGACGGCGAAGTCTCAGTAATAGGGTCCCGTTTTTACGGTACGGAACTCTAAATATATTACAAAACCATACATTTACGAGTTTACGAGAGGAAAAATTAATGTCATATTAGCCGGGGTATGCTCTGCCTGACTGAGCTAATATGACAATGACTCGTAACATTATTTTTTCCTCTATCTAGATCAGTACTATCAGTACTAATATTATAAATGTGAAAGTAACTCTGTCTGTCTGTCTGTCTGTCTGTTACGCTTTCACGCCAAAACTACTGGACCGATTTAAATGAAATTTGGTACGGATATAGTTTGAGACCCGGGAAAAAACATAGGGTAGTTTTTATCCAACTGCGCAAAAAGAGGTTAATGTTTTTGCGCGATAACCGAAATACGCGCGGGCGGAGCCGCGCCCGGAAAGCTAGTAATATTATAAATGCGAAAGTAACTCTGTCTGTCTGTTACGCTTTCACGCCAAAACTACTCGACCGATTTGAATGAAATTTGGTATGGAAATAGTTTGAGACCCGGGAAAAAACATAGGATAGTTTTTATCCAACTGCGCAAAAAGAGGTTAATGTTTTGTGCGATAACCGATGGCGGAGTCGCGTCCGGAAAGCTAGTAACAATATATTCAACTAAGGCTGTACTACAAACAAGACTAATTTTGCAATTAGCTTTAAACTTGGTAATGATGACGCACTACTATATTTTTTTTATTTTTTTTTTTCGTAATCGCATGATCTGCGGATTACATAATATCTGGTGATCGTTTAATTACCACATAATCATATATATATATTTTTTCAAAGCATTTAATGATATTTTTGGTCACGAACACTCATCTCTCTCTTTCCTCATTGAGGTGTCACGATAGTATCGCGTTGAAATTGTTCTAGGAGGTTCTGGGTGCAATTTCTGGGTCAAAATTTTCATGACAAATAAATTTGAATTGAAAGAATTTGAAGCAGTGATGGCTCAGTGGCTTTGGCTATGGACTGCCGCGCAGCAGGTCCATGGTTCGAATCCCGCCGCGGGCTTGAGCTTCACCGCATGGTGGAAGGGCATTTTTGCGAATGCCCGCCTGGCTAGCGACCACCCTCAAGTTGAAAATCTGTCGCCAAGCACCTAACGGTGTGTTCCGGCAGCTGTCCTTGAGAGCCAGTCATTCTAGGTTAAGCCTGTTAACACCTTCGACCACATCATCACTTACCATCACGTGAGATTGTGGTCAAAGGCTAACCTATCACAAATAAAAAAAAAAAAAAAAAATTTTCAATAGTTGACTGAAGGTTGAATATTATTTTTCTTGTTCTTGTTGCTGATAGGGTAGTCTTTGACCACAATATTTTCTGTTGATGGTAATAAATAAATAAAGTTTATTTTCAAAAACATACCAGTAACCTATACCTAGTAAAGATTAATTATCTAATATTAACATTTGTTGTCTTTAAAATACAAGTTCGGTATACATTATTTCATTCCGCAGAACCTACACTAAGAATTAACATGTGTTGTAGGTTTCTGCTTGCTCTTCAAATTCGCAGTTTTAAAATGTAATTTAAGTAACCAGAGAGAAGAAAAACATGAGATAGGTTGATAATGATGACGTTATTGACGAAGGAGTAGTTACCTATCAGACAACCCAACCGGATACGAGTACATTCACTTGTATGTGTAAATAGCCTTTGTATGTTTGCCTCATTATTTAAACAAACCTGATCTACCTAAAAATGTGTGATAAAAATAATAAAATATTTGAAAAACCACACTGTCTTTAAAAGTAATTAATTAATAATTTAATTAAATTGCTGCTTTGCTTACTCAAAACCTGAGAGAGCTTTTAGAAATGATAATACTTATTCTATCAGTTCTATCAAGAAAAATGTTAATATACTTACAATTACTCAGTACTTTAATAATCAAAAAGCATACAAACTACATAGTTTATGTACATTATACAAATTATACATATTGCATTTTTCCATGCATTTGATTTCCCGTTTGAGGTGGAATTGATATATTATTTTTAAAAGACTTAAAAAACCAACATCAGTTGTCACCTTTTGTTCTGATTTGTGACCTTAGCTTGAAATAGTGTTTGGTAATATTAAAAACGTTAATTTAAACAAGTATCGTAATAATTTTAGAACTTTATTGTTTATTTGAAGATACAGTAAATGAAAAAATATATGAATACAAAAATAAATAAATAATTTAACTATATCTACTTATGACCTAAAAATATTACACTTAAAAATTCTGAGCTCTGTTTTCTACCAGGAGGCAATCATAAGTAGAAAACAGAGCTCAGGTCACTGTCCACGGGTAGAGTACCTAAAAGGCTGGCAGCATTACCCCGTTGTATGGCAAGACTAATTCTCTGGCCGAGGTAAGCGCCAGCCCTTTGGTCGTTTGTCTTTTCTATCAGCCGCTTTGATAAATCTTTATATAAAGTCCATGCGCTTGGACCCCACGGACCTAATGTTTCTACTCCAAAGGGCAGAAATATATAATTATCGCCGAGACTCTCGTATTTTCGCCCTTTGGAGCCTCCTGCTGCCACTGCCGCTGCTCCCGCCGTCTTGGAAGTGGATGGTAAATGAGACGCCGCAAGTGTGTCAACGCAAGTGGCATCCCAAACTAGCGGCCTTCCACGACTCCAGGGAGTTAAGGTCATAATTTTATAAATTGTTTTGTGACACATTGTAATGACATTTAAAAAACTGACCCATTTTTTTTATTCTTTTGTGGCGGAACAAGCTTGAGGCCCGCCTGATGTTAAGCGGATAAACCTCTGTCTATAACAGATGCATTTCGTCACAAGTCACGAATTGCACCTGCGCCCGTCAACCTTGAGACATAGTTGTCAAGTCTCTTCGTGCCTGTAATTTCACTGGCTCTCCAGGACTGCTGCACACAATGTGAAAACACTTTTAGGTGCTTGGTGGCAGATTTTCTACTTGAGGGTGGTCAGTAGCCAGGCGGCATTCGCAAAATGACTTTTCACCATGGAATTCTTGGCATTTTTTCTTGCACTGGCTTTATAAACAAATTTAGAACAAACAATACTTTTATAGTATTATTTGTAATTAACAAGACACATGTAATCACTTTTATACAAACGCTATTCTCCTACAATTTGCAACATCCAACGTCCAAGACCACAAATGAATGGACTCCATTTAATCTTGCGGGTTGTAATTGCAGCACCTTCGATTCCGTCCGATACGGCCGACCATTTATTGGGACCAAGATTTATGGACCAAAGTCCATTTTCTTGGACCATTTTTTCTGCACTGCAAAACATAATTTCACGCAATTGTGGGTAACCGCGTGCATATAATTATTGCGGTTTTGTAGTTTAGGTCGGATTATCGTTTTGAAGCATAAAACGTGGATATATAATTTTATATACATATATTTTTTTACAGCTGAAAGTAAGCCTTTGACTACAATCTCACCTAATGGTGATGATATGGTCGTAGGTGTTAATAGGCTTAACCTAGAATTACTGGCTCTCAAGGACTGCTGCCGGAATACACCTTTAGGTGGTCCTACTTGAGGGTGGTCGCTAGCCAGGCGGGCATTCGCAAAATGCTCTTCCACCATGCGGTGAAGCTCAAGCCCGCGGCGGTATTCGGACCATGGACCTGCTGCGCCGCAGTCCATAGCCAATGCCACTGAGCCATCACTGCTTCAAATTTCACGCAATTGTGGTTAACAACGCGCATATACGAGTAATTATTGCGGTTTTGTAGTTTAGGTTAGATAATCGTTCAGAAACATAAAACGCGTGTATAAATAAATTTAACTAGTTTTCTAACCACAATTTACAATGTGGTATTTGGATAACAACGTGCTTGAAATGGTAATTACTTGCAGTTGTTTATGGGTTTTTTCTAAATTCACAAAATAACTTTTGTCCTAACTTTATTTTTTAATTCCTTGGGTTCCAAAATTTGTGAAGAAACGTTTATGATAATTGTTTTTATGTGGATATTATTTTTTCATAACCAACCATTTTGTACGTATTTCCATTTTTATAACTTTTCAGTAAAGCTATATATATATAAAAAGTATGCTTATTTTAATTATGTTTGCTCAGTTTATTTTGATTTTGCTGATTTTAGATCGTGCAAATTACCGAAGAATATCCTACTTTTCTATACAAAAGTACATCATACATACACAAAAAATGGATTTTCATACATCAACAACAGTTACAGATAATAGTTTGGTATAACCATGGTTTGTGATACCGTTTGACTCGTATAAAAATTAAATCGTACTTTTTTGTGAGAAACGTACTTATTATGACACTTTAAAACCTTAGTTTATGCTTTGTTTTAGACTTATCACTCTAACTCTATATTACATGACTTAAAATGACAAATTTTTCCGTTGGGGTTATGTCGTAAGTTACTTGACACTGACTTTATCCCTATTCTGTGACTAGGACACAGATATTTTAAATATAAATTCTAACTAGCATGCAATACAAACAACAAGTGAATGAAAGTGCAGAAAAATATTGTTTTCTGCCATGTTGTAAGAAAATGCCATAATTTACAATATCCCATCTCTTTTGCGATCTAATTTCCTATTCATCGAGTGCCATATTTTTCACGCTCTACTGAAAAACCATTACATCTGAATCTATTCTAGTAATTTTTATCCCAAAGGAGTAAAGTCGAAAACTGTGCATGACAGTTTTGGTTGTAATGTGGTAATTTTCCAAGAATTCGATACACGGACTTACAGGGTTGAAATATGCACAAATAAGTTCACAAACTTAAGAAGTGTCAAACATGTGCGGCATTCGTCAATTAACAACTGACGATCTGCAATCAGAAATGTATGTGATATTTTAAAGGAATGTATTGCGGAAAGTTTTACATAGTGAAAGACAATTTTGTATACTCACTGTATATGAAGTAAATATACAATAATACGATATCGACTGTCACTTACACCTAGTTTTTAGGGTTCACTAACCAAATGGTAAAAACGGGAACCTATTACTAAGACTGTCCGTCTGTCACCAGGCTGTATATTATGAACCGTGATACAGTTGAAATTTTCACAGATGATGTATTTCTGTTACAGCTATAACAAGAATCGGCAGAGTTACGAGTCCGACTCGCGCACGAAGGATTCAGAACTATTATTTATACAACATAACTAGGTGAAACTAAAATAAATTGTAACAATATAGTATCTAATGTTGTATGAGTAATTGGTTCGCCTAGCATGATTCCTGCAGGAATCTAGATACAGTAGAAGAAAACCTCGTCTGCACTGAACAGACTGCAATCGGACATAACTTTGTCCGCGTTTCGTGAAGCTTACAATAACTACTATAAACTAGAAATTTGGGTACGCACATACAGGAGCTCTTATAATGCGGTGACGCTGTAAAGTTGATCAAGAACACGAATAACCACCTATTAAATCTAGCCGGATAGATAAACGTGGATTCACTCAACAACGCCAGCAAGAAGTCTTCCGTCTTCTGAATCCTTCCAAACAATTTTATCAACACACTTATATCAGTTCAAAATGATATTCCAATTACGTAGAGAACAAGTTATTTTTAATAGTCTTTAAAACAACAACATAAAAATTCAAGTTAAAAGATTTTATTAGACTACCACAAATTATTCACAAAGTTTTAGATTATTTTCACAAACCGCAAAAGCAACAGCGTCCAAGCCATCTAATCCAGATATTCAAAAACAAGTTTATTCTTACGGAAATCATTCAATCCCACCACAGACCAGAGTAGGACTTGCGGCCCGGCTGCGGCAAAGCGTATAAAAATTCCGGATCATCTCCTGCGACGACGGTAGGGAACAATAATGGTATGGAACACTTTGTGCGCGAATCCAAATCGCATTTGGCCGATTTTTATGCCGATGCTGACTGAGTTATTAATAGTCCTTTTCAATTTCGCGACTTAAAACTAGAAAATTCTAGGTTTTTTAGCGAGAATTTCTAAATAACCTTAAGATATATGGTTTTGTTTTTTTATGCACGGTAAAACATCACTTATTTATCTAGTAAGTGGACCAATTAAAAATTGTATAGCAATATATAATTTACAAAATAGAATACTCTAACTCTAACACACGTTTTTACATGAGCTCGAAACACCATATTTTTTATTAATAGAAGATAGAAGAGAAAAATTATAAATACTGGGTATATAGTATTTAAGTTAGTGTACAAATTATTTTTTTAAAGTTGAATGATTAAGTATCAAATATTTTTTAAACTAAAACTCTATTTTTTCCTCTCGTTCTTTAACCATCGTATGGGGATGGAGCAACACCCACAGCTCAACTTACGTTGTACTACAAACAAGACAAACTATTATTCTTCAATTTGCTTTAAACTAGTTAAAGATGAAGCAACACAAAATTTTTTTTTTTTTGCAAAAACGCATGCTCTGCGGATTGGTAAGAGCGTACCCCGGCTATAGTGGTGGATGACGCGGGTTCTAATCAAGCACATGACTATAATTTTTCCTTTCGTAAATTAGTAATTTACTGAGTAATTTTACAAAATAACTATTGAGCAATACCCGAAGGAAAACAATATAATCTGATTACGTCGGGCAAAGCTATTATTAGAAGCTAGTGAACAATAATCAAAAATATTTGTTTGAAGAATTTTTTTACTTTTTATTTATTTTATTGTATGCGGTTGGGCTGGTACAAAATATTCGCGAGTTTCCATTTCACCTGTGTGTAGTCAACATAAGCGTTTTTCCTTGTGAAGGAAAAACCTGCTTTCTGGAAGCCAATCCGAAATATTGGATTTAGATAAGAACATGATTTACGGTCGATTAGGTTATGAAATGTTTCGAAAAGGATTACGCTTTTCTTTGCATGTTTATTTAAATTGAAATTACAAAAAAAACGACTAATAGCAAGGCAGAGTGTCGCATTTTCATCTAAAAATATATATGAATTCGTAGATTTTCATCTACAACACGAGACAATAATATATTCAAAATTCAAATACCTACTTTAACCTAATTGTATAACCAACTTGAACATTACATAATATGTCACAAATCAAATTGGCATCTTTATTAATAATCCCGCAAAGCAACACCAAACGGTACCGGCATTAATAATGATTTAATTTTTTTTACATAATAAAAATATATATATAGCATTATTTATATTGGTCTGATACCGAGACGATACGTGATTTTAAAATAAAAATCAAGTACTTTTTATACGTTTATATAATATCATTCGGTAATTATGAAATGAAATACATACTTATATTGACATAATATAGTAATTAAACAACTTTAAACCGTTTAAAGTTGTTTAATTACTATGTGTAACAATCGCGAAAACCTTAGACAACATTATATTGACATATTTTATTTATATACTTTTTTAAGAAAATTAAAAAATAAATTAAAGCATTATTCTCCTAACAAAACAATGCTTTAAAACATTTTTTTAATTATTAATGTACAATGTGTCCCGACCAAGGAGGTTTCAATTCAATTCGCAGCGCGCTCACCAAAGTACACATTATCTTTGGTGAGCGCGCTGCGAGCGCTATGCGCTGGTTTTTATATTGCTTTTTATTTAATGTAGCTACTTATAGCCATGAGATTAAATAAAGAAGTGTATGCAACTGCATATAATTAGGTATTAAAACATGAGTGTAGTTTTTTATATTGTTGTTTTAGTTTTTGTAAAATAAGATTACACGAGTGTATTCTCTATTATATGACAGTTGCATAAACTAAATTTTTTACATAATTTATAAAAATTATATGTTGTTTTATATACTATTTGTAACTACTGTGAGAACCCTCCAAATATGATAATACCCTCTGTAAGTATATGTAGTCCATATTGTCCAATGGGACAATGCTGCCCGCACGCTGGGCAAGCTGCCGACTGGTAGAGGGCTGGAGCAATTGTTGTGCCTGTGAGTCTGCAATAGCTTGAAGGTTACTTGTCTAAATGCGTTCACTGTTGTAGCTGTAGTGTAGTATTTATGAGGTTCTTTTTATAATGTTTTTTTTTTATAGCCCTTTACCACTATCTGACCTGATGGTAAGTAATGATGTGGTCGAAGAGGTTACTCAGGCTAACCTAGAAATACTGGCTCTTAAGGACAGCTGCCGGAACACACAGTTAGATGTTTGGTGACAGATTTTCTAGGTGGTAGCTAGCCAGCCGAACATTCGCAAAATGCCCTACCACCATGTTTACCCTAATTTAGAAAGTATACGATGCATACGTATACGTACGAGATACATGTACGAGTATGGCGGGTTTTCTTTACATATATGTTTTATTCAAATTAGGTTCTCGTTTGACCACACCTTGCCTGATGTTAAGCATTGATGTGGTCTAAGATGGAGCACGCTTAACTACAAGAAACTTATTTACACTCGATTTGAAGACACCTATGTTGTATTCATTGGGAAAAACAGACCATGGTAAGTAGTCCCACTCTTTCGCAGTATGCACGCGAAAAGTGGAATCGAAGCGCTTCGTACGAGTACTGGGAATATCAACCATGTACGGGTAGCGCCTCTCCGTGTACGTTTCCCACCGAAACATATGAGAGGGTGTAATTTTAGTTTGGTACCCCACGAGGAACTGTCCTTTTGGGTGTATTTTTAGTATTATTTTTAGATCATTTTTGTATACACATATTGTGAGTAAATGCATGGCAGAAGTTACCACACATTATCAGGGGTATCGTGGGGCTTCCGTCACAATATGTACCTTAAAAAAAATTGGCCAAGTGCGAGTCGGACTCGCGCACGACGGGTTCCGTACTATTAGCTATACAACATTAATCTTCATATTTTAACCTTTTTTTGTTTTAACGTGCGCGAGTCCGACTCGCACTTGGCCAACTTTTTGTATTTGTTGTTATAGCGGCAACAGAAATACATCATCTGTGCAAATTGCATCTGTCTAGCTATCACCGTTCTAGAGATACCTGACCTGGTGACAGACAGATGGAAGGACGGACGGACAGCGAAGTCTTAGTAATAGGGTCCCCTTTTTACCCTTTGGGTACGGCACCCTAAAACCATGGCACATCACTGAAATTTTCGATAAAATCTTGAATTAATCCAAATAAATACTTCACTCACGTAACAAAAATAACCTTTTTATGTCACAAACAATAACAGTTGTGAACGGGCCACGTCACATGACTGCCGGTCCGTTAATTTGACGACAAATTTACGATTTCGAACAAACGTTTTTAAACGTGGAAGTTTTATAATAATGACAATAATGATACAGAGTAAAAAAATTAGCTCTTGAGAGCGTATTAATAGTTATGTGTAATACCGATACTTACAAAATATAATACAAATATTCTAAAAATATCATACCAACCCTTATATTGTACTTGTTACTTTGGCTTTCCGTTTTGAACTAAACATTAATATTAATACTACGGGGTAGATTCTAGGTTAGCCTGACCAACATCTTCGACCACATTACCACTTACCATCAGGTGAGATATTGGCCAAAGGCTAACCTATCAGGCATAAAAAACAATACTAAGGCATATTGTCTCTTTTTTTGCCGCTGAAAAACAAGTGTGAAGTTAAAGCAACTTTTGGTAGATAATTTTTAAGTTACTACTACCCAAAAAAATAATTCTACATATACAATTTGTGAGAAGTCATTTGCCTATTTGTAACAATATTGCAATTAGATAAATAGAAACAAAATCATAAATACACTTTTTTCATGCTTTATAGGTTAGCCTTTGACCACTATCTCACCTGATGTTAATATGATGATGTGGTCGAAGATGTTGTTGAGACTAACCTTGACCTTCTAATATACGTTACGTTAAGTTAGAACCATGCTATGATTTTCAATAATTGTTAGTTGGTCGACAACGGACATACCATTATCAACAAATCTATAATTACTGTATAAATAGGTAGGTATGTAAAAATGTTATTTCTATAACTACCCTTTAACAAGGTGAAACAAAGGCTGCTAAGCTGTCAAGTAAAGCTTTTATTTTACAGTTTTAATTAAAAACGGACAAGGAAACTGTGAGGTACAATCGTAAATTCATCTTAAAAGCAGTATGGGTAATTTATTAAACAATTTTTGGGTAAAAATAAGGTGCATTCAAAACACATTAAATGGAAGATTAATAAATAAAACGTATTTTTTATTGTTTGCTACTATAAACATGGTAACCAAATGAAAAGTTTTGATTAAAAAAAAACATAAAAACCATCTACACATAGTTTTCATTATTGCTAGGCCACCCTTTAACCATTTTATCACCTGATAGTAAGTGATGATGGGGTCAATAAAGCTTTCCTATATAGCGTTACTAGCTTTCCAGGCGCGGCTCCGCCCGCGCGTATGTCGGTTATCGCGTAAAAACATTTACCTTATTTTGCGCAGTTGGATAAAAACTATCCTATGTTTTTTCCCGGGTCTCAAAATATATCCATACCAAATTTCATTTAAATCGGTCTAGTAGTTTTGGCGTGAAAGCGTAACAGACAGACAGACAGAGTTACTTTCGCATTTATAATATTAGTACTGATTCTAGATTGTTTCACGATATGATTATGTTAGCGGCACTAAGGACCAATTTCACCAAACTAGAATAAAACTATACTAGGAAAAATATAATCTATATAACCAACAAAGTATTATAGACCTTTGCCACCCTTGACCTAAAATAATGTTGCGGTAGTTTAAATTTGATATGGTATTGAATAGGAAAAACTCTCACCCAAGGTTAAAAAACTATTCCTTAGGATTTGACGATTTAGCTCTACAAACTATAAACAAATATGAGATATTTGCTTCAGCTAATAGTCCGTACTATTTCTGTGTCCACGCTGCTGTCGCATGTTATAAAAGTACAAAACAAAGAGTTTTCTTTATTCTACGACTGTAACTCAAAAAATGCAAAAACTGACACCAAGTTTGACGTTCTATGGTAGCAAAAGCCTATCATATTTTACTGGTCTAAAGTTATCCGTGTATTAATTTAACCCTGGTTTGCTTAAATTGGCTTTTCAGCCATAACAATGGCTGAAAGATTGTTATGACGTTTGATATGGAGAGGCTCAAGTACTACTTGGTTAGTGGGCGAAATAGAGACCGCAGAGAAAATTTAAAAATTTTTGTTTAGAAAGGCAATCTTGTCAGTATTGGTTTTACAGATGGTACAGATGATGTACACGGCAGGTCTTTGCCGTTTTCAGTCTCTTTGGTGATAGTTACGACTTTGAGCTTCTCCTTACTATTGCAGGGTTATATGTATTGTCTTTCTCCAAATTTAACGGTTGGTGGAATTTCGGAATTACTGGACAATGCTGGAGTTCATTGTCATTGTAATCAAATCTGTCCAACATGTAGGTGAACGGCCACGTCCTCTGTATACTTGTAGCTGAACCTAGTTGATCTGTTTATTTACAGGGAAAGCTCCACTACGAGCGCTTTAGAAGCAGAAAAAGGCGTGAAATCAGTTTTATTTTTCAAATGAAAACTTACCTTGATCAGAAACAATGAACGGAAATGGTTGTGGTACTCAAGTGGAGAAGGATGCTCAAAAGTAGATAGACGTCTTTCAGCTGATCTTGAATCAGTACTAATATTATAAATGCGAAAGTAACTCTATCTGTCTGTCTGTCTGTTACGCTTTCACGTCAAAACTACTGGACCGATTTTAATGAAATTTGGTATGGAAATAGTTTGAGACCTGGGAAAAAACATAGGATAGTTTTTATCCAACTGCGCAAAAAGAGGTAAATGTTTCGCGATAACCGACACACGGACTGGCGGAGCCGCGCCCGGAAAGCTTTAATAATAAGAATTGAATATTATCCGAATCTCGCATTTTATGTGATCACTAGTAGTCCATACTGCAACGCATTTTCTACTACAGCATACGCGACGTAAACTCCGATTAAGCCGAGCGCAGTCGGGTAATCATTTAATTAGGTGACGCAGAGTTAAAGAGTTTGCTGGGATCAAGCGGCTTACAGACGGACGCGAGCTTATTTATTGGTTGTTAGTTGTGCAGTACTAACTTTAAAAAAATAACGAAGCAGCAGCGCAAGTACTGAACTTACCGATCGCTAAATTTGACGTTACAATCGTCTAAATTCGATAAAATGGTTGCGTTTTATCGAATTTAGACGATTGTAACGTCAAATTTAGCGATCGGTAAGTTCGGTACTTGCGCTGCAGTTGTATGTATAGTTGGACTACCAGCTGTGAATTTTATCAGGCTAAGATATGATTATATGGTAGATTTGAAAATATCATTAAACATGCAGGTACATAGCTTCTGTATCCAGGGACAAAACAATTTTATGTACGGACTCATTGACCAGTTAGTTCGGGCGCGTTTTGATTATATCGTTCTTTGATTGGATTTAATAAATACAACACTACCTGCCAGTGGTAAGGATAAAAAAAAATAGTTTTCTGGGTAATAAATCATTTTATAGAATATGTATGCCTGTCATATCGCCTTTAATTCTTCACGAACTTATAGGCGCTGTGAATTATGAGAGATGTCTTAGCCACCCAAGTTTTGCCAGAGTGGTTTTGGTCCCATGTAATAGGAGGCATGGCGCATCAACGTCAACTTTCGGGCACAGTTACAGAACTGTTTTGACTGCTGAATGCTACTGAAAATGTCTTACATTTCGCTATTCAGTGAATGAGATATAATCATAAACTTCACGTGACTGTTAATACTCAGTTTGGTTTCCAATAACCTGGAACACAGGGATTGGCTGTGTTTTGGCAGCTGAATGAAACGGAGGTAACTACTTATCCAAGAAGACTCTAGTGCTACACTTCCAGGCAACCTATTTTTTAGAACGAGAATAAGAAAGAAATATGTCTTTCCTACTGTGAGATACTAAAAAAAAGAGAAGAAGTACCATTTCGGTTCTAATCTGCTCTGCTCTCAAAAAATAACTGTGTCACTCACGGGTGACTAAAAAACAAGGTTGTCATTTTATTGTCTTCTATTCACTACAGTACTGGCATCGATAAAACGAATGGTTTTCCAGAAACAAATTGTTTTACAAAGCAACTAAGCAATATTTTATAAAATATTGGATATAGCTACCTAATATTTCAAATGCTTTCTGGATTACTGTCTAAACCACCTGAGTTTATAAAGGATAGCAAAAAGTTTGAAAGTATGTTCACATACTTGTTCACGAACACTTTCAAAATAGTTTCAAAAAACTCTTAAAATTCTCAAGTATCGCATCACAATTTGCAAATCTTGAAGAAGCCTCGACCAGCTCTGAATGTTAGCCGGGGATCTGAAAACTACTGAGAAGAAAGTACTGAAGCATATGCTAGTAAAAAGTGAAAGACAAAGCAATAAATAAAAAAGAGAAAGACACAATATGTCTATGTTTATTTCATAAATCCTAGATTCAAAATAAAACATTCACAATTCGGTTTCGATTACGCTCGTTTAGAATAAACTGAAAAAGAAACATAAGGCAGATTAATAAGTTTTCTTTATAAAAAAAAAACAAGAAAGTAGTACTTTTTCCTCAAATTTTTACCCTATTTCATCGGAGTCTGTGAAACCTATACCAAGTGTGGTATTCGTCTCGGGTATTATCCTAGTGTTGGTTTATATTGTTATTATTACTTATGCCAAAAAGAGAAAATAGAAGTAAACCTCTAGAGTGTTGCCATTAATTCTCACAAAAACTACACATCCAAATGCCCCGTGCTTGTCACGTCAATCAAACAACTAATTGGACCGCGGCTGATTGAATCCGCCCACCGCCAGACCCTCTCTCCGGGGAAATGGTCCAGACGTCGATAGCTGATACATTGGCAGATGAAAATGATAGAAGGAAAGTAATAAAATCACTTCGGATTTTCTATTTTCTACCGTACTTTAAGCATAAATGAAACAATACACGATCATGTCACCAACTAAATGATATTATTCTCAACATGTATACACGGTTGAATTTGAAAATTGTGCTGAAAAGTACTCTAAATAGCCAATTTACTTAAGTAAACATTTATTTAATTATTGAATTAGAAAAACTTGCATTTTAAGTCTTTCAAAATACGCTTTTTATGGAGGGAACCGAACTGATACGAACTCAAAATAAATCTTGATTTTTTATCGCACGAGTCGATAGGGTCAGTTATAACAATGAAATCTAATAATATACAGAAACTAGATGGTAAGTGGTGTGCGGGCCGCGAGCGGCCCGCATCTATCTTGAGTCAGTACGAACTGTCATAAAAGCAACTTTTACATTTAAAAAAAAGTATGTTCAAAACTCCAATAGATATATGAAATCCCATATAAACTCCCAATACAATAAAGAACCAAATTGTAGCCACCAAACCAGATTTACCCTACTGCCATAAAAAAGTGGTACGGTCAGAATCGTACCAAGGTTCTGAGTCTTTTCGGTAAAGGAACCCCACTCGTAGGTGCTATGGTTATTGTGGGCAGTTACCATGGAGACCAGTCTGAGATGTGGAAAATACTCTCAAGTTGGAGCTCGGCCTTCGGCCTCGGACAGTTTCTCCAAATGTAGTCAAAACTCCCACAAAAACTCCTAAAACAGTCGGTAATGTATGGTGAAATACTCGAATACAGTATGAAGAATGAGAGGAGCATGTCAATTCGGAGCTCGGCCTTCGGCCTCGCAAGACACTCACACAGCTCAGCCTGCGGCCTCGCCAAGCGCTCGCCCTTCGGGCTCGCGCACTTTCCACTCGGCCTTCGGCCTCGCGGGCCGAAAGTTCGGCCTTCGGCCTCACCAGGAGCTCGCCCTTCGGGCTCGCTATACACTGATTTAGGACGGTGACTCCAAATTCAGTCGAAAATCCCACAAAAACTCCAAAGACAGTCGAAAATGTTAGGTAAAATACTCCAAATGAAGTATGAAGAATGAGAGGAGCATGTCAATTTGGAGCTCGGCCTTCGGCCTCGCAAGACACTCACACAGCTCAGCCTGCGGCCTCGGTAAGCGCTCGCCCTTCGGGCTCGCGATACACTGATAAAGGACAGTAACTCCAAATTCAGTCGAAAATCCCACAAAAACTCCAAATACAGTCGGTTATGTATGGTAAAATACTCCAAATACAGTATGAATAATGAGAGGAGCATGTCAATTCGGAGCTCGGCCTTCGGCCTCGCAAGACAC
Organism: Plagodis dolabraria; assembly: GCA_963854805.1. Taxonomy (NCBI): domain Eukaryota; kingdom Metazoa; phylum Arthropoda; class Insecta; order Lepidoptera; family Geometridae; genus Plagodis; species Plagodis dolabraria. Next base: position 4,862,060 of record OY978443.1, on the reverse strand, counting down.
TAATACGGCTCGGCCTGCGGCCTCGCCAAACGCTCGCCCTTCGGGCTCGCTATACCTTCTTGTATGACAATAACTCCAAAATTAGTCAAAAATCCCATAAAAACTCCAAATACAGTCGAAAATGTAAGGAAAATACTCCAAATGCAGTATGAAGAATGAGAGGAGCACTTTTGACACATGTCATTTGACTGCTCTCCAGATTCCCTATGACATTTGTTCAAACACCCCCTATCTATCTCTTACCGTTTTTGAGATATGTCATCCATCATTACTTGGCAGGCGTCATTTCAATGATTTTAGATTTTTCCCATACTCACCTAAACCCCCCCTACATTTCCGCCATACTTCATTTTAACCCTACTCTGCTCTTTCTGGGAGAACAATTACGTCAGTCAGTCAGTGAATCAGTCAGTCAGTGAGTCAGTCAGTCAGTCAGTGTGTGGTAATCGAGCTTTATATAAAGAGATAAATAATTAAGACATATTTAAAGAGTTTCGAGCTACGAGGTTGACGGAGCACGTCAGGTGTATTAAGAACCTAGAAGTCGAGAAATCCGCAATAGCAGAGCACGCCCTAATTAAAGATACGAAACATTTCATACGGTTTGATAAAACATCCGTACGAGAGAAAAGTATTTTGTGCCGCGGATAGAACGTGAGGCTATTGAAATAAATAATAAATAAAAAAAAATTAATCGTCATCCAAATTTTAATAGGGAAGGAGGCTGGACTTTACCTTCTGCGTGGAAACCCGTGATTAATTGTGCCTCGACCAGTGCTAAACTGTTTACCCGCGAATCAGACGTAATTGCAATAGTGTTCGAAGACCCTACACACACTTTTGACGAGTACAGTGAAGACAGTGACAGTGACGCACGCGCCCCTACCCTGCCTGCGATGCCATTGCTGCCCGCCGTTCCTCAAGTTTCGCAGAGGGCGTTGCGGGCAGCCGCTCGCAGTGCACGTCTAGCGGCCCTCGAAGCTGCCCACATTGTCCTTGAGAATGAGCATCTTTACTGCTCGAACACCGGTCGGAGATAACGACTAAACACCGTGAGTTCTAGCCGGTATATGTAGTTGATAAAGAGTTTGGTTTTACAGTTTAAGGTTAGAAAATAAATTAGTCTAATTGTGTGCTCTCTTCTGCACATGCTTCGAAATTGTATTGAATTTGTTTTTAAATGCCCCCGTATGTAGTTCCAATTTTTTAGAACGGTTACTTAATGTATGGCTCAGGACACAATATTGGCTGTTGGCACCGATTACAAATTATCAAAGATCAGTCCGCATTATTAACTCTGGTTAAAATATACACAACTCTAATAATTACGTTATACGTTTAGATATATATACACCGAGGTTAAGTGAATTGTGTTATTAAATAAAAAAATACTGCAAACTAATGCGCACACGTCCACACACCATAAAATCCGGACGAGGAAACAGTTCTTTTTATTTTTCCTTTGTACAAGTACTTATCTATACTATATATTCATGTCTACATGCTATATCAGCCTACGATAAGCTTGTCTTAACCTTTATGATGTAAACTTGAAAACCTTATGCTAGAGTTTTTCCATAAGGCGCTTATCCATTTACCCCACTTCTAACAAAACCACTCAAAGTAAAAAGGACCCGGTATTTCAATTTTAAGTCCGGCCTAACACGATTTATTCATGTTCCACGTAAGGTCGAAACACATTACTCGTTAACCTTTTCCCGTCGCATATAGAAGCGGTTATAGGGAGTTTACCCATTGCGCCCGTTCCGAACCACCAATCTTATAATCCATAGATTGAAAACGTAAAAATTACAAAAAAATACTGATTAAATAGAAAAGCAAACCGACAAATATGATATAATTATGATTATATGTTATAGTGTTATTAATATATTATCATTTTATACAGGGTTATTGGAAAATGCTAACAACCTCTTAGGGATGACTTCTGCTAGTCCTGACAAACCTTTTGATTTTTTTTTTGTTTTGAAATAAAAAATGATTTGGTTTTCTTATTTATTTTTTTGTGTTTTTTTTATAATTTTTTGACGGAATAAGCGCAAGGACCACCTTATGTTAAAAGTATCTTGTGCCTGTAACGTATTACTTTATATTTTTTATTACTCTGCTCGATGTACATATTCAAAACTCTATTCAAACGGAACACAGCGCGGTCCAGTGTTGCTGCGTTCCGAGTTCCGAGTTCCGAGTAAACTTTAAAAGAGAATAAAAATCTGTTGTTTTTTTTTTTCAAATAAAAACAAAATCTCAAAAGTGTTTGTTAGGACTAGCAGAAAGCAACCCTTGGAGGTTGTTAGCATTTTACCAATAACCCCGTATATTCAAAAATATTTATGGTCATTATATTTAGGCTACAATTCGCCATAGTTTAAACATCGTTGATAAGATTTTTTTTCCCGATAGGCTCTGTTTGTACACGTTTCATTATTTAGACGCCCGAGAGCGCAGCGAGCTATACCTAAGTCCAAGTAGGAATTCATTGCTTCCATCCGTGTTAGGCCCGCAGCTGATAGTTTCGATGAAAAATTATTTCTTAAATATTAATAGACAATACATTGTAATAACACGAGTCTTTTAAAAAATATTTGAGATGTTTGAACAAATTGTGATATTACAATGCTAAACTTTTTGTAATATATTTAGTTAGTAACCTGCCAAATTAAATGGTCTTTTTTTTAATTTTAACTGTGGAACACACCGCCTCTCATTTTTTTTTAAATCACACTGGCTGTCCAGATCTTAAATAGTATCAGTGACAATAAGTAACTTGAGAAAATCACATTAATTACCACCCTAGAGAGGAAAAATCAATATGATTAATTGATTATTTTTCGCCCTAAGGTAGGAAGCATCGACCCGCTACTTGGATCAAACAAAGACTATTTGCTGTGTTTGAGAAACAATAAAGTTATTTTCACGTCCGTGCATGATTTACATATTTATATATTTACATTATCATAGTATCTTTTTTCTATTAAGATAAGACATTATTTTGAGCTTGTAATATATTTGTAGGTTATTGTGGGAAGAGTGTTTCTCTATAATAACAAATAGCATAAATGAAAAGCAGTTTATATAAACATATTATGGTTCCAGTGTAGTATCAGAACTGAAAGTTATATACATTTGAAAATAAACTTATAATACATAGTAGTTTATGCAACTGTCATACAATAGAGGGTATTAAAACAAGAGTGTAGTTTATTGAAACGAGCCGCAGGCGAGTTTCAAAATAAGATTACACGAGTGTTTTAATACCTAATTATATGCAGAACAGTTGCATACACTACTAAATTTACAATATAAAAAGCAGCGCGTTGCGCGCGCAGCGCGCTTACCATAGATAATGTGTACTTAAATTGAATTGAAACCTCCTTAGTTCGGGCACATTGTACTTTACTAATTAAAAAAATGTTATAAAGGATTGTTTTGTTAGGAGAATAATGCTTTAATTTAAGTTTTTAAATTTCTAAAAGAAGTATGTAAATAAAATATGCCAATTAATGTCTGTATTTCATTTCATAATTAGAATATTACCGAATTAGATTATATAAATAATATTATAACATAGTCATATATTATACTGTGTCTGGAGTCTGGAGTACGATGTAAATATAAAAAAGATTTAAAAACCATTATAATCTAATAATATCAAAACAATGCGGTAAAAAATCGGTGGAATAAACACTGAATAAAAAAATAATTACAGAATTAATTAAAAGCATCGTCATAATATATTTCTTTTTTAATCGGAAGGATGTAAACTCCTCGGCAAAATACATCACAACATTTATTCATTCTCTTTTCATTTACCGAATTTTTTTCCACACCCTTAACTTTTTGTTTTATAACGATTGTACTATATAATGGATGCCTAAAATCGTAGCTAAAGTCCTTATTTATTTCTAAAACTTTTGTTTCTATTTTATTCAGGCTTCGGAAATATTGTGAGGTCATTATTCTGTAATCGTATTATAAGATCGTATCGAGCGTAGTGCGTTCAAGTTTTCGTAGAGTGCGGATATTCCGGTTAAAGCACGGACATCCGATAGCGGTTAATTTATTTACTCGCTGTGCCCGAGGCGATTGACCCGGATATCACTCCGGGGAAGTTTTTTATCCGGGTATAACAACTTGTAAGGAAGTTCGATTGATTGTTGAGTTGCATGGTAGGTCAGATGGTGACAGAGTTAACTTGCTGCCCTAGTATGTTAATGTTTTTATAGTCCTATTTTTGTATTTAACCGTTATTTCGGTCATGAGTAGTTTATTGTTGTAAGTTATCCTCAATGTTAAAAGCTTCCAGAGTATAAACAAGGCCGTGTAAGTACAAGTCGGACTCATGTAGAATAGAATTCCGTACTAAAAATCAACCTATCGCCATATTTGAATTAGTTTTTCCAGCAAATTATGAGTTTGCCCTTATAAATAGCATTATTGGGCTCAAGTCTTTTTTTAATAATTAGTTAAGATAACTAACATTAAAATATAATAGTACAGTTAAAATACTCTAAAGAATACAGAAATGATTTTTCTCTTTGCCTTCTGTATTCTGAGCAGAACTAAAATAATATTACAATTCATTGTATTATATTATTTACCCATTCTCAGTACAAGTTCATGTAGTATTTTTATAGCAACAAAATTTTGTATTATCTTGGACCAAAATCATTTAGTATATTAGGGTTCAGCAATGCAACAAACTGTCAAAGAAAAAATAGTTAATAGTGCTTGTAATAATACATAGAAAAAAAATCGGTTAAGTGCGAGTCGGACTCGCGCACGAAGGGTTCCGTACCATTAGCTATACAACATAAGACTTCATATTTTAACCTTTTTTGTTTTAATGTGCGCGAGTCCGACTCGCACTTGGCCAACTTTTTGTATTTGTTGTTAAAGCGGCAACAGAAATACATCATCTGTGAAATTTCAACTGTCTAGCTATCACCGTTCTTGAGATACAGCCTGGTGACAGATGGACGGACGGACGGACAGCGAAGTCTCAGTAATATGGTCCCGTTTTTACCCTTTGGGTACGGAACCCTAAAAAAAATAGAAATTATAGTCGATAAGGTTTTGATCGCAGCTTAAAATATATTTTTTTTATTTTTTATTTAACAGAAGATATGGCACATAAAATACCCATATAGCAGATTACTCAGTAAGTAGTTAAGTTTATGAAAAATAAATAAACGTCGTAAAACATGCTATGATGTTGACAATTTCCACTGGCATGTACTTTATTTTTTTATTATTGACACATTTATTGAAATAAATATATACCGCATGTTATGTACTCTATTCAATCAATTTAAGATGATGACAACTACAAGGATGGAAACGTTATTTTGAAATACGACTTAACTTGTACGGCACCCTTTAAAAATAATTTAATAAAATCTAGTCAAATTTTTAAGTAAGTAATGATACCCAAACAATAAGAGCTATAGAATGCCATGCCAAGGTTCGATCCCCATCGCCATCTTGATTTTTACCGCATGGTGGAAGATTATTTTTCGAATGCTCGCTTGGCTAGCTACCAATCTCACGAAGAAAAAATCAGGTCGCCAAGCACCTAACAGTGTGTTCCAGCAATAGTTCTTGAAAGCCAGTAAAATGACAGGCACCTGAGACTTAACAACTATATGTCTCAGAGTGACAGGCGCAGAGCAGTTCGTCGCTTGTGATGAAATTCATCTGTTAAAGGCAAAGGTTACCGCTTACCATCAGGTGGGCCTAAGGCTAGTTCCGTCACAATCTCATAAAAAGTTCATATATTCAACATTCTACACAAAATCTAAATTTCAGATTTGTAACTTATTCTGTTAATGAAAAGACTCGTGACATACAAACAGATGGACATAGGAGTGTCATTAAAGGGCTCGGTTTTACCCTTTGGGTGCGGAATCCTAAAACTAGGCACAATCCAACTTTCTAACAGGTTCAATTACTCTCCTTCAACATTTCTAATTCCGTATTCCGTGCAGTCGCCACGTGACCGGCATTAACGACTGCAAGACGACTTCATCTTGTTTTCAATGGTCCCTGGATTCACCGCGAAGCTAAAAACAAGATCGTGTTTTTTCACGGTTTGTAAGTTTTATGCTCCGTCGGCTTATCTGTTTTGGAAAATTTGCTTGGGGTGGAAATAAGATTGTGGCGTAAACAGAGGGGTGGTTTTATTGCTAGAAAAGGGTCACAATAGTTATAGCATGTTATTAGCTATTATGGTATTACTGGGAAAGAGTATTCATTTACCTAGTGCTTTCTTCCTACCTAGTCTTAGCGAAGTTTGCTTAGCCGTTCTTAATCGATCAGCTAAGTTAAGCAACGTCCGCCGCGGTCAGGAGTTGGATGGGTGACCGCTAGTGATATTACTACTGAGCGCTTCCGTGCTTCGGAGAGCACGTTGAGCCGTCGGTCCCGGTTGTTGTCTTACGATGGCAGTCGTTACAGCATGGTGGGAATTTTGCGAATTCCTGCCTGACTAGCTACCACCCTCAAGTAGAAATTCTGTCACCAAGCACCTAACGGTGTGTTCCGGCAGCTGTCCTTGAGAGCCAGTAAGTCTAGGCTAGCCTGAACAACATCTTCGACTACATTATCACTTCCCATCAGGTAAGATAGTGGTCATAGGCTAGCCTATAAGCTATAAGAAAAAAAAATTCATAACATTATGATAGGTTAATCAAACGACGTCAATACTGCGCTAAGGAAAACTCTTGCGCAGTATTGATGACGTTTGATAAACCTATTCTACAGTACTTTTCTTTCCTCCTCCTTGCGTCGTTATCCTCAAAGCTGAGGGTCGTGATACCCCGTGGAAATAACCTTTCTTTTAACAATTTGTCGCCACCTGCTCCTACCTTTGGCGATGTGAATGGCGTCATGAACACTGTTGTCTAGGGTAGTGCGGATTTGGTCTGACCATCGCATGGGACTGCGACCTCTTGGGCGTTTCCCTTCAATGCTTCTGGTCAGGCCGGTTTATGTTTTATCATTCATTTCATTTGAAATATCATATCAAGACTTCTCATACAAAACAATATTTCCGAATAATTTTTAAAATATAAAATAAAAGGACAACTGGGGAACAGAAGCATAGCCAAGACGTGTATGCAAAATTGTGAAGAGCTTGATCACTTGGTATTTTATAATACAAAGAAACTACGTACCTACTATGGAAAGCGCTACAGTTCCCTCAAAGCGAATGCCAACGCATATGGCCGGGTTTTTTAGTTCTGTTGCAAGGTAATCAAACTATATTGTAATAGATCACAAAACGCAAGCTCTGGAGAATATTTTTTATGGTATTTTTTAATATCATTTGATCAAATATGTATTAAAAAATCTATTCAAAATAATACGAGCATTTAGCATTTTAAATTCGCTTAAATGCAGAATGATTACCAAACCTAGATAAAAACAGTTTTGTAATATATATCGAATTTTCATCGAATTGCCATTTATGAGTCATAATGTCTTTTTAACTTAACTGGTCAGAGCAAGCCCCGGCTATAGGGGTAGATGACGCGAGTTTGAATCCCGCACATGACTATAATTTTCTTTCTAGTAAATTTGTAATTTTGTCTTGTAACGTTGTCTTCCAGCAGCTGTAATTGAGAGCCAGTAATTTTAGGTTAGCATAAAAAACATTCACAACAAGGTTATCGCTTACCATAAGGTGTAGTGATGCTAGCAATGAAAAAAAAATATGATTTTGTCAACACGTATTGATTTCAAATTGTTGAACCGATATATTCTTCAGGTAAAGGCAGTAATCCCTCCTGATTTGTAGTCAATCAAACAAAAACAAAGTTCTGTACCCCGCCCTCTAGGGAAACAATATAGAAACAAAAACAAAGAAACAATGAAAGCGTTTCGTGAAATTCAGCGGTATCATGATACGGGAGATTTGTAAGTATTATACATATATGCATCGAAATATATAGCGTTATATTTCGATGCATATATGTATTTCTATTTATTTCGAATTTCGTTATGAATAGGATCGCTGTTGACTTCCGTACGGATCGCACGTCTAAAGCCGCCTCGAGGATATCGTCATTATTCTATTGATATAAAATAATACCAATTGCCCCTGGAGCTACGCACTACGGAGGGGATTGTTTGCAGTAACTGAAAGCCAGGATTAGGGGTACGCTGTCATAGCCATACTACAGCAGGCCCTATTCTTAGCGGTCACGGAACTAAGCTGTAACCATACCGCACCATGAAGAGGTGAAAAAAGGCTCTTTTCAGAGCCAAGCTGCGACCATACATGCGTCCTCACCCGGGAGTAACCACCGGGATGATGACAGCTTTCTGGCCGGGCTCGGTGACTCACCGCCTGTGGAGTCGCCGAGGGGACGACACGAGCGTGACTTGATGACGCTCGCCCGACTCATGGGAATCGGGGTGCTCTCAGGGGAATGCTCTCATGGATGGCGTCGTACACCCGCCTTGAAGCAGCAGAACTAGAGGGAACTCAGTGCCAATGACTGGCCATATTAGATATGTTATCCAAGGCCATAAATCTCACTGCCGCCCGTTACCCACGTTACTGTGATACCGAAACGCCTCAGGCCCACCTCACCGCTAGCGGCTGATGAGCCCACGCGCACGATCGCTATCAGCATCGCCGCCTACAAAGAAGTCCTCGTACAAGTTCATGAGCCCACCGGCCAGTCCCGTTGAAAGTACTGAGGCAATAGTCATCACGACCCTAGCAACCCCCAAGAAGCCCGAACCCCCTAAGCCCCAAAGGCAACCCAAAAAGGCTCCGCCCCAGCCTACATTCACGCCTTTACCTGTAGAAAAGAAACAGGAAAAACCGACTACAGAAAGGAGGTCGTTCGCCGAAGCCGCGCAACTAGCGGCGGGTTGGTAAATTTAGGTACTAAAATTATATCTGCCGTACCTATGTTACAAAACTGAATTTTATGAAACCTAAACGTAATTTAAACCATACAAACTATATACCGTGGTTATCCTAATGAAATATACTATCGTGTTTTGTTCATATAATAACAAATAAAACTTACATGCAGCAGCAGTAACATGATAAAATGTTTGTTTACATAATTATCACTCAATGACACGGCTTATTCCAATGTTTTAGTAACTAATTCAACTTTGTTTATAAAATGTAACACTCACATACGGTAGTACACATATTTTTGCATATACAATTTCAAAATATCACTACACAGCATACAAACTACTTCACATAACAATACTTATAGTAATCACACGAAAAGAATGACCGCGTCGCCATTTGCCGCCCGCAAACTGATGATTTCGGGTTGGTACCGTTCGCACAAACATTTTCTAAATTGGTATGGTATAAAAAAATTGACTAGTTATGAATTGTTTTTCTAAGTGTTTGAATTGTGGATTTATCATAATTAGTATATTCTCAGATGTTTACATGGTTGAGAAATTTATTTGCTACAAAAATAATAATAAAAACCGGCTAAGTGCGTGGCAGACTCTAACTACCGGCCTACCTACTTATCTCTTTATTCGGAAATGGTATATACCTACTCATATATCACTTGGTAGTAAGTGATTTGGTAATAAATAACAAAACCGGCTAAGTGCGAGTTGGACTTTTACTATATTCGTACTTTTTCGAGTGATTTCTTTATTAGAATACGTTATATACTCAGATATCTACTTGGTTGAGCAAATTATTTGGTAATAATAAGGAACAAAGCCGGCTAAGTGCGTGTCGGACTGTAACTACCGGCCTAGTTTTTGAGTGATCTCTTTATTAGAAAACGTTATATTCTCAGATGTCTACTTGGTTGAGCAAGTGATTTGGTAATAATAATGAACAAAGCCGGCTAAGTGTGAGTCGGACTTTGTACTACATTCGTGCTTTTTCTATCGACTTGGTTGAGCAAGTGATTTTGTGGGGGAGAATAATGATCAAAACCGGCTATGCGCGAGTCACGGCGAGAAAGTTGACAACCTGCGTACTTCTTTGAGTGACGTTTTTGTTAGGAGTTGGTATATACTTCGATATCTACTTGGTTTGATAATTTAATAATGAATAACCGGATATATATAACCGGCCTGTCAGATTTCTGCTACCTACGTATTTTTAGTGGACTCTTTACTAGGAAATAGGTATTACTCATAGTTATGTACTTGGTTCAGCTAGTGACTCGGTGAGAAAGAGTATAACTGGCTAATTGCGATATGGTCTTATACCACATACTTCTTGAATGATCTCTTTGTTAGTAAAATCTAAAGTACTACTTATATTGTATATACTCAGATATCTACTAGCTTGAGTGTAAATAATTGTGTGATGAAGGTGTTTTTATATGAAACTTACGTTTTAAGTAATTAACTGTTAACTTTATTGATTTCTCATCCATATATAATTTTTTACTATCCTTTGATAAAAATAACATTAACCTACGCTACTAGTTACCCTAAGCTACTTATGGGAAATCATAGAAACAAAATTATACATTAACATAATATTTAATATAATCTTTCATAAAAACAAATGAATTAATCATTTTTTTATTACGAATTAAACACAAATATAAAAGTTACGAACACATTAACAAAATATCACTTACACCCACAAATGGCGGTATCGTCCGCATATTGGGCTAGGAATACTTTGGGCTGAGAGCGTGGGATGTCACTGGTATACAGTGCAAAGAGAATAGGTGATAGCACGGAGCCCTGAGGGACTCCGGCTTTGACTGGGTGGGGGGAGGAGAGGGTGCCTTCCACGCGATAGCGAAAGCTTCTGGCTTTAAGGAAGTCTTGTAGGATGAGCACAAGACGTTCTGGCACACCAAATTGGTATAGCTTGTAGATCAAGCCATTGTGCCAGACTTTGTCAAAAGCTTTCGCTACGTCGAGGAAGACTGCTAGCGTAGTCTGTGGTTTGGGGTACTTATTGAAGCCCTCAATGATGTGCTCCGTGAGGCGGTGCACCTGTTGGACGCATGAGTGTCCGGGTCTGAAGCCAAACTGCTCATCTGGGATAAGGTGGTGTTCCTTAGCATGGGACTGGAGACGGTTTGCAAGTAACCGCTCGTAAAGTTTGCCTAAGGCACTGAGGAGGCTGATGGGGCGGTAGCTGGTGGGGTCAGATGAGCTTTTGCCTGGTTTGTGAATGCCAATGACATTTGCACATTTCCAGGTGTCTGGGAATAAGCAGTGGCTCATAGCAGCATTGAAGATGCTGACTAAGAGATGGATGAGAGGAGGAGAGAGGGTTTTAAGAACCCTGTTGGAGATGCCATCGGCACCGGGGGATTTACGCGGTCGGAGGGCCTTGATCAGTCTCGCCACTTCAGCGTAAGTCGCTAAAGTGATTGGTGGGAGTTCAGAGGTGACCACAGAGCTTTTACGTTCGACTTCAGCATCCACCGAATCGAGGTGAGCTTGGTTAACGTGATCTACGTTAGGGGAACACTGAGCCTCTAGGCTATCAGCTAGGCACTCAGCTTTGTCTTCGTCAAAGAACGCTGGGACTAGCGGGACTGGTCTGTATAAGGGAGGCATGTCGTTATGGTTACTTCCTTTCAAACCTCGCGCCAAGTCCCAGTAAGCATGGTGGCTTGGCACGAGGTTTGAAAGTTTATCGCCCCATTGTTGATCACGCAACTCAGACATGCGACTTTGAACCATGCGTTCAAAGTGGCGTTTCTTAGTTTTGTTCTCTTTACTGGGGTAAGAGTCGTAATGTCGGGTCACTGCTTTACTCTCCGTCACCAATCGTCTCACATCCGCTGGAATGACAAGGCGCCGGTCGTGCGGCACTATGACCTCTTTTGCGGAAGCACCTACTACGGTGGAGAGGTGATTGGTGAACGAATCGATCGCAAGGGTTACGTCATCTTTTGTCAGGATGTCGTCAGGGATCTTGTCAAGGTCCGGTGAACTGATAGCCTTTAGGGCATCGCCTACTTGCTTCCAGTTCACTATCGTCTTAGTGGGGCGGGGGAGGTCAGTCGTTGGGTCGGGACCTAGTCGCAGTATAATGGGTCGGTGGTCAGAGTGAAGCTCGTGAACTACTTCTATGGAGCGTAACCGGAGTGTTACGCCTCTGAGTAGTGCCATGTCAAGCAAGGCAGGTCGATGGTCTTCCATATAAGGGTAGTGAGTGGGCTCAGTGGGCGCAATTATGTCAAAGTTAAGTTCTGCGATTAGGTTTTCAAGTGCAATACCTTTGGGATTGTTGACGTTACAATTTCATAGGATGTGCTTACTGTTGAAGTCGCCAATCAGAAGGACGGCGCTTCCTAATGAGAACAAGGCTTCTTAGTCAGCTCGGACGATCGGCTTGGAGCAAGCTTGGTAACAGGACGCTATGACTATAGGTTGATGACCAGTCATGGCTAGGAGGCAACAAGATGCTTCCATATTTACAAGAGTCGGGGTAGGTAGGGGAATGCAGTGCAGGGACCTTTTGTAATAGATAAGAGTGCCTCCCCCACGGGAGTTCACTCTATCATCACGTACCGTTCTGTAATTGGCAAACCTAGGGTTCGCCTTCCCCGGTTTTAGAAGGGTCTCCTGCACGCATATGATATCGATAAGGTGGGTACAACAAAAGTCGTGGACGAGGTCACGTTGTCTGAAAAGGCCGTCAGCGTTAAATGACGCTAACGAAACTGAGTGCGGTTTCGTGCGTTCGGTTGTACTACCCATAGTGGTTGTACTGGGGAGGGGCCTGGGGGACGAAGCGCTTAAGGGCGCTTAGTAAGTTTGCGTGTTCCAATGTGTATTGGATCACGTCCGCTGGGGATTGAGCGTATTGCATCTTGTGAAATTGCTCTTGTACCTCATTGATGTCAACCGACATAGCCAGATCGCTGACTAGGTTGATTGCCGCTTGAAGAGGGGCAGCCATCAATGGCATAGGGGGAGCTTGTGGCCGGGAAGCGGCGCGGGGAGGCGCGCGAATGGTGTTGGCAACGGGTGCCGGGAGCGCGGGGCGAGCCGGGGCCGGTGCGCGGGCAGGGGCCGCGGCGCGGGCGGGTGCGGGTGCGGGCGCGGGTGCGGGCGCGCGGGCCGGGGCGCGGGCGGTAGCGACGGTCTTAACCATACTGGGTGGTTTAGACCATGCGTTACGGGCTGGGAGCGGCGCGGGTATTACCTGTGAGGCAGGTACTACCGTTAGTTTAGGTCTTACCCGTTGGTAACGGTCGTAAGAGGGACGGGTCGGCTTATGCCTTGCCACCCTGTGGTTCACTCGTGGTGCTTTAGGGCAACCACGGTAATTCGCGGTATGCCCTTGAGCACCGCATAGAACACAACTGGGTGGGTCCGGCGAATCCCGGGTGCGAGTGCACGCTGCTGTCGCGTGATCGCCTAGGCACTTAACGCACCTAGCGCGAGCGAAGCAGAAACGGGAGGCGTGCCCGTATAGTTGGCAGTTATGGCACTGCGAGGGACTCCCATTTTTGTATGGGGCTTGGACATCGAGTCCTGAGAGGCCACAGACCTTTTTTAAATTAAAAATGGCCTTGCCTTCAGGTGTACGATCTAGTACTACGAGTACTAGATCGTAGGGACTGCGGTCCTTCCCGCTGTACATGCGGCAAACTGCATGTACGGGGAAGTCTTGTGCCTTCAGGTCGGCACATACCGAATCGGTATGTACCTCCTTGGGCACACCGCGGATGACCACTCGGAGGACTTTCTCCTCTTCGAGCGCATAAGTGTGGAAGCTTATGCTCTCATTGCGGAGGAGTTTTGTTAGCGCTCTGTGGTCGCTAATGGTGGACACTTGGACTTTAATGCCCTGCTGCGTGGAGCGGGCATTAGTGTAGTGGATCCCACGATCCGAAACTAAACGGGACAGCATGTCCCATTTGGTTTTGTCCTGAATGAACAGGGGCGGAGGCGGTTTTTCGCGGCGCGCGCTCGCGTCCTGAGGGGACGCGGCAGTAGTGGCCGGAGCGGAGGGAGGAGACGCGGGGCGCGGGGCGGGGGTCGGCTTCTTGCCGGAGGCGGGGGCCTTGGCGGGAGGGGCGGAAGTTGCGCAACTAGCGGCTTTAGGAGCACGCTTGCGTTTTCTATCTACGACGGTATAGCCGTCGTTATCGGAGTCCGAGTCAGTGCGTAAGGCACGACTCGGATCAACATCCATCTCCGTTTCGGAGTCCGAAGTGGGCTCGACAACGGCGATGGAGGGACGGGTGCTCGCTGGCCTCCCGATCGGTGAGCGCGAGCGAGACCTCTCACGGGGAGGGGCTGCCACCGTGCGTCTGTTGTCAGGGCCCGGAGCGGGCGAAGTCGGGCTGTCCTCTGAGAAGGACCGGGTCAGAGGAGGGACGATGGCCTCCGGAATTGAAGTTCCGGAGGGAGCGATGAGAGTGTCCGTGAGGCGGGCACTCTCTGCATCGTTAAGCGATTGCTGATGATCAGCGTAGAGTTCGGGGTAGCGGAGGGCGAAGGTCTGAAAGACCTCCACCTCACCGTTAGAGGGACGTTGCATCCTGAGGGGAAAACTCAGGATGGCCTAACGGGTTCTGTCTCCCTCTCGCAACTCGTGAGCTCACTTGTGTGAGAGGGAGTGTGTACCTAGGGTGTGCCCTAGTTGTGTACCCTCTCCGAGCTATTTTCTCGGCGGAGAGGGGTGCTCCTAATGCTGCTCCGGGGTTGACTAGGGGCGACCCCAAGGCCAGTTGTCCCGGAGCCCAGCTTGCTTCGGCTGACCCGTGAAGCGGGAAAGGCCACGGTGCAAGGTTAAACCAAAAACAACAACAGTGGCCGTTGTCACCGTAGGGTGTCACACTGCGACCGCAGCAAATGGCGGATTTGATCGTTCAGACGGGTTTGGCTGACGCTACCCCACGCCTGAACGACGTCGCTTAACAGCACAAAGTGTGTTGTTACGCGCACTGGTACAATGTTGTGTCGAGTAGTAAAGTTGTGAAGTGCGCACCGAAAAGTGCGGTCAGAACAAGACCACCAGCCCGGAGTGTTATGATAACGAAACAAGGGACTTGGGTAGGTGGTAATGCCTGACGTCTTAGAGCGCCTCTGCGCGCCGGCACGGCGAGCTCGTAGCTCACGTTGCACGGCGTTCGGCGGCTGCTCAGCTTCTGCACACAAAACAAAACTTCGTCAGGACTGCGTATTCCAAGGCACTGGTCTGCAACTAGCGTCGGAACGATGACCCGAGTGAGACGGCAATAGTGCGGGGACTATTGCGGTCTCACTGGGAGATACTGGCGGAGCTGTAGACAGGTGTGCACGGCGTGGCGGCACAGGTCGGAATGAGTCGAAAAAAAGAACGCTCTAACAAATACATCGAGAGTTTTTGATCCTTTAGGTCAACCCCTCCCATTGTAATGTTGTAATCCCTAACACTCACTGGTTTCACTAATGGCTTACCAGGCTTCGATCTGAGGTAGGTTTCATCATTGTGAAAGGTGGTGATCATAGTCACCAGTTTGGAGTCTTTCCATGAAAGCACGGAAATGTCTCCACAGTGGCGAGCTACGACATTCCCTTTTGCCACATTTTTTGGAACTTTCGCGATGTCATTAGACACGTTCCTGGGATTGTTATGTTCCTAAGCAGTCAAATCTGATACTCTTGAGATACCGCGCCAACGCAGGACAATTATAAAAATTATCCATCGTTACACAGTGACCCAGATGTTTCAGATCTTTCAATAAATCAAGCACTACTTTAGTGCTCTTACCTCCTAAATCAACACTAAGTGCAGTGCCGCCGGTGGCCTCAGAGTTCTTCCCCGTGTGAATCTGGATTTTTTGTAAATAGCCTGTCCGTGATTCCCACAACTCATATGACTTTATACCAAAACGCGCAGCCTTTGTCCTTATTGATTGAATCCAGGACAAGCGGCCCTTGAATAAGGTCAAAGACTCATAGATTAAAATTTCTCTGGCTAGCTTATAAAGGGAGACAAACTTTTTATTGAGATGTGAAATCACCGGTGCTATTTATGGTAACTTTGGTATATGCGAAATTCCTTCATGTTATAGATATATCTGTCTCACGTCAAAGTTATCCACAAAATGAAGACATTTGCTCATCAAAAGATAGCGATTGTAACTCATCAATTGCTGGAAGTTGGACAATTCCAGATAATCGTTTGAGCGCCAATATTCCTCTAGCGATGTCCTATCAAATTATATAATACCCATGTACATAAAAACAGCAAATAGCAGCAATATCTCGTCTGCATCAGTGTCTTTCCACTTATGAAGACGAGATATTGGCTTCAGAGTTCCTTCAGCTTTCTTTCCATCAATAACCTGTTTGGCATATCAATTAGTCATGAGTGATTATTTCTAATGTCTCTACTCCATATGTCAGTAAAGGCATCATAGGGCGAATCATAATCTTTGACTGGCCCTGGGGTGGGTCCCAAAAATATTTCAAGAACACCTCTAAACGAGTCAAAATCTTGCACCCACCCGTTACTAGTCGAAACACCAACCATACTATCAACTTTATCATCCATAGCTATCTCGACAGCATTTATAATACCTCTTTCAGAATCAAGATCGTCGTCGTATGGAATGTCTCTTTGTAATGCGGTTTAGGCAACGTTTTATATAGCACCATCCAACTCATCGTCAAAGTCAATATTTAAATCGCTACCTTGATTTATCGTGGCACTAGGGACTGGCCCGTTGGGTGCCGTCAGCCCCGAAGTAGACGGTCAAACATTAACGTCTGCAGGGGAATGCTTAATGCTAGGAGTAATGTTGGGTTGCACAATATAAACATCAACATTACCCTCAGCACTGGGAAGTTGTTTCTCGGCAGTAGTGCTAGCGCCAGGATCACTACGCGTAGAACATTGTCCACTCATCTATTTCGTCAAGCCTTTAACCCAACGGGTGACGTGGTTAGGTTGATAGGAGATTAGGTCTTTCATTTTGCCATCGCTGATGTCCATGGCTTCCACGATTTCGTTCACGTCACTGAAAAACACAAAATATATACATATATGTTGGAGATAAAACGTCAACTCAAGATATTTCGATGACTGTTCGTGTACTACTGACGAGACCGGCTCTGGTATAAATACGGCCACACGAGCTATCGACAGATCAGAAGCTGTCCAGCTACGGGCACGGCACTATCAAGTGCTCTGAACTGTCTCTCCAAGCGTCAGGTATGATAGGTTTGTTTACTTATTCTTATATTAAGGATTATTGTAGCTAATCATTTATTGACTTGTTTAGATCTATGTTTATAAGATGTAATTAGTATATCATGGATGTTTAACTATTACTATATTGAAACTACCAAAAAAAAACTGGTCTATCTGCTGCTGGTACTAAAAATATACATACAAAAAAAAAATATCAGTTACGTAAAAAAAAAATCCAACATTATACATAAATTTTTGGTCAAACCTCTTCATTGATTAACACACCCAAGCATTTAATTCTCGCCGTTTCCTCTACTTCATTAAGAAATACTACATGCACGCGTTTTATACATACGAGTACGTAATTACCCCTACATAAAAATGTGTGATTCATAAACAAAACTCGTCGAGGTCATCTCGCTTCTCACGTCACCTTGACCTTGCAAATGATCCTGCCGAAAGTTCAGATTTCAGTCGCGCACCGCACGCGCCGATGATGCGTCGTTAATAAAGTATAATTTGTTTCTCTTTATAGCACGCCGCGATTTGATAACCGCCATGATAGTTTTTCATCTAAAGAATTAGACGATGTAAGTAAGTACCTACTGCGGTATATCAATTCGGATGGAACGATTAAGGACTTCTATGAATTGAAAAAATAAATTGTGTTTACTTTACACTTATTTATGTCAGTAATTACTGTGTAAACAGTGGATGAAACTTAAGTGAAAGTGTTAAAGCTGTACATTATATATGCGTTAATGTCACTAAGAAACAATTTTTTTAAACGTGCAATGCGCAAAAAGAGTTGGACAATAAACAAGTGATATAATAATAATGTAAGCATCGAACTGATAGCTAGTTATTTAGCTCAGTGTAAACAAGCGGGTGAGTTATTATTACTACAGAGTTGACACGCTATGATGTTTATCTTATTAAGCTTAAAGCAGATACCTAAGTGTCAGATTGTTATTAAAATCAAAACAATTCACTAGGTACCTATAAGTAATGTAATCTAAGCCCATCAAAGTATGAAGGGAAAGGAAAGTTAGATTCGATCTTTCATTTAATGCTAAAAATACTTACTAGTACGTAACAGATGTTTGGATTAGGCACCTACAAAACAGACACGCCCAATGCAGAAAATAAGAAAGAGAGATGAATATTATGTGTATCTTCCGCGCATCATGTGTTTCCATTCATTAACTGTACTTTTGTGTGTGGTAGTTTTGTTTACTTAGTGACCATAATTTTAGAAGGAATTTTTGAAAATTTTTACTTTGTGTAACTTTTTTAGTGAAAAGTAATAAACAAATTTGACTAGTTGTACTTGTTTAGTACCAGCAGTAGATATTGCTATTAAATTTTTTTGGTAATTTAAAAATGAACTTGTATATACTTAAATATGTATTATAACAATCTCTATCTCAACCAAAAGCTAAACAAAATACCTACTAGTGTGGGTTGCAGACATCTTGTGGCATAACCCGGACTCCAATGTATTCTTCAGCAAGTTTCAAAGAACCTCCGGGAGGGACCGAGTAGATAGTCCCGACCAAGTCCCTAAAACACAAAAAAAAACTTGAGATTGATGAATGTAATCAACTTACTTCCTTTGAGCGGATTTTGGCTTACGGGTCAGTAGGCTTTGTTGTCTCTACTAGATCCATCAACATATCTCGTGGTATTTTAGCCTTCGTTGGATCGGCTAGCCCGCGATCACGGCTTCCACTTGGTGTAGCTAAACGTGACCTCAGCTCTTGGTCACGACTGATGGACCTAAGGGACCTAAAAATAAATTACAAATTATACACGTTTATTCAACATACTCATATCTATACTGAAATCAAAACAGAAGTTTCCAAAAACCTATAGGTGTGATGTTTGCAGTAACATCGCAGTAACGCAGTCACAAGAAAAACAATAACAAAAATAACCTCTGTGGATTTTGTGTTGGAGGAGGTAGTAATTGAGGGTCAATCCCCGCCATGTTAACAAAACCCATCAATAGGGCTTGGCGCGACCAGGATTGTATCGAGTTGGCCAGCCCACGATCCTGACTTTCACTTGGGGTGGCTGACCGAGATCTTCTCTCCAGGTCTCTACTAGTGGACCGGAGGCGCATCAATCTAGAAATAATTAAACGACATTTTTATGCTTGCTCAATGAAAGCATTTTCTACGTTCAAAACAAATCATTGATATGTAAATCATTGTAATCCGTTCTACAAATTTAATACGCAAAATTTGATTTATTAATAAAATATGAATTTCAATTTATTTGAGTAACTTCTATGACGTTCTCATCTTACACTGAAATAATGGCAAAGAAATAAAATTTTCTTTGCCGACGGTATTTTCATGTATACATGGCGCGATTTTTATCCCTTTGATACGCAATGATTGGGTATTTACTGGCAAAACTGGGTATTATTTGTAACAAATAGGCACAGAATTTAAATTTTTCTAAAGGCAAATAGGTAACAATAATAATTAGAAATTTTTAAGTATTCGAAAGCGTTAAAGGAGCAAGTAATACAAGATTTATTACAATAACAACCATTAACCATACTGGCAACAATTCTGTTGTACACTCACTAACTAATTAAAATATCTAATTTTAGTTTTAGGAATCCTTAAAAAGTTATTCTGCTGCGACATCGAACTAAATAATAGCGAATTAACTATCCTGAATTGAATTCATTTTGCCGCTACTTAACGCTAGATAGCGCACCATTCAAGTTGTTTTAGAAGGCTTTTTTGTCTGTGGTACGCGTTTCTTATCTGTAGAGCTTTGTTTACAGCATTCTACAGCCTGATTATGTTCCTTAGCTAAGATTTTTTCTTTAGACTTTGAATGGCATTACTATCGTTAGTTACTATAAGTAGGTAATTCTGCTAATTAAGTAATTAGGATAGGTTAGATATACGCTTAAGTAATATTGAATATAATATTTTTATTAATATTATTAATAAAAATTGGTCTTAGGTAGAACAAACCCACATCCGAGGTCAAGGCTGAAGTCTGGCACTGTGCCTGATAGATGGCAATAAGCTCATCCCCTATTTAAAAACACCTGCCATCCCTCCGAGTAATACAGGCATGACATAATCACAAACGTGGATTTACAAAATCATTTGTAAATCCACGTTTGTTGTTACCTGCCAACATAGCTTTATCTCTACGCTCTAAATAGAAGAATAATCTCGAAGATAGTATTGTTGTGAGAAGCAACCACATAGCCGCAGAGAGGTGAAAGGTGAAATACTTAGAGTAGTTATATCCGAACACCACTGCTCTAAAAGCTTACTAGAATTTACCTATATACATACCTACGCACATGTATATGCAGTTTGTAATGACAAGGAAAGAACGTTCAAATATTATGCGTCATATATGTTGTTAGAAAGAGATAAATAAGCAATTCGTGTAACCACCGAACCGCCACGAGACGTTCCGATCACCATTATGCTGCGATCTCTTTCACTCTCCCACACCAAACGATACACATATCTCGCTCATCCATTTCATTGAGATTCGTTCCTAAGATAAAACAAAATAACGATATTTTCTATTTCAACAATAAAAGCAATAATTACGCGTGAAATGAAAAGTTTTCTTATCTCTCACAGTGCCTGTATAATTGGTGCAGAGTCTAAAGACACAAGGAAGGTGTATTGTCCACAGATTATTCCGAAAAAACACGATTAGCGGCGATGTATTCACCGGACGCTCGGAAGTGCTAGACTGGTAGTGACTCAGGCAATTGCCCTGAATTCGTCTAGTAAATATGGAGGGCATACAACTGATCTACAGGTAAAAAAATCTTAGCATAGCCGCATATTGCATACAACTGAGAAAGCCGTGATTATGATAAAAAAAAAACAAAATAAAATAATTGTAGAACATTACCACGGTAATGTTGTCTATACAGTATTTCAACTTCATAGAAACGGACGAAACGCGAGTTATACCTACGCGCCTCAATCTCAGCCCGCAGACAGTCGCGACTGCGTCGCAGCGACGAATGGACGGTGTGTAATTTTTTTGAACAAAAAATAAGTTCATGTACCTACATATTTAATATCACGAATAGGATATATTGTGCTGATTTTGGTTGCATGAATTCGTCAACAACGCATCCAGAGATAACTTTTTTAGATTACCTGGAAACTCTGAAAGGTAAGACTATAAAATAAATTTACTTACTAGTAGGTAGGTTACCTACATAATGCGTGTCTTTTTAATGGATAAGTGTATTTCCTTTTATCTCCCGAAAAAAAGCTAACTGAATTAATAATAAAATAAGTGAATAGAGTAAAGGAATGACACGAGTGAAATAGGTAGTTATAGGCGGTTCATGAATCACGATACGGTAGGTACGCTTGTGTTAAAACCTCGGGGCATGTGTGTTTTGTTTTGTTACTTTATATAATTCAAAATAAACACTTGGTATTTTATCAGTACTAATATATAATCAGTACTTATATTATAAATGCGAAAGTAACTATGTCTTTCTGTCTGTTACGCTATCACACCAAAACTATTGGACTGGACTGAATTTATAAGACTGATTTGTTATTCAAAAATAAACATGTTTTTTTAATTAAATCTACCAATCAAAAAACAACACGCATTTTTATTGAACACTACCTATTTAATTCAAAGTCTTTTATTTGTTTATACAAAAAAAGTATATTTACAATCACAAAACTAAATGGAAACACAAAGTAGGCAAATGTAATTAAAATGCTGGAGGCGGGCAGCCTTATCGCATGTTTACGTGCCGCGCAGTGGTAGGTAGTTATTTCGAGGACAGAGCCGAGTTAAGGTAGGTACTGTATAGATAACATTACCGTGTTACAGCTCGAGTCAACACCAATTTTGATGGTTTTGGTGATTAATTTTAGGTTAAATGGTCTATGGTTAAAGAAAACATGAAGTGAATGCCGACGGACGAGCGTACAGAGGGCTCGCCATTATCGTGCACAGAAAAATGATTCATAAGTTGCCGCTCTTATTTCTTTAACCTTGAAGTTAAAGAAATAAGAGCAGTTTTAGGAGACTTCCCGGTATTAGTGGCCGGCAATATGAATTGCAAGCATACACATTGGAACTCACAGAGAGTCGACAAACAAGGGAAGAAACTGTATGACGACATGTTAGAGCATGACTACGTCGCCATAGGCCCGAACGAACCCACGCATTATTCGTACAATGACGAAGACGTCATAGAATTCACCATCGGACGCTGCCAGTACAGACAGTACTACCGGACCTGCCCTCCGATCACCGCCCAGTACTCCCTACGTTGGAAGAACTCCCCAGTAGAGTAGCCGCCCCCACGGCGAGGCGGAAAATCTGCTGGGAGTACTTCAAGAGAGGAGCGCAGAGTACTGTCACTACGGCGCCGATTAACATGGCGGAAGATGTCAAGCGGGAGTGTGGTAACGTAACCACAGCGATCCAAACCTCCCTAGAAGCAGCATGATCACTCACCTCCAAACCGGGAGCGCGTCCCGAACCCCTCCCAGCTAGGATAAGGGACATTATCCGTGAAATAAGAGAGACAAGAAATTTCTGGCAGGCAACGCGCTGTCCCGTTCCTGAACGCACTTCACACGATGTGAGATGAAGAAGGATTAGATATGAACAAAGATTACGAAAGATACGTTTATAAGTTATAAAACAACGTTTGTAAACGACACCCGTGCTACGGTAATGTTATCTATACAGTATTTCAACTTCATAGAAACGGACGAAACGCGAGTTATACCTACGCGCCACGATCTCAGCCCGCGCTCAGTTCGCAGACAGTCGCGACTGCGTCGCAGTGACGAATGGACGGTGTGTAATTTTCTTTAAGAGCCATTTCACGTTTAACGCGCGTAATCTAAGATTTTAAGCGCTTAATTTACTATCACAGGAAAGATCTACAATTTATTGAATAATTGATAAAAATAGAATAATCTGTTCTAATTTCGAGTAATGTACTACATTTACAAACATAACTTTAATTATTTTGTAGTGACCAATCTCCCGCACCTTGTTTTACGAATTATGGTACACATAGCCAACTTCAGAGTTCCATTTCTTGTATAAAAAATCATCAAATTAACTTAAAAAAAGCTATTATTCAGGCATATAATCTTGTTGCTACATAATGTACCAGAATATCAATAATTAATCATCCTTATAGAAAAAAAAAGTTCGTGCGCCAATTTCTACGAATTATATCAGCAGTTTAACACGATTTATTGCGTAAAATAAAGTGTAATTCCATACAGATATTATACCAAAAGAAAGTACATTCTTCAATTAATATGATCTCAAATCATTGTAATATTAACTCTGTTATATTAGACACGAAAACATATTTAATGTAACTCTAAATTACCATAAATTGAAATGTACAAGCGCTAGGCGATCAGTACGGCGCGAGCGCCCATCGAGGTAGTACCTGTGTTCGTTTTGCCGAGCTCCGACGTTCCGTACGCGAGACCCTTAGATGCAAGTTTATAGTGCGAACACAGAGTTTTGATCATATCAGATTTTTTTTAAATAACAAGCTAGAGTTTTCTGTTATCCATAATATCAGTATTTTTGTTTAAGTAACTACATCTTTTGTAATATTATATTAGTTTTAGCAATGGGACGAAAGGATCCTTTTTACCATTGTGTTAAAAAACGAAACAACAGCTATTTTTAGAAAATTTATAAGAACAAGCTTCTAGACGCCATGAAATTGAGAGTATCTGTACTGTACTGTAACTGTCGGATCGTCCACTGCTGAACACAGCCTCCCCTATTAAGGGGGTATTTGCCATAATCCCCACGCTTGGCAGGCGTATTGGGGATCGCAGTGAAAGTTAGCAGTTCTTTTGAAGGCGCTGCTGCCCATCTTCCAGTATTTTTCCCTTAGTCGCTTCTTACGACACCCACGGGATGATATGGGGTGGTGAAATTCTAACCTGGCACCCCACGGGGCAGAGTATCAATTGAGCAATAATCCGGCACCCTCCGCCCGCGCCTCCCTCGCCTTATACGCCTACGCGCTCCAGTGCCGCGAAGTCTGTCGTCTAGCAGTCTCACCTCAAAACTTATGACGTACACGTGCGTCTATTATTATCTTTTTGTTTTTTTTTAAATACTGCCTATTAGTGCTCTGAATTAACTAGATATTTTTTCTCTTCAAGGAGAAACCTAGTTTATTTATGTGTGAACTTTTAGGCTTATCTTTTAACTATCATTGAACAATATTATTTATTTATAGCATTCTTTAACTGACCATTTATCTGTTTTAAAGGCTGTCACTATACAGTCTTTGTCTCTTCGTTGTATATAGTTTACCTTTTTTTTTTAATATTGTCAAGTTTGCCATAACGCTTGCTAAGCGAATTACATTACAAAATTACAAATTTACGAGAGAAAAAATTATAGTCATGTGCGGGATTTGAAGGGGTGGATGGACGCGGGTTCGATTTTGTATTATAGTTTACCTGTTTCTTTAAAGTAAGAATAGTGTGTAGTTAAATATGTTAAATAAACAAAAAACTCAAGATACTAGACTTGAAAGATAAAATGGATATTTTAAAGAAGTAAGATAGTGGAGAAAACATGTGGTATTGGGCGTGCTATACGCTATACACGATTTTATGAAAAAAAGCATAGTAGACCACGGGAAGACGATAGAATCTGGGCCAGGAAAGCGTTGGTGATTGTCCAAAGAGGGAAAACGCTCTTTACATGTGGTTCATGCAACAGCTTTATAAACACACTCCTATCTTAATTAATATAAACCTACTCCCCTATGTGGAGAAATTCTGAAAGCAATAGCAATCAAATTTTATAAAAAAATTACCAAACAAGATTTTTGGGCCAACGATGGATGGCTGGATAAATGTAAAAACGATTTAGTTTTATTTTATTTATTATGTTTTTTTCTCTATAATCCAGTGATCCGAACATTCCAATAATCCGGCACCCTCTGTTTTTTAAAAGTGCAGGATTAGTGAGATTATACTGTACATACAAATTGGATAACATTGCCTCAGTAAAACACGGCAGAGACAATGAACCAAAGGCTTTCACCTCAGCGTACAAGAAAACACGGTCATGGAAAAGTATGGACTTTTCATTGAAATGGAATACTGTTTTTTAGGAGCGACGCTGACGGATTGTGCAATGAAGGTTTAGTCGAAATAAAATGCCTTAGCTCCGTTTTCGAAATAGATCCTGATATTGCCATATGAGAAAAGAAACTTAAATGTTTCAAATTGGATAAATCTCAAGTAGAAATGAACCAAAATCATGACTAGTACTATCCAGTTGCATATTGCTAGAAAAAAATACATGTTAATTTGCTGTGTGGACTGGACCTGATTTTCCTCTTAAAGTAGTAAGGATAAAATATAAAGATGATGTTTTTGGCAAGTATAAATGCTTCCGAAATTGGTATGATTTTACAATGATTGCATAATCCCAGAAATCATAGACCCTAGAAAAACAAGATCAATGCCGTAACGTCAAATATTTATATAATTTTACGCCCCTCAATTTTTAAATTATTTAAATTTATTTTTGGAATTTTTGATTCAAATATTTATATTTTTTGTTCAACATTCAACAAGGATAACATTTAAATATAGGATGCACAATGTAGGTAGACTTTTTAATGTGCATGCCTACTTCTGTCCCATAAAACTAGTATATAATCGACAGTAAATTGATTATTTACTCATTCCAATCACATAATTTTTAAAATCACAACTTATATTTCTTTATGAGTGCAAGTATCAAAATATGTTACTCACAGTCATGCTATTCCGTCGTCATTTCTTCCGCTTGTGCAAGCGATGCCAGCGTATTTACCTAAACTTCAGTAGCGTGATTTTGTGAAATGGCTCTTAACAAAAAATAAGTTCATGTACTATATTGTGCTGTTTTTGGTTGCATGAATTCGTCAATAACGCATCCAGAGATAACTTTTTTTAGATTACCTGGGAACTCTGAAAGGTAAGACTATACAATAAATTTACTTACTAGTAGGTAGGTTACCTACATAATGCGTGTCTTTTTAATGGATAAGTGTATTTCCTTTTATCTCCCGAAAAGAAGCTAACTGGATTAATATTAAAATAATTGAATAGAGTAAAGGAATGACACGAGTGAAATAGGTAGTTATAGGCGGTTCATGAATCACGATACGGTAGGTACGCTTGTGTTAAAACCTCGGGGCATGTGTGTTTTGTTTTGTTACTTTGTATAATTCAAAATAAAGACGTGGTATTTTATCAGTACTAATATATAATAATATATAATCAGTACTTATATTATAAATGCGAAAGTAACACTGTCTGTCTGTCTGTTACGCTTTCACTCACGCCAAAACAACTGGATTAGACTGAATTTATAAGACTGATTCGTTATTCAAAAATAAACATGGTTTTTTAATCGGTTACTTAGTGAAAAGTTGAGGTTTACAAATTTTTTTGTGAAAAATACAGCGCATTGATATTGATTATTCATTTTGTGTGAATGTATTGATTTAACAATATGGATAAATTACCTTAGTGAATTTAACTTAGTAATAAAAACAAAGCTTTCAGTTATAATCGTTATTTATAAGTATATATCATGTTTATACTTATTACTTTAATTAATTTTGTTTCAAAGGAATGTCCTCTATCTTACTGAATATTAATTTAATAAATGTACCTGTTTTGTAAGTTTTATTTTGTGTTTACTATTGTCGATATCATATTTTTAAAGCTAACAACGAGAACTTAATGTCTAGACAAACCTAATGTAGGTTTAAGGACATTATTAACTAACCCTATGATTTGTATTATATATTTTGATGAATAAATAAATAAAAAAAAAATAAGTAGATACTCAATCACAGATGCAATGTCGCATCTACTCTATTCATATAAGTATGACACGAAACACATCACGACATAACCGCGCTCTCCATCCTTGTCCTGCGCACTACTGCTTACGTTTCACTATCCTTTTCTATGATTTCAAGCACTTGTTGTCAAGTAATGAAAAAAATATTTAAAATACTAAAAGGTAATGACAATTTATGCAGACTTATATACGTAATTCCTATTATTTTGTTTACTGTCCTATTATTATTACCATAGCAACACGGCATTTTTTTAAATTAATTGCTACTCAAAGAGACGCGCTCGCGTTGGACTGTCTAACAAACATACGGATATGAGAGTATATCCTAACACGCTCACGCACACATAAACTTTCGCAATTATAATATTAATAGGCAGGCTAGCCATTGAACACAATCCCACCTCATGGTAAATGATGATGTGGTCAAAGATGACGAACCAGCTTAACCTAGAATGGGCCCTAGGACAGGTGGTGTAATGTAACACAAAAATAAAAAATGTAACACACCGTTGGTTGCTTGGCGACAGATTATTGTAAATTGTTTCTCTAAACATGAAAAATATAATAACTACAGTCGAACCAAGTCACGGACAATAGCCGGTAATAGAATAAAACTAATCCAATCAACTCGTGTGCGTGCTCCCACAGGGACGCAAGTTTGAGGCCGGCTTTATTTCTTAGTCCTTCATAGTTTTCGTGAAATTGATACAAATGACGAGAGGTGTTGGGGGAATCAAAGTTTCGTATGAAATATAGCCATGCATGAAAGACATTGGACACTTCTGTTTTAGAAGTCAGTCGCTGCTTTGGCTTCTTATGGTGGTTTCAATCCATGCTCAGACAATTAATTGGGTTTTCTGAAAAGAATTTCCTACTAGCTGTTCCTTAAAAACTTTGCCTCGCATATATATGCTCGCCTCCTGTACACTATCAGTCAGATTGTCCACAGCTGAACCCCCCTCAGCACCTTGGCAGGCGGCTTGGGGATCGCAGAGTACGATTGCAATTCCACAGAAGGCGTTGCTGCTCACCTTCTGGTATTTTATCATTAGTCGCCTCTTACGACACCCACAGGAGGTAATGGGGACATTCCAGCTCGGTTACCCACGAGGATATCGCCCCCTATTATATGGAAAATATATTTGGCTTAATGTAGGTTTGACACGTCTGTCTTATAGTACTCAAAACAGTGGTGTGTTTTTTTAAAATAGACAAAACTACATACTAAAAATAGTGTTAACTATAATATCTTTGTTTACGGAAGATCATAGTCATCATCATCAGCTTGTTCACTGTTCAAACCCGTTCACTGACGAAGGCGCGGAGCAAATTATTGATTCGCATTAGTACGGATAGGCCTCGATAATATTTTGGTGTAAATGCTAGTACATATACTATATATACATATATTAAGGTAAATTATGATCGCTTGGGTAGGCAATAGTAGTTGATGAGATTAAATACACCAAAAAAATATGGAGAGGTGCGCTTTCGCGAGTAGAAAGGTGTGTTCGTTAACATCACTTTTTTTATTACTGGTAGGCTAGGCTCTACGAATATCTCATCTGGTAGCTAGCCAGGCGAGCATTCACAAAATACCCTTCCACTATGCAATGAAGCTTTTAAGCTAGCAGTGGGGATTGAACCGTGGACCTACGGCAGTCCATCACTATTACTTCTCGGCTATATCACTGCTTCTACGGCATTACCTAATCAAAAAATCGTAATCTTCCATCCTTCTCCCATTAGTGAGGGCTCGAAAATACGGCAAATATGTCATTTTTCAAGACAAAAAATAACACAATAACATATTTTAAAACATGCTTTCGCTAACATCGCACAGGACGTAATTTTAAAATTTGCATGCAGTTTGGAGTATCTATCAATATATAATACTATAGCAGGCCGCACCGGCTTCGCACGGCATTCAAAGTGTTTTATTAAAGTATTACCTTGATGTTTTTTCAAAATACATTTAAAATATTTTTTTATTATTAAATAAGGATTTATGCAAAGTAACGCCTGAATCTATTCATTAATTTACATAATAATGAGGGTTTTTTTTTAATCTGTTGCCTAGTTTTTAAGTGTATTCAATACATACAAAGATATACCTACATTTATCCTCTTTATAATATTAATGTAGATGTTCAGCAAAATTTCCTACAAATGTAGTTTCATTATTAAACCCCACCATGAGAAGCAAAATGTGGAAGTTCATAGAATATTCTGTTTTCCCTGAGGCACGCCTTCTGAAATTACAAGGTAAAATGGCGTCTTGCCTTTAAAAGGATAATGACTTAATGACATATTCAAAGACAGTATTTATTTGCTGAGGGTGTTTCTTACTTTGAATATATAAAGTGATGGAACGTTTGGTGAGGAATTTCCCATGAATCAATTGATTTTTTCTGACTTACAAAAATAAAGGAGAAGGTTGCCAAGTCGTCGCGTCCACATTACTTTATGTTTGGACACGTATTACTTTTTACTGGATTATACGTTTTTTTGCTCAGGTTAATGTGGTCCATGCCGGCAAAATTTTTTTTTTTACTTTTTATGCCTGATAGGTTAGCCTTTGACCACTATCTCACCTGATGGGAGAGGATGTCGTCGTAAATGTAGTGCAGGCTAACCTAGTATTGCTGGCTCTCAAGGTCAGCTGCCGGAACACACCGTTTGGTGCTTGGTGACAGATTTTACTAAGTAATTGTGGGTGGTAGCTAGCCAGATGGATATTCGCAAAATGCCTTGCTACCATGCTATAACATCCTAAGACAACAACCGGGACCGACGGCTTAACGTGGTCACTAGCGGTCACCCATCCAACAAAGGACCGCGGCGGAAGTTGCTTAACTTTGCTGATCGGTTAAGAACGGCTAAGCAAACTTCTCTACAAGTGCTTCAAATATATTCATTCACGGTCGTCTTAGTATTGTACTTGATACACGAGATTTGAAAAATATTGAATAGGTACTCCTATCCGGAAGCTATATAACTTTCCTTACAATATTCATTGTTACATATTTGAGCTGCTTGGTTTAGAGGCTCTGGGTCCGTGGGGGTCCGAGATTTAACATATTTTGTAAAACTTGTCAGAGGGCTT
This sequence comes from Plagodis dolabraria, assembly GCA_963854805.1. Taxonomy (NCBI): domain Eukaryota; kingdom Metazoa; phylum Arthropoda; class Insecta; order Lepidoptera; family Geometridae; genus Plagodis; species Plagodis dolabraria. The sequence goes on along the minus strand of OY978443.1, from coordinate 4,831,902 downwards.
GGTTGATGCGATGGAAGATCAAAATGCTAGTACCTATTTGGCTTAATGAATAACCATTGCAATCCGACAGGGCAAAGCTGCCAGCATTCTGGTCAAGCTGTCAAACTGGCTGTAAATGCTTTCACTGAAGTAGCTGCAGTGTTTCTTAATAAGTGTACGCCGGTAAAATATAATCTTTATACGCACATCTGATCTAATGACATGGCTTCTTTCTACAACGTCACAAATTAAGACAGAATGCGGCGTCAAAACTTATCTCTTCCAACTGTTTCAATCACATCTTGCTATGTAAATTAATAATCTATGTGTATTTTTTATCAAACTCGACAATTTTATTTGCACAAAATTTAAATTTCAACGCTTTCAGTTTGAAAACTGAAGCAGGCCGAGTCTAAAAGATAATGCTAACTTTTTCAAGCGTGATAGCCACAGCCTTAAGTTTGGCGTAAGTTAAGAACTTGAAATCCGTATGCCCTTTTGATCTTTCTTTAAAATTTAATTCCAGAATGTGATACGGTTATTAGACTCTTCATAATTGATGATATCTTTTATGTATTCTGGAAGAACATAATAAGCCATATGCACTTCTGTTGCCTATTTGCATCGAAATGCTTAATATTTGTCTCACAATGTAAACAATTTCTCAACATCCTTATACGCATACTGGTAAGCTAAAAATGAGAATCTCCAATGAAAGTTAGCGTTAGCAGACAGAATACTGGCCATAATAACGAAGCCAAAACTTTTAAAAATGATACAGCTGTTTTTTAATAACATAGTATGACAAGTCCCATTAAATGGAATAGAAGACGACGTTGACAAAAATTTCATACGAAGCTTTCGTCATCATCCATGACGCTTCTCTAGCGTAGCTTGCTTAATCGTTCTTGACCGATCAGCACAACGTCCGCTGCAGTCATGACTTGGATAGGTGACTGCAAGTAGCATTACTAAAGAGTGCTTCGATGCTTCGGAGTGCACGTTAAGCCGTCGGTCCCGGATGTTATATTAAAATGGTAGTCATGATAGCTTCGTGATAGCCGTGGTTGTAGGGCTGTTTTCGAATGCTCGCTTGACTAGCTACCACCCTCACATATTATAACGCCGAGCACCTAAGGGAGTGTTCCGACAGTGTCCGCGATAGCCAGTTATTTTAGGCTATCCTGAACAACGCCTTCGCCAACATCATTATCTACTTGCAGGTGGGATAGTGGTCAAAAGAAAGCTTTATAGATTGTTATAGAATGGCAACACTTCTATAATCTATGTAATTTTGGTAGTGTCATGCACAGATAAAGTATAGGCACTTTTTATTCATTAGAAAATGTCGGCAAGAAACCTCGTCTACCAATATTGTTAATGTTACACATAAATGATTAGAACCAGCATAGAAAATAAACTAAACCGTATCTACAAACAAGCAGTATTATTTAACAACATTAAAATAGAAAAAATCTTTAACTACACAGCTGTAAATAATTGGGTAGATACTTGCTTTAATCTTTTCAAAGAGACCTATCACCTCGTGAGAAAATTGATGTACTTACTGAATCTATGCATAACATTCGTAGATTTTTATATACGCTGTTCCTTTCCTTGTCTCACGCATGAGGTGTCGGTGAAACAAGTCTTCTCAACACAGCTGACAACACTGGTGTTGTAAGCTTAACTCTTCGATGTCACTGCATCCTATTTAAAATAGGATCGAAAAGACCAATCCGAACTATAACTCATCAACATGACATCTCAAGTGATAGATCATATCTAGGACCAAGAAAGGGACCGGTCGGTTCAGAACACACTCATGGTTCAAGCTTTCGTGAAATCTTTGTTGCTTAACTCGTTAGTTTCTCACCACTCAAACCACTTTTTTAAAGACAATACAAAATTTAATTAAAGTTTAGACTGGGTAGTTTATTGGTTCTTTCCAGCGGTTTTGTTTTATGAGGGTAGTTCTGTCTTTGTTATAACTCCACTGGGTTTTTTACTGGTTTCTCACTTGACATCGGAGCTTGACGAAGTTTTAATGAGCTTTTATAGTCTGTAATTTTAACTAATAAACATTACATTTACCCAATAACTATGAGTCACTTCACCTCTCACAATAACAATAAATCTGGATATGATATATTTTTCTTCTTACTCTTATCCTTAGTAGGGTCGGTGCAATAATTTATCTGTAATTAAACACAGGCTTAACTGCATTTTTATGAACACTAATATATATAAAATGTATAGAAACATTGTCTTAAATATGTTTGAGGTAATTGTAGATGAACTCAAAATCTGTATTGTTTTTTTAAGTTATAGCTTGTAACAACATATTTTTATCCAGTCCGCTAAAGAATTTCGGTAATGATCAAATTTCCCGCCACGCCAGCCTTAACGATGTAATCCACCGAGCTTTTGCCAGCGTTAGGCCTAATTTCACCATACCATGTTTGTTTACGCTAAATCAGGCGTTAGCTAATGGGTCTTTAAAAATAACAGAGCTGTTAAATCAGTCTACGTTCTATGAAGTTAACTGAATTAATCATCCATTAACAGTTGGTGGGACACTCGGTTCAGTTAACAGTCCGTTAAAAGGATTAACAAGGCGTCAAATAAATAACAGAGTATGGTGAAACTAGGCCTTAAGGTGTTTATTGAACTGGGATGGGATTACTGTGTTACGCAGACGATACTCTCGTAACCACCCGGGGAAAGACCTATGATGAAGCAGCGAGACTAGCTACCATCGGCGCAACCTTGATGGTAGACCGGATTGCCCAGCTAGGCTTGCGGGTCTCTTTGACGAAGACGGAAGCCCTACTATTTCATGGTCCACGCAGAGGCCCCCCACGAGGAGCAACCATCTCTGTGGGAGGTGAAATTATTAAGGTTCAGACCCAAATGAAGTACTTGGGTCTGGTGCTAGACGGCCGCTGGAACTTTGGGGCGCATTTTGCTCAAATCGCCCCAAAATTGACAAGTGCCGCTGCAGCCCTCGGGCGCTTACTGCCTAATTTGGGGGGTCCCAGTTCCACCTGCAGACGCCTGTACTCCGGAATAATCCGGAGCATGGCTCTGTATGGGGCCCCAATATGGGTCGACGCTCTCACTGCAAAGAATAGAACCCTTCTGCGGAGACCACAGAGGGTCATAGCGGTGAGAGCAATTAGAGGTTACCGCACGGTCTCATGGACGGCAGCTACACTTCTCGCGGGTGACTTTCCCTGGGAGCTTCAGGCGGAAGTGCTCGCGGAGGTGTACGAATTCCGCGTGGCTATGAGGGACAGGGGTGAACATCCGGGTCCCGAAGAGATTGTGCGAATCAGGGAATCTGCACAAGCCGCCCTGATTCAAAGATGGGGTGAGGACCTTCAATCCCCAACAGCCGGCCTGGTGACGGTGGAGGCGCTTCGTCCCCATCTAAATCCCTGGCTCTCAAGACGGCATGGCTCTCTCTCTTTCAGAGTGGTGCAGGTGCTAACCGGGCATGGATGCTTCGGTGAGTACCTGCACCGGGTTGCGAGACGGGAGACTACCTCCACCTGTCATGAGTGCGGCGCGCCCGTGGATACGGCGCGTCACACCGTGGAGGAATGTGCCGCATGGGAATCCCAAAGGCGCGCTCTGACAGTGGAGGTCGGTAATGACCTTTCGCTGCCGAGCCTGGTAAATGCCATGCTCGGCAGCGAGCGGCGCTGGGCAGCTATGGCCTCCTTTTGTGAAGACATCATATCACAAAAGGAGGCTGCGGAGCGGGTCAGGGAGGAGAATGTACTCGCTGACCCGATCCGAAAAAAGAGACCTGGGCGGAGAAGGCGTCGCTATGCGTGCCTTCTGTCGTCACCCTAGACGAATTGCCCTATGGTGAGTATGGGGAACCACCAAAAAATACGGGCCAAGACAGAGTGCCTTGTAGGCTAAAATAAGATGGATAGCGTCGGTACGGCCGTGGTAGAATGTTAGTGCGAACCCGCGCCGCCCCACACAGACGCCGAAGGCTCATGTCGCTGGGTTTTTAGTGGGTATACCGGGCAATTTGCCCGGGGAGTCCCACATAACCACGTGGCCTCCCCCCTCGAGAAGCCGCGTGGTACGCGTAAGGCGTTTTCCCAGCGGAAAAAAAAAAAAAAAAAAAAAAAAAAAAAAAAAATGGTGGTAGGGCACTTTGCAAATGCCCGCCTGGCTAGCTACCACCCTCAAGTTGAACATCTGTCGCCAAGCACCTAACGGTGTGTTCTGGCAGCTGTCCTTGAGAGCCAGTAACTCTAGGTTAGTCTGAACAACATCCTCGACCACATCATCACTTACCATCAGGTGAGATAGTGGTCAAAGGCTAAAAAAAAAGGTATAAACAAACGATCGAAATTGGTGCGGCCATACTAGCGGACAAATATACAAAAATAATTAACAGAGGACCTCATTCATTTTTTGGATATCAAATTAAAGACACTTACCATTAACAGTATCCACCAAACAAAAGTTGGTATTGTTTGGTTGAGATCCAGCTTTATAGCGTCTCAAAATGTCTATATACAAGCCATTATAGATCTAATGGCACAGTCCCATACCGTATAGAGTTCCGCTCACTCCACGGTGTAAAGTTTCACAAAGTAAGGAAGTGAAAGGTTCTGAACATCTCGTTACGGAAGTCTCAAAGGGGCTATTGTGTTCTCAGTCACTGAAAAATGAACTTTGAATGGAAAAGTGAGTACGGAATTGATATGTTTGAAAGACTAGTCATCAAAGATGCTTGCTGCTTCAAATCATGACACGGCATAAATTCATAAGATTTAATAAGGTCATTAGCTAAACAATGACCTCCCTATATACAATTGGAAGGCTTGTTGGGACGAGTGCTTCGAAACTGAACGCTACGATGTAAATTGTTTTATTTCAGGGAAAATATAAACTTTCTAATGTGGTAATCAAAGTTTTTAAACTGAAAGGCAAAAGGGAGCCCTATTCATCCTACTTAGCTACGTGTTTGTCCAGCCGTCTTGAAGTCGCTGGTTTATAACTCGTAAATGGAGTGAATTTCTAACCTAAAATATTGACCTTTTGTGTTGAACGTTGGCCGAAATAATGTATGGCAAAAAATTCAATTAAATCATTTTTCTAGGGGTCTATTATGAGAAGGTTGCAGAAAAAATATCCATAAAATCTTATTTTATTACATACGAATATAAATAGATGGGAGGAGAGCGACAAATTTGTCTTATATTAGCAATTTTTTTAGCTTTAACCCTTCCATACACTGCGGATAAGGGTAAGTATACGAAGTATTATAATGATATATTAAACTATAGCACTATTAGCAATAAACGATTTGATTTGATTTGATTTGATTTGATTCTGTGTAATTATAGTGCAAACGAGAAGACATAGAATCATAATTACCGACATAATAGCCCATCTTCCGCCAGCCAGACTGCAGGCCCTAAACTGATTGTGAAAATGCAATTCCAAAATATATTTTTTCCGTTGTTGTTTTGTATGCACTAAACGCTGGTTACTGACAGTCTATAAAATCTCAGCTAGTAGACATAAACGAACAAGAAAAAATGTGTCTAGAAAACGATGTTTATGTAGAAGACTGAAAAAACTATCAATAATCTAACATCCTTTACAGGCACAAAATAAAAATTCGCTTGTATATCATCTTGTGAAAGATAAAGTGGACCCGTAGCTCCAGCGTATAAAAAACCGCCCAAAATATTGTCAGAATCGACCTCTTCAATCATTTCACAATAACTGCTAAAGAATTCGACTCAGAGGCGGGAAAAAGGTCCCAAACATCTGTTGCGGACAACGCGATATAACTTGAGAATTTCGGGCACAAATTTATTCTGTCCCTCAAAGAGTAAATTACATGAAATGTTGTCACGACGCTGGGGAAGTCTGTCAGAGTAACGGAAACAAATTGGAGTTTTGTTACGCTGGTATATTTTTTATATTATGACAAAATTTGTTTTCCTTATGATTGCTGTACCATTGTTTTATTTTTATTTGAAATAATTATTCAGGTGTCAGCTTAAGATATATATTAATTATTTATCAAAACATACTCTGCTCAGTAATAATTCCGGCAATTTCTTGCACAGGGTCTTTATTCTCTAAGAACATTCGAAAACGTAACGCGGGAAAGATCGTGACTTGGTATTCTGCTGCAACGAATAAATTAGTCTGCTTACCATCTTCAATGTTGATGCACGTTACGAGCACGCTATTTGCGTGTTTCGAACTGACAAAATAACGCGGCTTAATAACGACAACTTCTTTGTAATGGCCTCTGTGGAGTATATGTAAAAGGTAAGATACATAGTTCCTCTATAGTTACTTTCACGATGATAAATTCTGTTAAAAAGGCTTTTTAGAGTGATGTAGGTTTTCAAACGTAAGAAAAATTACGAATTAGAAATTAGAAGGTTGGCAGCAGCGTCTCTTGGAATAACTAACTGCCAGCTTAATTGCAATCCCCAAGACACCTGCCAGCGTGGGAAATATGACAAACCCCTCAATGAGACCTTTGTTTAACGTGGACATTAATGTTGTTGATGCGATATTGTACTAAAGAGTCGACATCAATGCACCGTCAAGAAAAAGGGAACTTTATCATGAAAATATAAATTTCTTTTACTAGTGCAGTTTCCGGGACATATTGTTCTATATCCTCCTGGTGAACGTCGTAGAAAGTGACTATGGGATACAATGCACAAAATCAGTCACTACTTAAGTTGAAGTGAATTGAATTGTTGCTGGACATTAGGCTCGCCAAAAGGAGTTTGCCGTCAAAAAGATAGTCAGCCGTTAAAACAAAGCGAAACTTACCAACAAAAATAATATTTTTGTGTCGTACTTTAGAATATATTTTTAAGATGCCCTTTTGGTGTTATGTTTAGTTCACGCGCACATGTTTGAAGTGGTCTTGTTAGAGATAACAAACGGAATCAACATTTGTAATGGATGCACCTCATTTTAATTAAAAAAAAATACGGTTAAAGATATGCACATAGTTTTAACTTATTAAATCGTGTGAATTGGTTTTAAAAAAAAATCTCTATAATACAATTATTATAATTTTATATCATTTTTTAATATATAATTTTATAGAATTTCACTGAAAATCTTATAACAGATAGATTTCGTCAGACGCGATAAACTGCACTGCACCCATCACCATGAGAAATACAGTTGTAAAGTCCCATGTGCTTTACAACTTTAATTTCATTACTACTTACTGTCTCTCAAGGACTTGGCGACAGATTTTCTACTTGACGGTGGAAGGTAGCCAGGCGGGCATCGCAAAATGCCCTTCTTCAATACGGTGAAACGCAAGCCAGCGGAGGAATCGAACCACGGATTTGCGGCACGGCAGTCCATAGCCGTTACAACTCGGCTATCACTGCTTCAATTATAGTAACCAATCTTTTTATAAAATAATACGAATAAATAACTTCTAAGTAAAATCTAAGTACCAATTATCTGCCTATTAGTTAATAGTTTATTATATTGTAAAGTATATATACACGAGTACGTATCAAATTGTCTTTGTTATTATATTCCTCCCCTCATTATAACCGTCGCCGGCCAGTCTCAGGAAAACCCCATAATTTTACCTTTGGAATGACACAGCTCCTTTATTATTTATGTCGAAGTAAATATCATGGGGAATCAAAGTTATTAGGTACGTTCTGTTATTGTGAAATAGTATTAGGAACACTTTTTTTTAATATTTTATAGCTGATAGACTAGTCTTTGACTCCTTTGACTCCTATCTCACTTGATGGTAAGTGATGATGTGGTCAAAGATATTCTCCAGGCTAACCTAGAATTATTGGGTTCCAACGACGGCTGCCGGAACATACCGTTAAGTGCTGGGCGCCAGACTTTCTATAGCCAGGCGGGCATTTACTTTCACTGTTAGTGCTCGCCAAAACATACAGAACTGGTTGGTTCTGTAAGTTTTTGGCTACATCCCTATATCTCGTGGCGTCCCACTAATAGTATGGGAAAACTTCAAGAAACCACGGTGGTAAATGTCTTTGTTGGGGATTCCAGATTGCCTAGTCTGGGATGGTTAGCAGAGTCCTCTACCAAGTAGAAGTCCGCGGGCTGCTTTCCGAACAGTCTTCCTTAAAAATTCCTATAAATTTTTTACTTCAAGACTTCTTTTTGAAGCGTTCGTAGCGGCAGCTATTACTTGGATGGGTGACCGCTAATACTGACCACTGCCATGTTTCGGGTTCCGATTGTGGCAGGATGGCAGTCTTTATAGCATTAACATTAGTACGGTCAAGTAGAAATTCTGTCTCTAAGCACCTAACGGTGTGTTCTGGCAGCTATCCTTCTGAGCCAGTTATTCTAGTTTATTTATTTATTTTTTATTTGTAGCTGATAGGCTATCTCACCTGATGCTAAGTAATCATGTGTCGAAGATCTTGTTCAGGCTAACCTAGAACAACGTCTTCGGGCGCATCATTCCTATAAATCCGCCTGGACGATATGGTTCATTTATGAATGAAATTTGATTGTTCTCGTAATTTCCAACGCCAAAAGATTAAGACTAGTCCTTAAAACAACACAAGTAAAACTTCACATATGTCTGTCTGCTTAATGACAAGATAAAGAGAGCTCACTTTTACGATAAAATCCGTTCTAAGCACAAAATAGTACTAATATTTCCAAAACTTATAGTTCAGAACATTTTCTTGAACAAACTTACAATATATTTCTATCTAAACGAGGTTCCATCAAAAGAAGAACGCCTTTTGTGAGCTCTGTACATCCACTTTGTTTCAAAAGTAACTACCCAACAAAGACCGGCCGTCACAAAAATATGGTTTAACAAAACTATTACACTACAACTCTTATTTTAAAGCGCACAAGAAATAAACCAGCAGCAAAGTTATTTTGGCATTATGAAAGAGCACTCGACTATGTCATCTGAAAATGTGCTAGATGGTTACCCCTTGCGTTACTTGATTTTGTTCAAGCTTTTTGTATGAAATATGGGAAAATTGTTGTGTTTCGTATTATTTTGTACGAATGTGCCAACGCTTATTCTATAATTTATAATTAGTAGTAATTCTACTATATATTAATATGTCTTGTTGGTAAAGTGGCGAAAATTTTGCTTTTGAATCTCGAGGTCCTAGGTTCGATCCCTCCAACGAATCTTAGTTACCTTTTATTGCGATGCTTTCCAAGCGTCTATCCGTCCGGACTTTTAAGGACATATACCCACTAGCCAAAGCGGGAACTTTTAAATAAACTCAATTTGTTATTAAAATAACTCGCATGTAAATACAGTGTATTATTAGACCTATCGATTCTGGCTTTACTCCTTTTTCTTTTGGACAAATATATTTTTTTTTTTATATATATAGTGTTTAGTATATACTTAGCACTCGTTTTTAGGAGTTTGAGCCAGTTATTCGTAGCTCCAGATTTATTTAAAAAGTTAGTACACATGTATAAATAACTTCCCATTATAGAAAGTTCAATATATTTCCCATGTTTGTAGTGCAATAGATATATTAAAAACATGCTTATTTTTCTTGAAAGAGATGCTTAAAGTTGGGTCTTTCTTTTATCTAAAATTACGAGTTTTTGAGCTAGTGTAATTTCAAAACTGTATAATTTAATGAAAATCTGATGCACCACAAACCTAGATATTAGGGTAGTGATTACGTAGCTAAAAAATCATTGAGTTTTATTCGCTATTATTAAAATGAGATTGGAGCTGCGTTTTGTATGGGGGCGTTCGTCTAAAATATACCCTCTGTACTTGGATGGGTGACTGCCGGTGGCAATACTAATGAGCGCCGGGCTTCAAAAACTACATTAAGCCGTCGGTCCCGGTTGTTGTCTTAGGATGGCAGTCGATGCAGGAATTAGGTAAGGTAGTAAGTTTATTGCGAATGCCCGCCTGGCTAGCTATCACCCTCGGGTAGAAAATCTGTCACCAAGCCGTATATTCCAGGAGCTGTCCTTGACTACAGTAATTCTAAGTATGCTTTTGAGATAAAAAACGTTTATATATGGACATGTTTTGTTTTTGCTATGTTGTAAAAACGGTAATTACATACAAGTGTCACTCTTGGTTTAAATTAAATAACTTCAAGGTAAAACAATAATAACCGGCCAGTTGCAAGTCGGCCATAGGCTAAGAAGTACGTACCTGACGGAGCATAAACAGGATTTATTCAGATAAAATAATCTAAACCAATTTACCAGACACCTACTAGAAAATTAAAATTGATTAAGCAAGGTGGAAAACACTGGCAAAGTGCCAGTCTATAATAATAAAGTTACTTTTCCTATCAGGTAACAAACTGACAGACAGACCAAAGTTTCCCATAGAGCATCATTCGATATAGCCCGTTCAATTCTAGTTCAGGAGCCAGTGATGCGAACAGTTTTAACTATTCCGAGCGAAGTTGAACGAAGTTTTGCTCATCACGCGAAGCCAAAGGACTGTTTAGTGTACGGTTGAGTAGAATAAGGATGGCTTGATGTACTTCGTCGTTAGGTTTATTGAGAAGTTTTAGATTTTCCCAGAATATAATATTCTGAATATTGAGTTCTTTCAAGGTATTCCTTAAACTTTTGTCAACTAAATTCATGTTTAAGTTACTGCAATTCACCAAAGTTCCGTGTTTCGAGCGACACTTTAAACAATTAACATAGAATTTCAAAATTACAAATTTACGGGTGGAAGAATTTAAATCGTGTGCGGGATTCGAACCCGCGTCTATCCACGCCTTTAGCCGGGGTATGCTCTAATCCAATTTAGCTAACATGACAATGAGTCTATAACAAATTTTTTTCCTATCGTTCTTTTTAACCATAGTATTGGGATGGAGCGACATCTATAGTTCAAACCTACGTTGTACTACAAACAAGACTAATTTTACAATTAGCTCAAAACTTATAAATGATGACGCAACGCTATAATTTTAATATTTTTATGCTTGCAATAACGCATGCTTTGCGGATTACATTACAAAATTAAAAATTAAGAAGAGGATTTTGTTTACGAGGGCAATTTTTTTTTTCTTATGACGAAAAAAAACGGCGCTGGTTCGAATACCGCACATGACTTAAACATATTTCCTCTAAATTTGTAATTTTGTAATGTAATCCGCAGAGTATGTGTTATTGCGTACATAAAAATATTAAAATGTAGATTGAATTTGTGGTAGCTACGAAGTTCTTTGTTTGATATAGTCTATGGTTGGACCGAATCGTTCATCAGTCATAAGGAGTGTATAATTATGTATGTCATTGTGACAACAATCCATTGCAATTCTTTTTGTGCATATCAATCCGTACACAGTGTAGTGTATGCAATTATAGTATTATGTTAATGCTACAAGTAATTTTCGCCATGATTTAAGAGAGCACATTTTCCCTACCATGCTCTTCGTGGCCTCGCCTAAACTCCCTAACAAGATTTAGCAATGTGGCCATAGCTTTTATATCAATAAATAATGACTTTAATATGGCTATGATTTATTTATTTTATTGGGAGGCCGCTTAAAACCGTTGTCAAGGAGTGGTTTCGGTGAACCGTTCGTTCGACGAATAATTTTTCGCTAAAGCGACCATCGGTTAAACTTGGCTTCGATGAAGCAGATCGTTCTATGAATGGTGAATCGGAGAACCATATCAAGCTCGCTTAGTACAGATGAAGGGTCAGAACTCGAGTTTGACTACTTAAACGTACACGAATAAATTATTATTTCAAATTTAGGAAATGTACTAATCATACGAATCTGATTTATAAAATGATATTCAGAACCTATACAGGCAAATGCTTAGCAAGCACAAACGAAGTAAAACAAAAGAAAGCCAAAACTTGTTTTTCAGATATCTTTCTTATGTACCCGTTGTTCGAAACATCGGCGAAACGATGAAGTTAGTAAAAAATGATATATTGATCTTAATTTGTACGCAAATAAATTAATGTATGAATTACATTTTCAGTAATTTAAACATGAATTTATATTTATTTCTATATATCATTACGAGCACTATCGTTGGTAAACTAAATTCGCTTTTACAAATTGTTAGATCACACAATATTTGTCCCGGGTGGTTAACAGGCACTCAGCGCGAATTCGATTCCCGTCCATGACATAATATAGTGCTCTAAAAATTTATAAATGAGATATCAGATGTTGATGTGTTTTGTGTATTTTCACTGACTATTCTGTTTAGTACTCAACAGCAAAACAATGGAGTGCTGCGTGGCGGTTGAATTACTTGACCAGTCGGGGGTAACCATCCACACTCCTTACTCATCTATAATAGCAACATGTTGAAGTTCTAAAGTTATCACCACGTTTTGTCAATGAAACCTAACTAACCTACTATTTTGCATGGTGGAAGGGCTTTTGGCGAATGTCCACCTGGCTAGCGACTACCCTTAAGTAATCTGTCGCAAAGCACCTAAAGGTGTTTGCCGGCTGTACTTGAGAGCCAGTGAAATTACAGGCACATGAGACTTAACAACTATGTCTCAAGGTGACGAGCGCAGTGCTATTCGTGACTAGTGACGAAATGCATCTGTTATAGGCAGAGGTTAGTCCGCTTACATCAGGTGGGCCTCGAGCTTGTTCCGTAACAATAACATAAAAAAAAAAATTTTACGTCCTAACTGATTACCCGAGAAGCTTTTCTAAGGAGGGTAGCCGTCAACAAGGTGACTGGGACTGCAGTGGGGGCAGCACATCAACGTAAGTAATGGTATGATATTCATTGGTCTCATTTATCCCGTAGTAACCATGTACAACATCAAATAGGAGGATTTAGACAGGCCTTATGAACTTAATCCGGGAACTAAAAGGTTAAAAAAATACTAAGTTCCTATCGTTGCAATTTTACGACCTGTTCAATGTACTACAAACCACCGAGATTAAAGATCCCTATTGTGAGTCCAATATGCAATTCAATCACGTCAACGGGACACATGCGGTGCCTTTCTCTTTCTTAACCGACTTCCCAAAATGGAGGTGGTTCTCAATTCGTCTGGATTTTTTTGTTTTTTATGTTTGTTATCTCAGAATTCTTGACTGGATGAACCGATTTTGAAATTTTTTTTTATTGCTGATGCTTGTCGTTTGCTCCCATTTAAATTAATCAAAATCGGTCAAGCCGTTGTTGCCTCAAATAACTGAAAAATATTTACCTATCTTGATGATATTCGTTGACAATGAATAACAATCGATCACGTAAGTAGCAACGGTCACTAAAATGAGTGAATTTTTTTTACCAAAAAACGGAACCGACTTCAACACTCAAAAGTGTGATGCGCACAATATTGTGACAATAGGTACTTTTCAACTATCATGGTATCGACTTCAACAACTTATTTCACACTTTTGGGTGTTGAAGTCGGTTCCATTTTTTGGTTAATTTTTTTAATCCAAAGTGGTATTTTTCGATAGATGATACTATGAATAGAACATGGAATAGTTCATATTCAATTCCCATCCGGGAACTGTACGATACTATGATGTAGGTATTATTTCGGAAACATTAAAATCGCGTTATTTTAAAAGCTTGTTCATCTTCCAGAACCATAAACAAAGCATAACCCTTACCCCTACGCACATAAGGGAACATTTTAATCATACGAATCTTTTCAAGTCAGCCCCGTGTGAGATATTAAAAGTAAAACAAAAGGCGTTGTTTACGTCCCTGTGCGACGCGTTTCGCTTTGCAATTGTAATTACTTGCTAGTTTTTTTTGCTCAACGCGCTTTTTAACGCGATGCGAGCTTGAAAGCGTTTGAGTGTAATCAAAAGGTTGACAGGATTTCAGGATTTTTCGTTGTGGGGCAAAAACCTCTGACTATATTACCTGAATAAATAAAATAAAAAAATTAATTATCACTAACCATTCAGGGTACGATTGTGAGCGATTTTATGGTATAAATACTAAAGATAATACATTTCTCAGAAAATAGTTTATTTTTTTTTAAATGTTAATGTGACTGAACAAGTTCGAGGCCCACATTATGTTAAGCGGACTAACCTCTGCCTATAAGAGATGTATTTCGACACAAGTCACGAATTGCACTGCGCCCGTCACACTGAGATATATGTAGTTGTTAAGTCTCATGTGCCTGTAATTCCAATGGCTCTCAAGAACCGCCGCCGGAACACACCGTTAGGTGCTTGTCGACAAATTTATTACTTAAGGGTGATAGCTAGCCAGGAGAGCAATCGCTAATGCCCTTCAACCATGCGGGGAATCCCAAGGCGGCGGTGGGGATCGAACCAGAGACCTGCGGCACGGCAGTCCATAGCTAATACCGCTCGGCCATCATTGCTTCAAAATAAATATAAGTATTATAAAATTGGGTAAAAGAAAATAGAAAGAACAAATAGGATAAGAGAACTTTTGTCCGTAGACATACTTCTAGTATTATGTAATTTCCTATATAACAAAGTTTATAATGTCTATTAGAAAGTATTTATTATATATTAAACTCCTTTTCATTGGAACTTAAATCCCTTAGGTTACCTGATGAATATTACTGCCATAATTTTCCTGATATATGAGATATACAGGTCAGTGGAACGTAGCTAATCCTTTGGAAAGTAATCGACTGGAAAGAGCAAACGTGGCAAGTCCCAGGAAAGGGCGAATGGTCACAGAACATCCCTATCTAGTGCAGGAGTTACATAGAGGGGAAACCGGGACTATTATGAGAATTTTATAAAATGATAAGCCTTCGGAAGCCGGGCTAAATTAGCACCCTCCCATTACTTCCTGCGAGAATCGTAATAAACAACAAAAATAAATATACCAAAAGGTGGGCAGCAGCGAGTCTGAAATTACACTGCGATCTTAAAGACAGCTGCCAAGCGTGGAATTTATGGCAAGAGAGTGATCCTCCCCTGCCCCCGTAATGCGAGAGGCATTTTTTGACACGATAGGGTTCGAATTAGGAACGTGGCAATCTAAGGCCACTCAACATTTATATGGAAAAATTATTTTTATTTATTAGTATAAATTTACGCAATATTACTACATTAAATAAGCCATTTTTCTTGCACCTTTGGAATTTCCCTCGCTGGAGTAAAGTGTAAAATGTGTTGCGCTCGGCAGCATAGGTATTTAAGTCTCGTACCTTTGAAACCTTCTGTACACTTAGGAGTCTATCATAGAATCCTTTGCTACTTCAGGTTTTAATAAAAGTAGCCTATTTACAACTTTGCAGCCTTCCATAATAAATAACTACTGTAAGATGGGCTCCAAAGAAGAAAATTATAGTCGAAAATTCAAACAGACTGCACAATACAAAAAGACTCAGTTTCATATTGGCTTAAGTGGTGACCAAATAGTTTGAATCTAGAGATCTAGATATTATCTTTTGTATGTTGAGTTTAGTAGTTAAGTTACCAAAAACTCATATTTTTTTTTATATAAAAATGTGTTATGTTTGTTTGTTTTTCTGACTGACGTTAAAACACAAGTCAAAGAAGGCATCAGATGATCTACCATAACTATTGTTGAATCACAGAATGTTTGACTCAGCAAAGTACCGACTTAAAACAGAGTTAAAAGTCTGTCGCATAAAAAAACTGTCACTTTTAACTAAAGTATTCATATCTGCATCATAGAACTTCTGTTATCGTGTCATTATCTATTATAAATACCTAGGTAGTTAATTTGAGCACTAAGTGCAACGATTTCAAACTTTGATGACAATCAAGGCATCATTGACTCGTCAAATCGAGATACGTGCCGGCGTTCCATTGTTGAATCCAGACATATCGCAAATAGCCATTTATGAAATTGGCGATTGTTAATCAGCGCTGTTTGAACCAAACAAGGGGGCTGTTTGCAAACGAATGCTAATTATTGATCAGATTAAGTGATATCCAATTGGACTGCATTGCCAGATATTTAACGTGTTTAATTGATTCGAGTTATGATTGCTATGAACTTCGCAATCAATGTTTTACGTGTCTGTGATTTTAATGTGGTTAGAACAATAATCACAAAGAGCTATGTGTTTCTTTTAGAAAATTAATATAAAACTGTTTATGTTATTGAAACTTTTGCTTTTTCTTAGTAAGTGGGTAAGAGGAAAGAGTGATTCTACGGCAAGAATATATTGTTGTTAATATAATGTTTGATCTTATACCTACCGGCTTTGCGATTCTACCATCGTACCTCGCGTCACCGGTTATAAGCTCATCCACACGTAATCGAGTTCTGGAAGTCTCACACAGCTCGATTCCTTGATCCTTCTTACCGCATACTTGCAAAATGTGGAATGATCTTCCATCTAGCGTTTTCTCGCAGAGCTACAATAAGATGGATGGATTCCTTCAAAACGGGTGTTAAAAGAGTCTTACAGGGTCGGCTACGCATTGGTAACGGCCCTGGTGTTGTAAATGTCCATAGGCGATGGTAACCGCTCGCCATCAGGTGGGCCGTCTGCTTGATTGCCACTCCTTAACATACAAAAAAGAAAATAAAAAAAAGAAATTTTCGTTTGACGCTCTTGTTACTTCAAATCATAACGAGCTTGAGTTTTAAAACTTGTGGGGGTGGATTTTTGTACAAGTACCTATATCTTGTTAAACTCATAATTGGTAGAATAGGATGTGTTTATCCTATTCTACCAATATATAAGTGGATCGATATTTCGATTTTGTAACTTGTCATTGTTTGAACAATATTATGAATAATTGTATAAGATAGAAGAGGGAAGGACAACACAACAGGATAAGGAGAGTCAAATCTCACTTCCGTATGTTAGAAGTGGTTGACAATGACAAACATGGCGGGTAGGTGCAAAACACTATTTTCACAATGTTTATAAGAAGCCAAACATTTAAAAAGAGCTTTCTAACGCATTTTATGGCCAGCCGCATGGCACTTCTTATACTTTTTATGAATTATCCTGTTAGTAGTATTGTATATCAACCTGATTGTCCGTTGCTGAACACAGTCTCCCCAATTAAGTGAGGCTTTGCCATAATCCTCATGTTTGGCAGGTGTTTTGGAAATCGTAGCTTAAGATATCAGTTCCACAGATGGCACTGCTGCCCACCTTCCGGTATTATTTACCTTTAGTCACCTCTTACGTTACCCATAGGTAGCAATGGAAGGGGTGGCAATCTAGCCCATCACCCTACAGCATTCTTTCATCATCGTGAGTAATAGCATCCACTCATCAACGTATTTTTTCCTTTTTAGCCTTTTATGACCATTCATCGTTATCATCAACAACCGGGAGAAAGTCACCCCATTATAAGGGGGGTTTGCTATAATCACTACGCTTTTGAGGATAGCCTCACGGCGTATATCGAAGATTATTATTATTCAACAGGAAGATAGAAAACCTGTCCTTAGATTTTAAATATGGAAACTGTCACTTTTAACGTGAAAATAATTCACGAGAATAAGACACTTTTACCTACCTACACGATATGACGAAAATAGGTCAAACCATACGTGCAAGTAAACGAATCAAGTTGTTTGCCAAATGTATTAAGCGGTCGGCTAACTCAATTTTACGGCTGAAACGAGTTTCGAGAAGAATTGAGGGGGTACTACGTCACGACAATTCGAGAAAATTCAGAATTGGCAAAGAAAATTCAGAATTGCCTTCTTAAAATACAAAACCGGAAATGTTATATTGGAGGGTGGAGTTCGGGACAGACTCATTTCCTGTCACGTTTTTGGGGAGTGATAAAAGTTTTTAAGAGAATAACGCGCCTGAGCTGATGTACTTCTAATACAATATATTATATACTCACGAAGGCGCGGTCCTCCACAGTATAGTTATTCAAATCAAATCAAAAAGGCCAAGAGTGGCAGGCCAGGATCAACCTAGTTTGGGCTCCTGTTCCTTCTCAAGACATTACTTGTAATTAGTAATTCCAGCATTATCATTAAATAGTTATGGAAACTATTGTGGAAGGCTATGGACTGCCGCCCAGCAGGTCCGTGATTCGATTCCCGCCGCGGGCTTGAGCTTCACTGCATGGTAGCAGGGCATTTTTGCGAATGCCCGCCTGGCTAGCGACCACCCTCAAGTAGAAAATCCGTCGCCAAGCACATAACGGTGTGTTCCGGCAGCTGTCCTTGGGAGCCAGTAATTCTAGTTTAAGCCTGCTAACACCTTCAACCACATCATCACCAACCACTAGGTGAGATTGTGGTCAAAGGTTTACCTATCAGCAATAAAATAAAAAAAATACATATCTCTACGTGAGAACACCCGGTAGGCCAAAGTATTTAGTCTATTAGCATATACCGGGCGTTCTTTAGTTTATTAATTGACCAGTCGAGAACTTAGTTCGAGCGAAGGATCTCTGTTGACCGAGCGAGTACTTAGTTCCAGCGAAGCGTCTCTGCTTCAACTTAGACAAAAATGCTTTCGTATGTCCGGTTGTTCTCCTCTACACATCGCAATTCTCAACCGATTCTCACGAAATTTTGCGAGCAGGTTTGATAATTGTATAAAACTTTTTTGACGATTCTGTTTTTGGAAATTTTTCAATATGATAGAGATATACAATATAAGGTGTTGAAAGTATGGACGCCTGCGCTTAATTTAATGGCAATGTCCTGATCCGCACGTCAGTTGCCTAAAAGTGATAGGCTCTCTCTCTCTCTCTCTCGTATTATCGATTATTAATTTTCCATGTTTTTGTAGCCAGTATATCAATTCGAGATAATTACATTACCAAGTATGTAAAAGCGTGTGTAGCCTTCGCTGGCGGCCGCGTGTCATTGATTTTCTTGGTTTCATAAAACATTTCACCCTTTCCACAGATGCAGATTGATTATAAGATTATTCAGTCGCCTAAAATACTGTTCATCATCGACAACAGCAAATACCATCAAATTAGGCAGGCAAGCGAAATCATTCTTATCAGTAAATTGACTTTAACTTAAAATTTACTCAACTGATTTTAATTCATTCCCTTTTTTCATTTCATCATTAAAGCCTCGGTTTCGTAAACACGTACATTTGATTAGCTCTTTGAAAAATATTCCTAAAAACCTAGAAAAATTAATAAAGTCAAACCTGAACCAGTGAATAAGTGAGGTCAGATTCTGTGCAAACTGTTGGAAACATTCCAGTCTCAAGAACACAGCTGTAAAGCCAATAATATCACACGGCGAGAAATCAAAAGTACCATTTCACTGTGTTGACATAATTTTTAAACATTAAACGGCAAATATTTTTGTTTGCTACTCGTATTTGTTGGTAAACAATCAGCCTCAAACCAGCTGATTGGTTCAGTATACCAGTACACAGATTATAATGAAAAACTAAAATGGGCAAAGATAATATACTAATGCAATAACCAGAGATAAGTCAATATTTTTTTTTGGCGATCAAGATTGACAGAAACGTAATGTTGCCACTACACAGATAGTAAAAGTTTCTTTCTTTTAAAACAAGGCATTACGTAATTAAAATTGGAATATAATTTCTTTATATATTTCATTAAGTAAAATATCATTCTGCTTCCGCGTGCGGTTGCGATCGTGCGAACTGTATCAGTGACTCATAGCGTCTGAAAAGTGAAAACATGGCATCTGAAATTGTCAAGTGTAATAACTGTAACAGTGTAATATGTGAAGTACTTGAGTTCATCCAAAATAAGATTGACGTGATGAACGAAGATAGTCTTGTACGACTTTGTACAACATCCTTCACGCCCGAAGATATAGACAGCGCGAAGAGCTTGCTGTTTGAATCTGTAGTCAGTTCCATTTTGCTCTGGAACTGACGTGTAACCTAGACATTGTTGTGCCCAAAGTCGAGCAAAGAAGCTCCGTACTAGACGGTGCGGTCTGGGGAGAGAGGGATGAAGCTCAAGTTAAGCAGTATTGGCAACTGTGCTCGTCCAAATTGCGTGATGTGAATTTACCTGCAGAGCTTCATATGTGTGCAGATGTAGCATGTAGCAATATAGAACATAGGACTCTTCTTGATAAAATGTATTCCACAATAGTAAGATTTTTAAGAGATCTGGATTGTTCATTAATGCAGCACTGGACCAGGTTGCATATTGAGCACTCCGGATTCAAGCCAAAATATACGAGTAAGTTAAGATGAGGCAGCACCTAAATGTTTAAATTTTTTTGTTTTTGTTCTTTTAATTATTGTATTATATTATTGACTATTATTTAACTGATTATTATTTAATAAATAAAAATATGACTAACTATAGATAAGAATTATAATATTATGACATGTAATGTAATTCAAAATCTTAAAATTTTATTTGCAAATGCTAATTTAACGTGTATACTACTGGATTAATATCTGAAATAAATGCATTTTTTATTTAATAAAATTTATATGAGACCACCTGGGACACTTTACCCAACAAA
Organism: Plagodis dolabraria; assembly: GCA_963854805.1. Lineage (NCBI taxonomy): Eukaryota > Metazoa > Arthropoda > Insecta > Lepidoptera > Geometridae > Plagodis > Plagodis dolabraria. Next base: position 4,811,529 of record OY978443.1, on the reverse strand, counting down.
AGTAAAATCATCAAAATCAGTATCATAATTGACGGAGTAATCGCGTAACAATCATACATAAAAAACATGCAGTCAAATTAAGTACTTCCTATTTTTTGGGAGTCGGTTCAAAATATAAACGCTTATAAAAATAATAATACGCATCCACTTGAAAATCCTCCTTATAGGTTAATCATAAATAAAAAAAACACGAATCAAAATCGCTTGACGAATCATGTATCCACAAAAACCAATCCATTTTTTTCTGGGAAACACGTTTTTACTTTTCCAAACAGACAGAAAGCCTCAATTCTTATTGACAGCATCTGTGTTAACCATTTCTAGTAAAAGGAAAACCCTATAACGTCAGAGGGTTGAACAAGAGTACTTCTGTCGAGATAAGTTTGAAAAAGAGGTGCTGAGTGTCCTACAGAAAGTATATAAAGGCAAATATATTTGGGATGGTAGGGGTCGGAAGTTCTACGAATCGATCTATAGAAATGATTGCGTTGAAAATTGCGTTATTGTTGATAGTCTATCTGTTAGGCTACTATCTCTCTTGTTTGTGAGTGGTACGGATGATTAGTCCTATTATTTTGTTAATATGATTAGATCTTATTTACAAAATCATAGGACTTTGCGTCAATATTCGGCCAGATAACCGCTCTCGCACATGCCGTCTAAAGAGCCATAATGGAACGCTTGTATCCTTCTCTAATAATGTATGCTTCTGAAAATGTACTCGTAGGTATTTGTCAAAAACATGACATAACTATCTATAGTTATAACAAAATTAAAAATTTACGAGAGAAAAAAATATATCATATTATAAAAACTTATGCTTATGTTTATATATTTTATATGAAGACACGGGTGTTTGAGCGTGAACTTACTATGAGTCGATATCAATTGGTTAGAGCATACGCCGGCTAAAGGGGTGGATGGACGCGGGTTCGAATCCCGCACATTACTATATTTTTTCTCTCGTAAAATTTGTAATTTTGTCATGTAATTCGCCTAGCAGGCGTTATTGCAAACTTAACAATATTAAAAATATCCATAGTTATGTCATATTTTTATCGCTCGGACACAACCAGATAATTTGGACAAGCTGGTTATAGTAGGAAAAATTGAGGGGAAAAGGCCACGGGGTCGCTCACCTACCCGCTGGTCCGACCAACTTAAGGCCATAACGGGACTTACCCTGCCTAACGCCCTGAGACTAGCCTAGGACAGAATGGTGTGGAAGCAGCTGGTAAACGTCTCCGTTGAGACATTTCAAGACGGGCACGACCTTCAGACATGAAGAATACGACGAAGAAGAAGTCATATTTTTGACAAACACCCCGGTTCACTGCGGTGTCGTAGGTCCATTGTTCGATCTCCATCACCGGCTTCAGCTTCAACGCATTATAAGAGGGCATTTTGCCAATGCTAGCCTGGCTGGCTACCACTCTCCTCTAACAGCGCGTTCCGGAAGAAAAATTTCAACAACTGTATGTCTCAGAGTGACGGGCGCAGTGCAGTTCGTACTTGTGACGATAAACATATGGTATAGTCAGAGGTTACCACTTATCATCAAGTGGGCCTTGTAATTGCCGCGTGCTTGTGTCACAATAAACTTTAAAAAACTGATGAAGCGAAAAATTACAAACCGGTTGGACATAGTACATGTTATTCAAAAATCTCAGTTGGACAAACAAGTAAAACCTTCAAGTAAATCAGTGTTGCAAGAGTAAACCCACAGTGTCACTGACCTGAAACTTCAATATTTCAAATTATATGATAGTTTACAACATATGTACAAAACAAATGAATCAACTTTAATACACTTCAGTTCGTCACTGCAAGTTTGTATTTACTTCACACAGGCCATTGGCGCTGTTTGAGTCCACGCCTAACTTGCGCTATCAATGGTCTGCGAAATGAACAGACCAGCATTACCGCTGCATTTAACTGTACAACTTAATTTACGATGAGTTTAAAATACGCACTTAATCGTAATGTGGGTAGGTTTGTTTGGAGAAATATAGCCTATTCCGTTATATTGTTTTCCGTTCAAAGATAGACAATAGAAAGAAATCCATACATGGTCGTTGGAAAAATTCTTCGATCGCAATATTTATCCTTGACATCCCAAGAGATATTATTCACCGAATTTGCACATTAACTCAGAATAATCGATTATTGCTAGCATTAAAAGCTAGCACAATGCTAGCTTTTATTGCGAATTGCAATAAAAGCTAGCATTGTGCCACAATCTTATCCATTGAATAGTTATGGTGTGGTCGAAGTAAGCAGACTAAATCAGAATAACTGACCTCAAGCAGAGCTGCCGGGTTAGTGGCATACGCACCCAATGTCAGCTCCCCCCGTGTCAGTTGCCCACGATCTCAGTTCCCCCCGATAAATTTGATTGAAAGAAATCCGCAGCAAGCCGATAGATGTTTGGCGATAGATTAGTAGGTCCTTGAAGTTATTAGCAAGGTGGGCATTCGCAAAATAACATACGATTGTGCAGTGTTGGAGGTTTCAGACAGCCCGAACCCTTTCTACATAGTTTAGGATAGAACCGGGAACCGGTACGTCATGATGGAAAAAAGGAGCTGGATAACTCAACTAATTTAGATGAAAGGGCCCCTAAAGCAACTTTTTAAAATTGTACTAGAGTTATTAGGTACTTCTTCTTCTTAGTCGGACACTCTTGGCAGAGTGGTCGTGGCTGTCGATGGGCAGGGTTGCATCTCGTCGACGCCGCTCACTTCCAAGGCAGCCGCACGCCTAGCGATGTTCCTCCATTGGAGGCGGCTATTTGCGTTGCGAGCACATTGTACTGCGGTAGGTTTATAGTACTGGTGATAAGGTCAACCCAACGCGTGGGGGATCGACCTCGTGGTCTACTGCCTTAAAAACCTTTACCCATTTACCTTAGGTACTTAGTTTTATTTAACAATATTCCATGACGGGAGCAGTCCACTTGTCACTTGTTAAGAAATCATATATTTCATAGGCAGAGGCTACTGCTCAATATCAGGTGGGAATCGAGCATCCTAAAAAGATACATTTTACCTACTACTAAAAGTAGATATAGCATATGCCCCTGTAATGTTTTCTGCGTATAACAGATGTATGTCTGCACTACACTGCGCCCATCACCCTGAGATATGCTATGATATAGAAGTCTGACTAACGGCCTGATGCCTCTCTAGACTTCTCATTCTTTTTGCGTGTACTCGGTAGAGGTGGATTCAATAGTCGCTCGAGGTGAAAATTTGTGTTCCAAACATTATTTCGTTACTGCAATTTAATGATACTAAGTTAGGAAGACGTGAAATACATCCAAAAATTGACCTAAAAGGCAGAAGAAAATGACTATTATATGAATGTCAAAACGCCGTACATCAAGTTTCTATACAAAACCAAACACATGCAACAACGCAGCACTTCGCTTCCTTTGACTCCACGCACAACTGGCAACAGAAATGAACTGCGAAATCGTTTCAACTCAATGTACGTACATATTGAGCAGTTTCCGAGAAACGGATGTTTTCTTTGTCTTTCAAATTAATTACTTGTCTAGTGGCTTATTTTCGGAATTGTTAATGTTTTCGGGAAGTTTGTGTCATTAGCAACTGCACTTTTCAGAACTTTAAACAAAAACATGTGTTTACAACATTACAACGAAAGGAAAAAAAAATACTACGAGAGGGATTCGAACCCGCCATTCGTCGCTATAGCCGGGACATGTTCTGCCAATTGAGCTATCGTGGTGAGTGAGTCATTGCACAATTTATCCTTTCGTTCATATTGTTTTTTCTCAGTTGTTCGAATGGGTTCGAATCACGTTCGTAGTTAATTTTTTTCCTTTCGTTATGATTTTGCAAGCTTATTCGCATAGCAGGCATTATACACAAATTACAACGGGTGTTCATTTTTTTTTATATATTTATACTTTCCGTATGTATGCTTTTTATATAATTAATTATATACATATATATATGCAACATTATATATATAGGATTTCCGGCCGCGGCTCCATAACCATTTACCTCTTTGTGCGCAGTTGGATAAAAACTACCCTTTATCCTTTCCCGGGTCTCAAACTTCATGCATACCAAATTTCATGCAAATCGGTTTAGTAGTTTTTGAGTTTATTCGTTTCATACAAAAATACAAATCTTTCCTCTTTATAATGTTAGTGTAGATAAAATAAACTGTTAGGTACCTACAACTTATATAATCTTATAGACCAACTCTTACATTGTTTAACTTAAGTAAATGTTTTTTTTTTAAATCGAGTATCAATCAATCAATTGGCCACTTTCGTCTTTATGGTATTTAGAAGTAGAGGCCCAATAAAATCGATCCCTCCCTGTATCAGTAAGTGATTAATGTTCAGCAAAATGATGACTTGCTAACGGCAAGCGGCGTGAAATGACGCTTTTTAGACTATTATTGCATATTGAGAATTGATCGATGTATATAGGTTACTTTCTGCTTTAGGTAACAAAGTTGTATATCAAAAATTATATGTACGATGATGCATCTCTTGTATCGGAGTGTCTTCGAAGCACTGACCATGAAAATATAACAGGATATCTAAATATAAAGCACGTAATAAAAATCTGTTTTTTTGTTATTATAGTTATATTATGTAATAGGCAATTATCCTTTAATCTAATATTTTATTTCGTATAAAAGCTGAGGATTTCTCACGCAATAATAAAAACAATGGTGTTTATATAACCTTGCTTTGTACGCTTTTGATGCTAATTTTCAATTTGGTTTCACGTCAGCCGCTCCATGATTATTTAGATAAATATATTAAAATATTTAATTTTCACACAGCAAACATAGTTTTTTATATTAACTCTAAATTATGATATCTTTTATTCGTGGGAAACGATAAAAATTTGCTCGTGTAAAAATTGTATATAAGTCAGGTTTATTTCCAATAGTGCGACCCCGCGCCCGCACCCGCACCCGCCCGCGCCGCGGCCCCTGCCCGCGCACCGGCCCCGGCTCGCCCCGCGCTCCCGGCACCCGTCGCCAACACCATTCGCGCGCCTCCCCGCGCCGCTTCCCGGCCACAAGCTCCACCTATGCCATTGATGGCTGCCCCTCTTCAAGAGGCAATCAACCTAGTCAGCGATCTGGCTATGTCGGTTGACATCAATGAGGTACAAGAGCTATTCCACAAGATGCAATACGCTCAATCCCCAGCGGACGTGATCCAATACACATTGGAACACGCGAATTTACTTAGCGCCCTTAAGCGCTTCGTTCCCCAGGCCCCTCCCCAGTACAACCACTATGGGTAGTACAACCGAACGCACGAAACCGTACTCAGTTTCGTTAGCGTCATTTAACGCTGACGGCCTCTTCAGACAACGTGACCTCGTCCACGACTTTTGTTGTACCCACCTTATCGATATCATATGCGTGCAGGAAACCTTTCTAAAACCGGGGAAGGCGAACCCTAGGTTTGCCAATTACAGAACGGTACGTGATGATAGAGTGAACTCCCGTGGGGGAGGCACTCTTATCTATTACAAAAGGTCCCTGCACTGCATTCCCCTACCTACCCCGACTCTTGTTAATATGGAAGCATCTTGTTGCCTCCTAGCTATGACTGGTCATCAACCTATAGTCATAGCATCCTGTTACCAAGCTTGCAAAAAGCCGATCGTCCGAGCTGACTTAGAAGCCCTATTCTCATTAGGAAGCGCCGTCATTCTGATTGGCGACTTCAACAGTAAGCACATCCTATGGAATTGTAACGTCAACAATCCCAGAGGTATTGCACTTGAAAACCTAATCGCAGAACTTAACTTTGACATAATTGCGCCTACTGAGCCCACTCACTACCCTTATATGGAAGACCACCGATCTGACTTGCTTGACATGGCACTATTCAGAGGCGTAACACTCCGGGTACGCTCCATAGAAGTGGTTCACGAGCTTCACTCTGACCACCGACCCATTATACTGCGACTAGGTCCCGACCCAACGACTGACCTCCCCCGCCCCACTAAGACGATAGTGAACTGGAAGCAAGTAGGCCCTAAAGGCTATCAGTTCACCGGACCTAGACAAGATCCCTGACGACATCCTGACAAAAGATGACGTAACCCTTGCGATCGATTCGTTCACCAATCACCTCTCAACCGTAGTAGGTGCATCCGCAAAGGAGGTCATAGTGCCGGACGACCGGCGCCTTGTCATTCCAGCGGATGTGAGACGATTGGTGACGGAGAGTAAAGCAGTGACCCGACATTACGACTCTTACCCCAGTAAAGAGAACAAAACTAAGAAACGCCACTTTGAACGCATGGTTCAAAGTCGCATGTCTGAGTTGCGTGATCAACAATGGGGCGATAAACTTTCAAACCTCGTGCCAAGCCACCATGCTTACTGGGACTTGGCGCGAGGCTTGAAAGGAAGTAACCATAACGACATGCCTCCCTTATACAGACCAGTCCCACTAGTCCCAGCGTTCTTTGACGAAGACAAAGCTGAGTGCCTAGCTGATAGCCTAGAGGCTCAGTGTTCCCCTAACGTAGATCACGTTGACCAAGCTCACCTCGATTCGGTGGATGCTGAAGTCGAACGTAAAAGCTCTGTGGTCACCTCTGAACTCCCACCAATCACCTTAGCGACTTACGCTGAGGTGGAGAGACTGATCAAGGCCCTCCGACCGCGCAAATCCCCCGGTGCCGATGGCATCTCCAACAGGGTTCTTAAAACCCTCTCTCCTCCTCTCATCCATCTCTTAGTCAGCATCTTCAATGCTGCTATGAGCCACTGCTTATTCCCAGACACCTGGAAATGTGCAAATGTCATTGGCATTCACAAACCAGGCAAAAGCTCATCTGACCCCACCAGTTACCGCCCCATCAGCCTCCTCAGTGCCTTAGGCAAACTTTACGAGCGGTTACTTGCAAACCGTCTCCAGTCCCATGCTAAGGAACACCACCTTATCCCAGATGAGCAGTTTGGCTTCAGACCCGGACACTCATGCGTCCAACAGGTGCACCGCCTCACGGAGCACATCATTGAGGGCTTCAATAAGTACCCCAAACCCCAGACTACGCTAGCAGTCTTCCTCGACGTAGCGAAAGCTTTTGACAAAGTCTGGCACAACGGCTTGATCTACAAGCTATACCAATTTGGCGTGCCAGAACGTCTTGTGCTCATCCTACAAGACTTCCTTAAAGCCAGAAGCTTTCGCTATCACGTGGAAGGCACCCTCTCCTCCCCCCACCCAGTCAGAGCCGGAGTCCCTCAGGGCTCCGTGCTATCACCTATTCTCTTTGCACTGTATACCAGTGACATCCCACGCTCTCAGCCCAAAGTATTCCTAGCCCAATATGCGGATGATACCGCCATTTACACCACTGGGTGGCATATCAACAGACAGTCCTATTTCGTCATGCAACGGGCCATCACCGAGATCGGTGACTGGTTCCGAAAATGGCGCATCGCGGTCAACCCAGCTAAAAGCACAGCTATGTGCTTTACTGAGAAGACACGCTCCCCTTACCCGAAACCGCTTATTTTGTTCGACGAACCCATTCCCTGGGTTCCTAGAACAAAATACCTCGGAGTCACCCTTGATCGTCATCTCACCTTTAACGATCACATAACAACCGTCCGTAACAGAGCGGCCTTCATAATGGGTCGCCTTGGTCCCCTACTTCGCAAAGAGAGTAAAATGTCTCTTAGTAATAAGAAGACACTTTACACTGCCTGCATCCGCCCCATCATGACTTACGCATCAGTAGTGTTTAGTCATGCTAGTGAGGCCCACCTTCATAAACTTCAAGTCATCCAAAACCGTTTTCTTCGTAATGCAACCGGCGCCCCGTGGTATATCCGGAACACCGAGTTGCATTGCGACTTAAACCTTCCCTCTCTAGCGCAGTTCAATAAGGACTGCGCCCGCCGATACTTTGATCGAGCGCCCCACCACCCGAACCCATTGGTTGTCCAGGCATCGAACTACTCGACTGCCTCTTCTATCCCATTTTTCAAACCCCCCCGTCGCCGACCACGGCAGGTATTAGACGACCCGGATGACCCCATCGCAGCCATTACGTTGGCAGCTTTAGCGTTATCCGCAAGTCGTCGAGGTAAAATCCCCAGGTGTGAGGTAATCAGAGGTCACACAATCAAACACCGAGCTCGCCGGCGAGCTCGAGGCAAAAACAAGGTCACGATAAATTGCTCTCCAAATAGTCAAAGAGTATTATTCAGTAGGGCCCAATTGTGCAACACTGCAGTTGCACAGAGGCATTTTGCTCCGATCCCCCCCATGTCTCTCGACAGCGAGACAAGCCGAGGTCCGAACCACAGTGGTGCCCTTGAGCCCGCTGTCAACCCCTCCTATAGTAGCGGTACGTTTTCGGCGTCCGCAGGAGACGGAGGTAGAAAGCGCTTTTCGCCTTCTACGCCCGTCTCGGGAGAAGTGCCTTCGGCACTTCTCCCTCCCGGGCTATTGTAGGGCCAGGCCCTCGCCCAAAACCCGGTGGAGCTGGACGACCGCACAGGCGGTAGCCAGCATCTATGTCCTCCCTAAAATTTAAAATTTAAACAATAGTGCGACTGGATACTAGAATTTACCTACGCACCTATATGCAGTTTGTAATGACAAGGAAAGAACGTTCAAATATTATGCGTCATATCTGTTGTTAGAAAGAGATAAATAAGCAATTGGTGTTACCACCGAACCGCCACGAGACGTTCCGATCACCATTACGCTGCGATCTCTTTCACTCTCTCACACCAAACGATCCACATATCTCGCTCCACATATCCATTTCATTGTGATTTATTCCTTAGATCAAACAAAATGACGATATTTTCTATTCCAATAATAAAAGTAATAATCACGCGTGAAATGCAACAGTTTTCTTATCTCTCACAGTGCCTGTATAATTGTTGCAGAGTCTAAAGACACAGGAAGGCATATTGTCTACAGATTATTCCTAAAAAAACACGATTAGCGGCGATATATTCACCGGACGCTCGGAAGTGCAAAACTGGTAGTGACTAAGGTAATTACCCTGCATTCGTCTAGTAAATATATATGGAGGGCACACAACTCATCTACAGGAAAAAATAATCTTAGCTTGGCGATAGATTTTCTACTTAAGGTTGGTAACTAGCCAGGCGAGTATTCGCAAAATGCTCTTTCTACTTTGTGGTGAAGCTCAAGCCAGCGGTGGGGATCGAATCATAGACCAGCGGCGTGTCAGTACATACTACCACTCGGCTTTGCTTCGCAATTGACTAAGTACACATACAATACAAAAAAGTTGGATATTCCGTATCATCATCATTCGCTACTTGAACTTTCCACACAAGCAATTTCCTGCTACGTCTAAACACTTGTGTCCCAATAACTTGCACGTGTCGCGAAATATCTCAATTTGATCGCCACTTATTGCCCCCAAATCTCCTAAGGATGCACATTACTTTGTACTTTATATTTACTGCATTAGAGTTGAGTTTTAAATGGAACTTTGAAAAAAGCTTATCAGATTTTTCTCGCGTCGTCAGATGAATTAATATAGCATGAAAGTAACAGAGTAAGTGTTTGGTAAAGATCAATGTGATTTATTTATTTATTTCTAAGGGCTGCTCTGTAAACACGAGGATATGAATAATGGGTGGGTTGATTAAAATTAAGAAACTTTTCCCTCACTCTTTTTCCAAGTTCAATAAAAGTATATTCTTTGGAAAATAATTAAGTTAATAATAAGCAAGTGGTTTCTATAGCAAGAATGCGTCCTAATGGGTAATCACGGCAGTATCAGATTTTCTACCTCAAAGCAGTCGTGTGCAAATATATATTATGTAAGCATGAGAGGCATTATAGTAAGTGTATGCTGGATCTAGGTGACAATAGAAATATCTCATGTGCCTCAAGGACTGCTGCCGGAACACACTATTAGGTTTTTGGCGAAATATTTTCTAGTCTACCTAGCTAACCGAACATGAGCAAAATGATCTTGCACCGTGCGGTGAAGCTCAAGTCGGTGGTGAGGATCGAACAATAGACCTGGGACACGGTAGTCCGCAGCTCATACCACTTCTCTTCATAACATAAATAATGTTGATCCTATTCGTGACAAATTTAGGTAATACCATGACTCCGATAATTGTAAAAAGATTATGCATTGTTTAACGTATGTACTCGAAATGTGTCTATAAAGATTTCAATAATTTTGTCCAGTATCTTGAGCTTGTATTTCTTGATATCTGATATAAAATAGTATTCATAATATGATCTTGCTAAAATCTTGATTAGTTTGAAGCGCTCGTCGCGAAGTTTGCTTAGCAGTTCTGAATCAATCAGCAAAGTTTAGCATCTTCCGCCGCGGTCATGAGTTGGATAGATGACCGCTGACATTAGTGGTGAGTCATAGCATGGTGGTAGGGCATTTTGCGAGTGCCCGCCTGGCTAGCTACCACCCACAAGTAGAATTTATGTCGCCAAGCACCGAACGGTGTGTTCCGGCAACTGTCCTTGAGAGCCAGTAATTCTAGGCATAGCCTGAACCTCACCACACACATCACCTGGTAAAAATATTATACAATAATATAGTCCCTTCGCAGCAACAAAATCACTTAATGTGTAAAGGATTATTTTTTTAAGTTTAAGCCATAATTTCGAAGCCAAAGTATTTAATCATTGTCCAACTTGCAGTGATACTACCTAGTCTTAATAAAAAGTAAATAAACTACAATACTTATTCTAATTCTTGATAAAAAAATACTTTTCTCGTATACAATTATTTGTTCAGTTGCTAAAATTTGTTGTTCAGTTGCTGTGTGAAATAAGCACAAACTGTCACGCCGGATGCACACTACCGAATTTATAATTATATTGAAAGGACATATGATACACCCATAGGACACAGACCAAATCATGCAGCCACTTCTCTACTAATTACAAGCTTTGAAGTTCTCAAATTAAAGCTAGTTGTCGGCCAATACCAACATCAAACAAACGAATTTATCAGCTCAGTTGGGGTAATCGCTTCGTCAGAAATGTAAGACAATTTTAGAGAATATTACTTTCACTAGAACATCATTCTTCAATCTCAAAATCATTTATGTCGTTATAAAATATTAGTTTTATCGATCGATATGATCAGTACTAATATTATAAATGCGAAAGTAACTCTGTCTGTCTGTCTGTCTGTTACGCTTTCACGCCAAAACTACTGGACCGATTTGAATGATTTTTGGTATGGAAATAGTTTGAGACCCAGGAAAAATCATAGGATAGTTTTTATCCAACTGCGCAAAATGAGGTTATTGTTTTTGCGCGATAACCGACATACGCGCGGGCGGAGCCGCGCCTGGGAAGCTAGTTCTAAATAAAATCTACAATGACATTTAGTCATTTCATTCAGGAAGATTATTTCAGAAAAAAAAAAATTACTCGAGAAGATTTGGTGGTACAGACAAAGTCCATGTTGCAACTGTAGTCAAAGATTTGTCATTACCGGAATCCTTTTATTTTTTCATATCATCCCTTAGAGTTATCTCTGTACTAGTCAATTTCGTAGGCCGGTTGCTGCGTAAAAGAACAAGCAATTACCCGACAGGCACATTTTCGGATTAGCTGAGCGAACTATATATTCCACATCAAACCATACAGTTACTGATTAGTAATTTGTCATTAAATAATACAAGCATATTATATTATTAGTTGCATTGCCTGATATTTGCCAACATCAACGCTTTGTGTTAGGAAATTGTTATGGCTTTGAGCTGTCGCTTGCTTTTGGACTGGATTGAAATTTGCATTGAAGGTAGGTTTCTTTTTGACTACTTTTGACTTTTGAAGCAATGATAGAATAGCAGTTACAGCTATGAACTGTGGGAAAAAAATTGGTAAATGCTCGCCTGCTTAGCTAACACCCTAAAGTAAAAAATCTGTCGCCAAGCATCTAACAGTACGTTCCGGCACCAGTTCTTGAGAGTCAGTATAGTTACAGGTATATGAGACTCAACAAATGTATGACTCAGGGTGACGGACACAGTGCAGTTCGTCACCTGTAACGAAATGCATTTTTTTGTAAGCAGAGGTTACCGCTTAACATCATATGGACCTCGTGCTAGTACAGTCACAATCACATTATTAAAAAAAAATGCATGTGACGATGTAGTCGATCACAGTGTTTTTCATGCAGACTGTCATATTTAAGAAACCAAAGTCTGCAAACTCGTTGAAATTTTGAATACATGTCCTTGACCTTAAAATCTATGCTTCCGGGTTGTCAGTTTTCCGTAAAAAATAGTATTTTCACAATTGATTTGGAAAATCAATTTGTGTGAGAATTTTTAATTTCACATTTAGAATTAAAATAAATAATAAAACGAAATACTGGCAAAACCAAAAGCATAGATAGGCTCTACGTATGCATTCAAATTTCAACAAGTCCGCACACCTGGTAATTGAAATATGACGAAACTGCGTTAGTATGGAAGACTGTCTGTAGCTTTTAGGTTAAGGCTAGCTTAACCTAAAATGTACAGACTCTCAATGGCAGATACCTCACTACACTGTTAGGTTCTTGGCAACAGATCTCCAGTTAGGTTTCTGAAAAGCTATCGCAAAATACCCACCAGCAGTTGTCCCATCATTATTTTCGCTTATTTGAAATGAAATTCTTGTTAGTTTCACACATTAATATCTAAAATTTGGCGGTTAATTTGATTATTATATAAGTTATTTTCGCTTTCTAATATTGTATCTGCACTAATCCACAGAATAAAAAGGACAACTAAACTATTCGTTGTAAGGTAAATGAGTAAAACGATTAATATAAAATAATAACGGACACGTTTACTAACACTGAAAAGTATTTAATACTAGCTTTCCGGGCGCGGCTCCGCCCGCGCGTATGTCGGTTATCGCGTGAAAACATTAACCTCTTTTAGCGCAGTCGGATAAAAACTATCCTATGTTTTTTCCCGGGTCTCAAACTATCTCCATACCAAATTTCATTCAAATCGGTCCAGTAGTTTTGGCGTGAAAGCGTAACAGACAGACAGAGTTACTTTCGCATTTATAATATTAGTACTGATAAAAAATAAGTATATTTTAAATTATGTTTTATAAACACATACTGCTTATATGATTTATTTTCTCTTCCCACAATACTCGTCACTATCGATAGAAGCAATTCCCATGCCATTGAGGCATAGGCATATCGGCAAATACTTTTGTCAGTTATTTGAGTGCAATTTGAAGCGCCCGTAGCAAAGTTTGCTTAACCATTTTGAATCGATCAGCAAAGTTAAGCAACGTCCGCCTCGGTCAGTAGTTGGATGGGTGACCGCTGGTGACATTACTACTGAGCGTTTCCGTGCTTAGGAGGGCACGTTAAGCCGTCGGTCCCGGTTGTTGTCTTAGGATGGCAGTCGTTACAGTATGTTGGTAGGGCACTTTGCGAATGCCCGCCTGGCTAACTACCACCCTCAAGTTGAAAATCTGTCACCAAGCACCTAACGGTGTGTTCCGGCAGCTGTCCTTGAGAGCCAGTAATTCTAGGTTAGCCTGAACAACATCTTCGACCACATCATCACTTACCATCAGGTGAGATAGTGGTGAAAGGCTAACCTATCAAGCATAAAAACAATTAATTAAAAACTACAAAAGCATTGTTGATGAAATTTATTTACACTATTCTGGAGGTATGCTCTGTCCAACAAAAAATAATCATCTATATTGGATTATCCAGTTAATATGTTAAACTAGTATATATATATATATATATATATATATACTAGTATTGAAGTAAATAGTATTATTAATAATGCGTATTTTGTTTGAAGTCGGGTTAATTTTGATAAAAACGTAATTATTTTTATGTATATACCTATAACCCCGTTTAACATAATAACTGGATAACTGTTTACTTCAATACTAGTATATATATATATATATATACTATATACTTTTTTTTTATTATATGTATCTTTGGGATTTATTATATCAACATTAAATGGTCACATATAAATATTAAATTATAAAATAAATCATCGTCAAAAAATTCCCCCGCGCAATGCACCCTGCCCAAACGTGCCCATTATGGCTGCAGCGTTACCGCGCTGGATACACATTGAAATTTGCTGGGTTAAAAACCACCCAGCGCGAGGGTCACTTCCTTTCTCCCTCAGACGTTGTCCAATGTCTGCAATCAATTTTTTTGGCCTCGGAGCACCATGGGCCCGCCGTTTCAACAGCGAAGGGAACAAAGTAGTATGCCAGGGCTAAATCAGCATATTTTAAGGATTTTCCCTTTGCGGCAGCCTCTGAGGGATCCACGGAGGTGGCAAGCGGCAAAAGTGCACACACACGTGGCATCCCAAACAATACACCGACCCCTTTGCCACGGTACAAGTGTGAGCCCGTCTGGGCGCCTACCATCTAACCGGGACAAACCAGGGGGCTCCAACACTGATGGCACTTCGGCCGAAACCAAAGCGCGCCTAATAATCTCGTTTAGAGCGTGGTGCCGTGGTCGCCGACCCGCACTTCGAGTACAGAATACTATATACTATATACTAGTATTGATATATATATATATATATATACTAAACAAAATACTATGAACTATATACAACACTACAGCTACTACAATAAAAGCTTTTAGTCACCTATAAGTCATAGCAGACTCATAGGCAGTCCATATATATACTAGTATTTAGTAGATATATATATATATATATATATATATATATATATATATATATATATATATATATATATATATATACTACTTCAATACTTCTCGTCCGACTCTCGTAGGACTTAAATGACAAACACCAGCTTTTGATACACCCTGTAATGAAGTCCAACACACACACAAAAAATACAGTTGAATTAATAACCTCCTCCTATTCGAAGTTGTTGATAAAATGAAAAACGACGCGTTGGTTTCGACGATCTTCTTGTTTTTAAAAATATGTCAAAAACAACTAACACAAGCACACTGTCTCTCAATACTACATAATCTTTTAATAGTACATAACAATATCTAGATGGCTACATATGCCGTACCAAACTGTGGAAATCCTAATTGTCATTAATTATCACCAGCATATTAATTTGCAATGCCTCCCATCTGCGAACAACGAGGGCCCTTTGTGGTTCTATTGGCTTCGAGCTGTCGCGTGCTTTTGATTAGTCTAGATTGACTGAATTGTGCATGAGCTGCAGACAGTCAATCATAGATACATTTTGTGGCACACACCACAAAATGTACCAGTGATCATTATACATTTTGAAACTGGCTGCCTAGCCTTTGACAATTTAAGTATAATAATATTATATATTCACTGAATTATAGTACAAACCAAATTGATGGGTACATATTAGTCTTAAATTATACAGGGTAAAATGCTAACAACCTCTTAGAGTTGACTTCTACTAGTCCTAGCAAACATTTTGAGATGTTCTCTTTTGTTTTGAAAAAATATATATATTTTTAATTTTATTTTATTAATATTTTTTGTGTTTTAATGCATACTACGAGCCAAGAGCGTCCAACGCGGCAACACTAGACCAGGCCGTGCTCCCTTTGAATAGAGTTTTGAATATTTTCATCGAGCAAAGTAATAAAAAACGAAATTCTAATACATTACAGGCACAACAGACTTAACATCAGGTGGGCCTCGTACTTATTCAGACAAAAACACATAAAAATATAATAATATCTCAAAGTGTTTGTTAGGACTAGCAGAAGTCAACCCTAAGAGGTTGTTAGCATTTTACGAATAACACTGTATTATGTTTAAAATTCAACCACGACCACTCTGTCAAGAGTGAACGACTAAGGAGGATGTTTATAATAAAGATACACAATATTGGTTAGTCTATATAGTTATAATTATAATGTGCACTAACCCTCATACTAGGATTCCCTGTGTCATGAGGGCTAGTTCTCCCACTAAACAATCTATGAGATTTAGCTCAAACTAATGTGATGTTAAGTGCTGCAACGTTCATTGAACATAGTAAGATCGATCGTAAGATAAGTAATTCTAGGCTAGCCTGTACAACATCTTCGACCACATCATCACTTATCATCAGGTGAGATCTAAGGCTAATCTTTCAGGCATAAAAAAAGGTATACAAAAAGGTATACAAAAAGTTAAGGTTACTCATTGTGTACTTGTATTAATAAATACTACATTATTTATAGTTAACTGTGTAATGATTATAGTGTGTGTGATAATGTGTGAGGGTGTGTATATATGTGTAAGATGTATGTGAGAGAGTGTGTGTGATTTTTATTTCCATGTTGGTAAGTTACCAGATGGTAGGTCTCTATAGCGAGAGTTCGTGTTGGTGGGTAAGTTTTGTGCAAACATTACTGTAATTAGGTCCAAAGGGCACTTTAGCAAGTGAACAACTGGGAGCGTTGGCTTAACGTGCCCTCCGAGCCCGGAAGCGCTTAATAGTACATGCAACTTGCGGTCATCCAACGCAGTAATGAACTTTGCGTACCTACATGCTCGTATTTTAACTAAGTTGATCTATTAAGGACGCCTAGGTAAACTCCGCTAAGAGCCCTTCTAAAACTATGCAGTTAAAGACTACATAATTTTTAGGGTTTCGTACCCAAAGGGTAAAAACGGGACCCTATTACTGACACTTCGCTGTCCGTCCGTCCGTCCGTCCGTCTGTCACCAGGCTGTATTTCAAGAAACGTGATAGCTAGACAGTTGAAATTTTCACAGATGACGTATTTCTGTTGCCGCTATAAGAACAAATACAAAAAGTTGGCCAAGTGCAAGTCGGACTCGCGCACGTTAAAACAAAAAAATATTAAAATATGAAGTCTAATGTTGTATAGCTAATGGTACGGGACCTTTAGTGCGCGAGTCCGACTCGCACTTGGTAGTTTTTTTTTCAATATATTTATTATTGGATGCGCTTGCTCTGCGGATTACATTACAAAATTACTAATTTACGAGAGGAAAAATTATAGTCATGTGCGGGATCCGAACCAGCGTCTACCACTTCTTTAGCCGGGATATGATCTGACTGACTAAGCTAACGTGACAATGAGTCATAACTCATTTTTCTTTAACGGTAATCGGGATAGAGCGACACCTATAGTTTAACTTCGAATTCCGCACACGACTATATATATATATATATCCTCCTTTCGTAAATTTGTTATTCTGTAATACGTAAAAATAACTTCATTAGGATACATAAAAAATATGAATTTGGAACTCAGAAGCAAAAATGTCGGTCAGTAGCTTCTAAACACATAAGAAAATTGTATTGTATTGCAACCAAAAAACCTTACCTTTTCTATAATAACAAAATAACCTTTTTGAAGCGCTCGTAGCGAAGTTTGCTTAGCCATTCTGAATCGATCAGCAAAGTTAAGCAACGTCCGCCGCGGTCATGAGTTGGATGGGTGACCGCTGGTGACATTACTACTGAGCGCTTCCGTGCTTCGGAGGGCACGTTAAGCCGTCGGTCCCGGTTGTTGTCTTAGGATAGCAGTCGTTACAGCATGGTGGTAGGGCACTTTGCAAATGCCCGCCTGGCTAGCTACCACCCTCAAGTTGAAAATCTGTCGCCAAGCACCTAACGGTGTGTTCCGGCAGCTGTCCTTGAGAGCCAGTAACTCTAGGTTAGTCTGAACAACATCCTCGACCACATCATCACTTACCATCAGGTGAGATAGTGGTCAAAGGCTAAACTATCAGGCATAAAAAAAAAAAAAACCTTATAAGGGGTTGCCCCGCGTCACACCTTTGAAAGATTATAAATTTAACTTCCTGTAATGCGCATTAGGTTTATGACTTTTGACGTCTTCGCAGGTATTAAAATGATTTTATGGAACATTTTATGATGAAAAGGGAGATTAAACGATTGCCATAATTATATGGATAATCTAATAATATCCAACTCAAAATCACCATCGTTTTGCTATTCATGTTCAAATAATGAATATTAGATCGGTATTATAAGATCGGTACAATATGTATATATATTAAAAATAATATGTTTTGGAACTTTTAGGACAGCAGGAGAAAATATAATTGTAAAAAGTTGCTTTGTTTTTATAGCCGGCAGTCAGCCTGGTGTCATTCCTTCCAATACATTACAAAATTACAACGAGAAGAAAAAATATAGTCATTTTCGGGATTTAATCCCGCACCATCCTGTATCTGACCGCTAAGCTAACATGACATAAAATTCATAACACATAATTTGTCGTCTCGTTCTTAACCATCGTATAGGGATTGAGCGACATTTAACTATAAATGTTCTATGGTACAACTTACGTTGTACCATAGAACATATAATAAGGTTGTACCACAGACAAGACTAAATTTCAATGCAATTAGCTTTTAACGATGACGCAAACCCTAAATCCACGAAGCATGCATTATAAAAATATTACAACTTCAATATCTTTTGAATGATTAAATTCGATATTGATATAAAAGTGATAACCCTTTTAACCTGACCATTCTAAATGCGATCATTTCTATCGATTGCCTTTTCTTCAGAACTCACAGGATCTTAAATAAACCTATTCGGAGTTCGCTACATTTGACTTTACGCTCGATTACGCACAAATGTTCCGTCGAACGTTTCTATTTGGCTATTCTATGTTTGTTTTATTGTACTCGGGGATGACGGGGAATTTTCTAATCGTGAGGTTATTTTTGGTGCGTGAAGTAAATTATTCGGGACTATTGTATAGGTGATTGTTTCTCTTTGAATATATAAAAAAAAAATATTTTTTTATACCCAGCTATCATAATCCTCTTCCTACCCGTATCACATCTACAATATGGGGTCAAAAAATTTTTCGGCTTACTGAACTGTGGACATATTATTATGGTCTTAATTGACCTACGAATAAATACAATTCATTCAAAGAAATTGACACATTATAAATTAAATATTATTTTGTATTGTAAACGTCACGCTTGCCCATCAGAGTTATAAATTTTTTTTGGAAAACAACATTGATATAATTACTAAATTACATGGGCATGTAATTCACTCAACACCAAAAGGCTACCACCTAATATTATGGTATTTTGATGTCCGACAGATCAAACGATATTTATGTATATTTATTTCTCCCTGTGCACTGCGTACTCATAGTTCACCAAGACCAAACCCCAAGTGGTGTAGTTGCAGTGCAGCTAGTAATAGCTATTTTTATTACTAAACAAGCTAGTGAACTGTCATCAAAACTGTCGGTGAACCGTAACTATGTTCATAGATGCAAATTGCAGCGGATGCGCCACTAGTACCGCAAAACTGGCATAATCTACATAAACTTGCCTACACAGCAACCATTAACTGCTGCATGGAATCAAACGCCTCAAGACATCTATTGCCTATTCATAACTCTTAAACAAACTTAGATTTGCGGCTGGTAAACTGACCAATAAAACCAGTTAACTCTTGTTCTGAAATGTACACGATAGAATTTTCGTTTGTTCATAGTTGGAGAACGGTAATGTAAGATTTGTTTTCGTCTCAAAATTACAATCGTGTTTTGCTGTTAGCAAATGTTTTGCCGCGCAATTATAGCGCTTATAATGTAATATATAGACAGGCATAACTGTTATGTTCATAATTTTGAATGTAAAAAATAAATTAATTGAAGGCCAAAGGCGATGGTTTTGCGACAGTTTGTATGAACTATTAAAAGTTGATGTACACCTACAAGAAAATATGGTAATATGAATATTTAATTAATCAATAATAAAATGTCATCATAGACTGTTAGAAATTGTCACAAGGCAGTATATTATTACTATGATTTATTACGAAGATAAACCTGTTTCATAAATATTGAAATGGACTTTAACCGCACAATTTTCTTTTAATGTATAAATTAATTAATTCATAGCGTCTACTCATTTGCCCCATGAGTCACTGAATAATGCATATAATTTGCACAATTTCTAAATTTCTATGCGGAAATATTGCCTGCGTATCCACGAACTGTGGGTTATCTTTGCTTTGACACCAGAGGCTTAACCACCATGATGAATTACGTGGAAAATCATTATTTAACCTTTAGTTTAGCCTGTGGGCGGAAAACATTGTTCCAAGTATGACATATCAACATCATATACATATAAATAGTTATTATTGCATATATATGCGTGACGTATTTAATGACACATGGAAGGAGATCCTCACTGAATGCTTTAAGATCTGTGAATGGTATAATTATTAGTTTTTTTATTATTATTAAATTGTTATTACTATTATTTTGAATCACCATTGGAATATTCACTTTGTTGACATTGTATTTTTAAATTGACATTTATTTTAATTTTTGATATTTTATTGAATATTTCATGTTTTTTATAATTTCTTTATCGTTGGTGTAAGTGTGTTTCTAACCGTTCTAATCGAATAAATAAATAAAAATATTAGAACCGGGATATTTACTGTGTCTTTGATTGTTCATGAGCTCTCGATATTTCGGCACTGTTGCAAGCGCACTTGGCGCTTACACCGAGTACACTGTAGTGAAACTCGTGATCAAGCGCACATGGTTCCATAACACTTTTTCCATTCTCTTCACCGTGGCTCGGGCAATTTCAATCCGGGCTCGAATTTCTTATTCACTGTCCCATTCTTCATTCACCCAAACACCGAGGTATTTAAACATCCAAATTCGCATTTAATCTGTTCCTGCTACAGTGAGTCTAGGGTTCAGGTGGTTTTTTGATACAATCAAGAGTTTGGTTGAAGACACATTCATGTTCAGTCCTGCCCTCGAACCGTAGTCCTAACCTTTATTGTATTCTGTCTAGTAATGTCTGTAGGTCCAGCTCGGATGAGGCTATAAGTAGACAGTAGAACTTGCTTACCCAAAGCATTCGAATCCACACTCATCAAACAACATTGGCACAATTTCATAAAAAAGCGCGATACATGTCTACCTAATTAAACACAAATATATTATAATAGCTAGATAATAATGCCTTGAAAATAAAATAATCTCTGAAATAATCAAAAATAACACTGCACTTACATTTGATTATGCAATGTCAAGGTTATTTGAATGTAGTTTAACCTTGGCAGTGCTATAAATAATATTAGTTAAGCTTACTTACCTGGATGGAACGAACGGAAGGCACAAAAACTATCTTCCTCGGATTTTATTTGATAGTTAACTTTACTACTTAGATGAAACAATCTTTAATATTTAGCCTGAATTTATAGTTATTTATTAGGTATATAGGTATAGTTGCTTGAAAGGAGTATAATGCTTTTATGCTTATTTTTTAGTATCGTTAAAATCATCATTCCGAGTGATACAGGCTGTAATTTTTGATACGACTGGTCCTATTTTTAAGTACTATTTATTTTAGTTGATTGTGACAGAACAAGCACAAGGCCCGCCTGATGTTAAGTGGTAACCTCTGCCTATAACAGATGCATTCCGTCCAGTGACGAACTGCTCTGCGCCCGTCACCCTGAGACATACAGTTGTTAAGTTTCATGTGCCTCTACGAATACATATTTATTCATAGACGTGCCCGTAATTTTAACGGCTCTCAAAGACTATTGTTGAAACACGCTATTCAGTGCTTGGTGACAGATTTTTTACTTACGGTGGTAGCTAGCCAAGCAAGCATTCGAAAAATGCCCTCCGACCATGCGGTGAAGCTCAATCCAGCTGTGGTGGGGATCGAACCATGGGCCAGCGGCACCGCAGTCCATATCTATAAACACTTAGCCACGGTAATGTTATCTATACAGTATTTCAACTTCATAGAAATGGACGAATCGCGAGTTATACCTACGCGCCTCAATCTCAGCCCGCAGACAGTCGCGACTGTGCCGCAGTGACGAATAGACGGTGTGTAATGTTCTTTAACAAAAAATAAGTTCATGTACATATTTAATATGACGAATAGGATATATTGTGCTGTTTTTGGTTGCATGAATTCGTCAATAATGCATCCAGAGATAACTTTTTTAGATTACCTGGAAACTCTGAAAGGTTTACTATAAAATAAATTTACTTACTAGTAGGTAGGCTACATAATGCGTGTCTTTTTAATGGATAAGTGTATTTCCTTTTATCTCCCGAAAAGAAGCTAACTGGATTAATATTAAAATAATTGAATAGAGTAAAGGAATGACACGAGTGAAATAGGTATTTTTGTTCGGTTCATGAATCACGATACGGTAGGTACGCTTGTGTTAAGACCTCGGGGCATGTGTGTTTTGTTTTGTTACTTTGTATAATTCAAAATAAAGACGTGGTATTTTATCAGTACTAATATATAATCAGTACTTATATTATAAATGCGAAATTCACTCTGTCCGTCTATCAGTCTGTTACACTTTCACGCCAAAACTACTGGACTGGACTGAATTTATAAGACTGATTTGTTATTAAAAATTAAACATGGTTTTTGAATTAAATCTACCAATCAAAAAAAACACGCATTTTTATTGAACACTACCTATTTATTTCACAGTATTTTATTTTTTTATACAAAAAAAGTATATTTACAATCACAAAACTAAATGGGAACACAAAGTAGGCAAATGTTATTAAAATGCTGGAGGCGGGCAGCCCTATCGCATGTTTACGTACCGCGCGGTGATAGGTAGTTATTTCGAGGACAGAGCCGAGTTAAGATACTGTATAGATAACATTACCGTGACTTGGCCATCACCTTGTCTCAACTTATCGAGGCAACCCTCAAAAATAAAAATAAAAAATTTATATGTATGGTTATATATATGAACACTTTAGCCTGTCTATTAAGTTGTGCAAATGAAACGAACCAACTTGCAGCGCCATCTTCGATTTATTTTTTATTAAACTGGGTTCTAACAAATTTATTTATATATATTAAACAAATTGTTGATTTAAATATTCTTAGATATCCTGGGAAAATCTCCGAATCTCGCTTATATTGCAATAGACATAAAAAGACTTCCTTTCTCTTGATTACCTAATCAAGGATATCTTTTTATGTCTATTTTAAGATAGTCTACAAATACTATTATACAGTTAGACGTCTAGAAACATCGACACCGAAAACAATTCAGTTTGAATTTCCCGCATCAGAAGTCAGCGTTTATCATATATTTGCTTACACCATTGCCTTGAATATATATATTTGTTTACAGCCATGCTATTTGCAGTAAAACACAACAAAAAAAAGCGACAGTCCTAACATTTGGACGGCGTTCTGTTTGAGATTCCCGCCTCGTATTATGGTAATCGATACACATTTGTGTAGCATTGGTTGGTGGTACGTGTCCGCTTTTACAAACGGTCTACTGTTATTACAGTAAGGGTACTGCCAACAATTAGACAAAAACCATAACATCGAACAAAAAGCCAAATGCTAGTTAAAATAAAACAGAAGGCACAACGTTCTTGCATCTCTTATTATATATTTAAATCTATACAATGACATAAAAAAATACTTCAGGATACAAAACCATTATATGTCTATACATGATAAATAGTTTTTTTTTCTATTCTGTGGAATATTTTTTTTTCTTTTTTTATTATTTATAGGTTAGCCTTTGACCACTATCTCACCTGATGGTAAGTGATGATGTGGTCGAAGGTGTTGTTCAGGATAACCTAGAATTACTGGCTCTCAAGGACAGCTGCCGGAACACACCGTTAGGTGCTTGGCGACAGATTTTCTACTTGAGGGTGGTAGCTAGCCAGGCGGGCATTCGCAAAACGCCCTACTACCATGCTATAGCGACTGCCATCCTAAGACAACAACTGGGACCGACGGCTTAACGTACCCCCTGGAAGCACGGAAGCGCTCAGTAGTATTGTCACCAGCGGTCACCCATCCAACTCATGACCGAGGCGGACGTTGCTTGACTTTGCTGATCGGTTCTGAATGGCTAAGCAAACTTCGCTACGAGCGCTTCATAACTGCGGGCCAGAAAAATAAATTACATATGTTGTGTTTCAAAATTCTACACTAATATATCCAATTTACAGGTTTGTAATTAATACCACGTAGGTGCTAAAGACGTGACATCAATACAATGACAAACAAACAGCTGTCATCAATTATAGGGGTCCATCCTGAAAGTATTCTGAAAAGTATAAAACACATATACCCAAAAACACAATTTTGCAACAATCAATATTTATTGTGGCAAAATTGTGTTGTTGGGTATGCAGACGTCATATTTTTTTTACTATAGGTATAAATAAACCCTTCAGTGCGAAGTGAGACAAGAGTGTGAGCGTCTCGAACGCTTCTTGAAAAAATACCACTGGATTTGATGTGGTCAATATTATAGTTTGACTTATGTATAGATGCGAGTTAACGCGTACTATATACCAAAATAAAATTCAAAACCTTTTTGTATTTTTTTCGGAAATAATAATTAAAAAATATATTTAATTGCGAAATATATTATGCAGATTTACAAATATTAGCAAGTCATATACCTATGTGGGCTAACGCCTTATGAGCAACTTGCGCTCATAAGGCGAGGCCTTGCAAGTTTTTTTCAAATGTGTTTAGGTTACGGAATAAGCAAGAGTTTGAATAAGTAGGAATGCCATCATGAATGATTTCAAGACAATATAATTTGTGAAAAAGCACCTAAAATGTACCTGCAATGAAAGTGCGGAAAAGTACCAGCACTGCGGTATAGGTTGTCAATGCAATCAAATTTGACAGATCGGCCAAGAATTAATCCTAATATAGAAGTCATAAAAACAACGTGTCGAGATCCCTTACTGCTAAAGTTCTTTAAAGTCTTGGGAAAAACGGACAAACTTGGTACTAATCTTAGTAGAAATGTTAGGGAGAATTGCCTTATATGCGGTAATGTGGACGTTATTTTTGATATCAGTGTTTTTTGGCATCCATTTGCTTGGGATTCACGCTTTTCAGGAAAATGTCGTCAGTATGCGTATGAATAATAATTGCTAACCTATATGTACCAAAAATAAAAGTAAGTACATATACAGACATGCAGCCATTTTATATTGCTGAAATCCTTTAAGGTTTTTATAATAATATTTTTACTATATAATACCTATATTTTACACCAAATATGAATTGGTAGAACCAAAAATAATAGAAGCATGTGTTAGATCAATGTGTTTTTAGTTCGTTGACAAAAAAACCTGATTTAAAAACAAATTCTTAAATAATAATTTAAGCCATATAATCAAACTAATTGAGAGTCTTTATAAACAAAAATCCATTTAAATATACCATTAAACTTTAGTAGGCGGTATACACTTATTAACAATACATTACAAACGATATACAACTTCACAGCTACCTACTACAAAAAAAACCCAGCCAAGTGCGAGTGGGACTCGCACACGAAGGGTTCCGTAACATTATCTGCAAGTTTTATTGAATGGGAGCCCCCTTAATTATTTATTTTATTTTAATTAATTATATTTAAAGAGAACATAAAACTAAATATTCTGTGAATAGTTACAGCGTCTACCTGTCACCGTTATCAGCATCGAGCAAGAAACGGTAAAAAAATCTAGTTTGTTGTATAGGAGCCCCCATTAAATATTTATTTTATTTTATTTTTGGTTTAGCGGCTATAGAAGCACATCATTTATGAGAAAATTTCAACTGTCTAGCTGTCGCCGTTCTTGAGATACAGCCTGACAGACAGACAGACAGCGAAGTCTCAGTAATAGGGTCCCGTTTTTACCCTTTGGGAACGGAACCCTAAAAAAACAATGAGACAACCTAAGGATTTAAAATAACAAAAGATTTTTTAAAGGCTTTCTAAAGTTAAAGATAAGAGAAAAAAATTAATGAAATTACTTGTGGACGTAAAATTTACAAAAAATAATCAACAAAAAGTGTAAAATGGAGTAGGCATGTTGGAGTTTAACAACTACCTAGAACTAGGTTAAATATGAACCCTTTATTGTAAAAACCCGCCTGATAAAGTTAAGGGCATTAACAATTCTAATGTAGGATTAGAATAGTATTGATTATGATAGCCAAGCGGTAATAGCTTCGGACTGCCGTGCCACGTGTTCGATCCTCGCCGCCGCGCCGGTTTGAGCTTCACAGTATGATGGAAGGTCATTTTGCAAAAGATCGCCAGGTTAGCTACCCCCTTAAAGAAAATCTGTCGTTAAGCACCTAACAGTGTGTTCCAGCAGCAGTACTTGAGATCATGCAATCTACAGGCACACGATGATGCTTAACAACTGTATACCGCTGGTTGAAGGGCGCGGTGCAATTCGTCACTAGTGACGAAATGCGTCTGTCTTAGGTACTGGTTACCGCTTAATATTAGGTGGGCCTCGTATCGTCGTCACATTGCTTGAAAGAAAATCTCCAAATTCCAAGTACAAACCATTATGTTCACGAACAGATTGCTCAGGACCACGAAGGTTTAATACAAGCATTATTTAGGCGTCTTATGTTCTCTCTGACATTTCGTTTTATCTCAATAGACGTCCAGCGGCGCAACATCGGACTACAACGGCTTATCGTGAACCTTTGAGGTTAATGCAAGGGCTATAACTCTACGTCAGAGGTACATGAATGTTTTAGTGGGCATATTGCATGGATGAGAAAAGGAACAAAGGGATGATTGGGTCAGTATAAATAAACTTACTCACTAGATTATGTTAGGACATTCACACATTAATAGTTATTTGTTATACAAGAGTGCAAAGTTGCTTTTTAACCGCGTGTTCAATTTTGATGACCGAGCAAGCGAAGGATTCAAAATTAGAATCCTGAGCGTTAGCGAGGGAATCAAAAGAGCACGTGGTGAAAAATCTTTGCACTCGAGTGCAACACGTAACTTTTCATTCCACCTCAGCGAGGAAATGACTAAATGCCTTCTCGCATGATTGTTGAGGGAGAAAGCTCATTTGCGCATTATAAACAGTTTCAGTCAATTCTGTTGGCGTCAAACAAACTTCCTCGTCGCTAGAATCACTCATTTTAGTTTTTTCACTTGTTTTCAAGTTTCTTGTTTTTAAATGACGTGAAAAAATGCCGCGTAAAGAACCGCGTACAAAGCAAATTGAAAAAAGAACACCAAGAAGGTTCCGAGTCTGAGTTTTTAAAAAATTAAAAAAAACAATTGTATGATATATTCGGCACCATAGAGGTAGCAGTAAATAGGTTTAATGATTTTTTTAATTCACGAACTTAGTGCACACGATGTTCTAAATTCAATTTACTTTATCCTCTAGAGAATAAAAACGGCTTTTCCACTCAGATATTGAAGATTAAAAATACTCTTTCCGAGATGGTGGGATGAAAAATGCTTTTCTAAATCGAGATGATAGCGTTTTCTATAAAGAAAGCTTTGTAAATTTTGTATTCGTTTATTTTTTTATTGGCTTTGATTATCATTTTGACCTGATAAAGTCATAAATGATACTGGTAGGAAACTGGTATTTAAGGGCAGCTGTCATATCGTGAGTTGATTAGCACCAGATTTTCTACATGAGCATGGTAGATTGTAAGGCTGACCTGACTACTCCAGGCTAAAATTTTGGTATATACTGCGTGAAGGATCTCTTATTGTTATCCCAAAATTGTTGTATTTGCATGATTACTTTAATATGTTGGCCGGTACGGAAAAAAATGATCTTTTTAACTAATATTCTTATAACATTGCAGTTCTTTTATATTTGACATATGCAACGTATGCACGTCACCTGATAAAAGCAACTTGTGTTCGAAATGTCAATTCTAAAGATAATGGCGCAAACTAGCTTATACCACAGAATAAGAAGCACAATTTACCGCTTATTCCTATTATGAAAATGACTACGACAGTGAAAGTAAACAAAATGAGATATGAAATAACTCTAATAGTCTGTGGTTTTGAGTCCCTGTGACGTCACACACAACTTGACTTTGATTACTGGCGCCAAATTGTAAGGTTTAATTTTCATTATTTAAATAGTGTATCAAAGTTAAAAGCGAAATTACCAAGTAGACTATTCAGTGATATTTAAACATAAAAAAACATTCAAGAAAATCAACTATTCTGATGTGATCTTTTGTTTAAAATTTGAATTGCTTGTGTTATTGATTAGTGGTTGTAATTCTGGTATCCAACACACACTAACATTAAGCTAACTACATCACATATACATTTTTACATCACAAGATAAATTGATTTTGAGGTTTTGTTTATTTTATGTAAATAAAATGTGTGAGCATTACTGATTAAAAAAAGTTTTAATACTGAACCGTTTCCTACACTAAATATAACTTGTGGAAGTTGGACCGTGAAATTAGGACTACAGTAAGTCATTTGATTTTTTTTTCAGTGTCCGTTTCAGTTTTTTTAGAGAAATACTACGTATCTATTTATTTAAACATATCATTGTTTTGTGCATGAAAGTACTTGTTAATGTATTATGTGGCTGACTTATCTGTGATAAATAATAATAAATGTCTCTTGCTTGCCGTATCTTTTCAATAAAAACCTTGATCCTACCAAAATCTGTTCGTAAATATACCGTTATGAAATGTCGAGTTTGTGCTGCGGATTTGGTCGTGGATGAGTCCAAATATTAAAGTTTGTTCAACGAAGTATATTGCGGGAAGGTTGCAGGATTAGCCCGGTGTCAGCGGGTTGGCTTTATACTGCTAAATTTGCTGCAGAGGATGCGAAATCGTTCTTGATTTACTCATATTATTAACTGGAACAGACTCAACTATAAATAGGTATTTTTGAAGCGCTCGTAGCGAAGTTTGCTTAGCCGTTCTTAACCGATCAGCAAAGTTAAGGAACGTCCGCTGCGGTCATGAGTTGGATGGGTGACTGCTAGTGGCATTACTACTGAGCGCTTCTGTGCTTCGCAGGGCACGTTAAGCCGTCTGTTCCGGTTGTTACCTTTATTAGATGGCAGTCGTTTTGGTTTGGCATGGCCGCATGGATAGCTACTACCCTCAAGTAGAAAATCTGTTGGGAATCACCTAATGCTGTGTTTCGGCAGCTGTCCTTGAGAGCCAATAATTTGAGGCTTGCCTGAACATCATCTTCGACCACATCATCACTTACCATCAGGTAAGATAGTGGTCAAAGGCTAACATATCAAGAATAAAAAAAATACTCTAGCCTTAAGCAGCTAAGTATACCTAAACGAGTTTATATTACGTATTAAAGTTAAATGATGAGAAAATTGTCTTATAAATTATAATAACTCTGAGCAGCCAAAAAAGATTATTTTATCAAACAAGACCTTTTTATGAGAAAACAAAACAATGGTGAGACATAGCATTAATTATCTCTAATAATAATTCGCATATTTAATAGCTGGTTGATACAATTACAGTGACTAATATAACGTACTGCTGTAAAATATTTATGGTGAATAACTTGTTTAATGATAGAAAATATTTTTAAAATATTTTAGAACAAGGTTTTACAAATATAAAAATAACTTATTTGGCTGTTATTATATTAATTGTCAACGTGGAATTTATAAAGTCACGTCGGCTTAGCAGGAAAATTAGGCAGAATTGTCACTAGATATTTTTATATTTTTTATAGATTTTCTAACATATTAAACATAATTTCTTTTTTAAATATTGGTTCTCATAAAATATGGATTTCCGCCTGAATCTATTCATTAACTAGACCAAACCTCTTTGCAGGAATCTTGACATCAAATGACTTAACGGTTAGTTATACTATAGTTTGTGAATCAATTAATAAGTACTCAATGCACAATAAATAGTAAAGTAAATTACTTATTGTTGAAGAAGAGAAAATGTTATGTTATTCCACTCAAAACCTTGTCACATAATAAAAATATGATTTTTAATGAGATATCTGCAATCTGCTTTTAAGTTAACAGCAGTACTTACCATCAATATCTAAATTTGTGTAATCATTGTTATAACTGTTATATAGACATTAGGGAGGTTATTATATTTAGTTAAAATAAATAACGGATAATCATTTTTGATGTAATCTGCTTATAAATTCGTGTGAAGGTAAAAAACGCACAATGGTCAAAGTTACATAAAAGTGATGAATTAAAAAAAGGCAGGCGTTATTGAAAAAATCAAAATATTTAAAACATTCTATTTCGAAGAGTGTTCTGAGGAACTGTTCGACTTACTGCCTGCAGCTCAATTTAGTCATCGAACTTCCAGACAAGACATTATGCTTCATCAATTTCCTGTCGACGTCTGGAAGTCCACAACCTTGCAATTTTCATGTCATTTTTGACCTCGCACTGTCACATTATGGAACCAGCTGCCAGGTGAAGTATTTCCGAACAGATACGACTTAGGAGCCTTCAAGACGAGAGCATAATCCCTCCTTAAAGGCCGGCAACGCAGCCTCGAGACCTCTGGTGTTGCGGATGATTGTGGTCGACGGTGATCACTTACCACCAGGTAAGCTGCCTGCTCGTTTGACCTCCTATTCCAAAAAAAAAGCCCTACCACCTAGTTAAATATATGTAGGTATGTAATTTATAAAGATGTTATTTATTTTTAAATATATAAAACGGAAGAATGTTAAGATACCGATGTATAAATACACATAGGTATTTTTATATCAAACCATAATCTTTATAGGAACCAAACTCCATAAAAAACAAACCAAACTGGTGTGATGTGACGAGAGCTATCAGAAACGAGTTTTAAAAGTAAAAATGGCTACAGTTATCTATCGAGAGCTTTTATTGGTCTAATTTTTATACAAATTGAGAAAAGAAATTACACCGCAGCCCGTGTCTTCAAGTTATATCTACTTAACTCCCGACGGCAAAGGGTGTTTTTTTAATATCTTTGTCTGTGAGCGTTTGTCTATCTGGCTCAAGGCATCATAGCCAATTATTATTATGTTTATTATATTCTTATACTGTATCAGCCGCAGTGTCCACTGCTGAACAGCCTCTACCATTATGGGGGGAGGGGTTGTCATAATACACACGTTTGGCAGGCGTCTTGGAAATCACAATGTCAGTTGCTCAACTTCTAATGTGTTACCCTTAGTCGCTACCTTCTTACGACACCCACGGGTAGACATGGAAGGGGTAACATTCTAGCCCGGCGTTCGGGTTTCCGGAGATTGGTATAGCAGAGTATTTTTCAAATTTGATTATGAATCAAAATTTAGGTATGTAGGTCAACGTATGCATGTTATTTCAGATTATTGAATTTATATTTGCTTAAATAGGCACCTATTTGGTCCAGTTGAATCACATGAGCGTAATAATATCTAAGTGGCGGGAATGGATGTTCTATGTTGTCATTACTAGTCAATTTAAGCACATGAGTGCCATCTTACCACTTGTGGTGAAATAGTCTTAATTAATAAGCTGGTAAATAGTGGTCAGACCCGGATGATCAAGTCCAGAGTAGATTTTTTGTCATTTCATCTGTCAGGACTAGTCACAGAAAAGAGATTTTATATATCTATGGGACTAGTGATACGTGCCCAAGCGATGACGAGACTAGTGAATATTATCAGCCATTTACAATTATTCAAGTTTAAACATAACCCCGTCGGGAGCCGGACTAGATTTTGATGAAATCACAGCTAGATGCTCAAATTTGAACTGAAATATTTAAGAGGAATTCGCAACTCATTGTTTTGTTTTTATATCAATCTTAGTTGCCGATACTTGCTTGCATTAACAATAAACAAAAACAAACAGCCTTTAGACCCAAGGCAATGAACAGCACTTGAACGAACAATCCTGTTAAATATAGAGTTATCAAATAAGTCTATTAAAAAACGAGTTCTTTAGCTAAATAAACCGTTCCAAAATATAATTATATATGTCCGGAGCAGTTTTTGCCATTTCGATGAAAGAATTGAATCCGCTCACACGCTAACATTGTTTTTGATTTAGATGCTTTTTAAGTCAATTAAGTAATTTTATTTTGTTGCTGTTCTGATATTTTGTTGATAATGCGAAGTTTACTAGTGTTTTTGTCAATTATTTGTAGTAGTTACTGTGCATTATACTATGACGCTTATTCTGGAACGCCTGTAACAAAAGAAGAGTTGAAGAGACGTGACAAGTCCAATACCACTTTGTAAGTAATGTAATTATATACTTTTCCTACTCCAGTATGTACATTAAGAATACAAAAGGAGTTATTTCAATAAGTGCCTAAAGTCGTTAAGTGAGGGACAACTTTTTTTTTATGTTATTATGACGGATTACCTGAAGCGGACTAACCTCTGCCTAATACAGATGCATTTCGTCACAAGTCACGAACCGCACCTGCGACCGTCACCTTGAGACATAGTTGTTAAGTCTCTTCGGGTCTGTAATTTTAATGGCTCTCAAGGACTGCTGCCGGAACACACCTTTAGGTGCTTGGCGACAGAAATGCCCTTCCACCATGGGGTGAAGCTCAAGCCCGCGACGGGATTCGAACCATGGACCTGCTGCGCGGCAGTCCATAGCCAATGCCACTGAGCCATCATTCTTCAATATTTATTGTGGAGTATTGCGAATACGTTTAAGCTGAAACTACCTAAACAATAGTGAAACATTGTAGGAATGCAGGTACCGACATTATAATGGGTATGTTTTAAATTCAAGTAAGCTTAAATTTTACATAATACTCGTATGTATGTTATTTTGTTGATCCATATTTTTCTTTTCTTTCGTTTATTATAAAATGTCCATATATCCGAAAATAGGTTCTTGATGTGCAGCTTCGTGTTTATTTTACATTCCAAACAGGATCTATCATAATATTTGTTTAGTTTCTAATTATTACTTAAATTAATTGTAATGACGTCTTATCCTTAAATAAATGTAGGTACTCTGGGAGCAACTAGTCCACCCACAACACAGGGTATCCTAGTGTGGGGGCTAGTGTGATGTAAGACAAATTTTATATTAGCTATTTTATTGCATATAGTATTATAGTATATAGACAAATGTTACTCATGTATTGTTAAAATTCATGTCTTCTGTCTGATCTATGTACCTGTTTTTTGCACAATAAACATTATTATTATTAAAAAAAAATTGATTAACTCATCCCATAAGTGCACGATGTTTGCATCATACTATTCAGCAATGAATAGATTCAGCCGTTAATTTGCGGAAGTCCATATTTAGTAGTTAGAAAGATTATATATGTTCAGTTATTAAATTAATATAAACAAAACACATAATATATGCCAACGTCACGTCATAAGCGCACATTCGAGAAAATTTCTGTATTGTTGAAAAGTTGAGACCGAGGATGCTTCGTGTAGAATCGAAACGTGTCGATTTTTTTTCCATTTTGGCTTCGTAGCATTTATGGCATTACGTCGTTTTAGCAGAAAAATTAAGAAGTATTGTCGCTGGATATATTTTTTTTATAATTTTAAGTGTTTTTATTATATTTTAATTTAACGTCTTCTAAAATGTTTGTTATTTTTATACTATTCAGCAATTACATACTTAGATAAAAACACCCCTCTTCTGGGACTACCGTAGGGGTAGGTAGAGACCATAGATTTCCACTTGCTAAGATCCTTAAATATCTCTTTCGCTTCATATACACTCATCAATCCTTTCAATCATAAGCGTTGGTTTAGGGAACTGACTTGGCCTTTTTTATTTCTTTTCAGCAATTATTTATTTATGAATAATTCATTATTAAGTATTAAACATTAAATCTTAATTCATAAGTTTATCACATCAACCGAAACGTTCGCTATTAGAAACAATGTCTTCCCCATTTTTGGTACACGGCATACAAAAATGACAAGGTAATAAGTTACATTTTTAATTTACAATTAAACTATTTTATGTAACCCACAAAGCAAACAAAAATAAACATTTAAGAACTATTTTTCTATAATATATCTAACTTTAAGTTGAAAAAATATACAGGGTTATTGAAAAAAAAATGTCATTTTGAGTTTTTTTTTTGTCGGAATATCCACGATCACCACCTGACTTTAAAAGTATATTAGGCCTATAATGTATTATTCATATTTTTCATTACTTTGCTCGATGTAAATATTCAAAACTTTATTCAAAGGGAGCATGGCACAGTGCAGTGTTGCCGCGGTGGGCGCTTTTGACCCGGAGTAGGCTTTAAAACAGAAAAAAATTTTTTTTTGAAAACAAAAACAAATAATCTTCTCAAAATGTTTATTAGGACTTGCAGAAGTCCACCCTAAGAGGTTGTTAGCATTTTACCAATAACCCTGTATATTAAAAGTCAAGGTTGATTTTTATTGATGGCCGGTTACTTCTCCGTGCAAACGACAAAGGGTGATCACTCCCTCAATTGAGGTCTTAGGTACAGAACAAAGCATGATATCTACAAAAATTTTAACCAAACATTGGAACTGACGGAGGTACCGACTTCGACAAGTCGTTTCACACTTTTGAGTGACGAATTCGGTTTCATTTTTTGGTTTACATTTTTTTTTCGCTCTTTTCTTGATGAAATTTAAATGGCCAGCAAATGACAAGCATCAGCTGTCAAATAAAAAAGAATTATCAAAATCGGTTCACCCAGTCAAAAGTTCTGAGAACCTCCTACTTCTTTTGAAGTCGGTTAAAAAGGGATACCATAAAGGTAGTAGCTATTCATACTTTGTGTAGAATGTTCCGTAGCTCCCATCCAGTAGCTAGTACCACAGTAAAACTAGACAAGTAGTTGTACTTTATAGAGTGGTACTAACCGCGCTACGAGTATGTATGTGTGCGCGCCCGTACACACATGACTATAGCAAATATCTACAGTGCCCAGAGTGCGGCGATTCACTAAATATTTTTTTTTACAATCATAAAAATCTTATCTGTAGGACGAATTGATTTGCACGTATTCTTATCATATTACGTAAATACCTATAAAACATAAGTTTTCAGACTAGAGTAGACATTTAAATTATCTACAGGCCTCGAGTCGTACTAATTTTTTGGTTTTACTATGGTAGTACTTAGTACAGAATGCTATACGCTTACTTGCTATGGGATGTAGCAATTTCTATGACGTAGTTACCGTTCAATAACATATTTGTAAAGGATGGGGCATAGGTAACATCTTAAAGAGCCTCACAATTAGTATACTATATAATAGTGCGGAGCTATCATTCGTTAGTGACGCGTATTTCAAGTAGGTATTTTGAAATAGATTTTCTATTAATGGAATATAGCCAACCCGGCATCTATTCACAAAATACTGCTTCGTACTGTAGTTCAATGCAGCGATTTATAAGAGAGCATTGTTTGAAACCCGATAGTCATTATCAACTAATAAATCTTTGGATAAAAAACTCAAGTGGGTCAAATTAATGTTTAAAGGTACATAACATTAGGTTAAAAATAAATGCGTCTAAGAATCAGTGCAATGATATTTTTTCTTTAAAATAATCAATTTTATTACTGTTTTATGTAGGTACATATATACAAAGTTGGTTAAAGGATATATTTATAAGAGGTATGTACGCAGATACCTGTTGATACCAATTTGCTTTATTTCATGACTCAAGATAATTAGAGTATGTACATTAGATTTGCATATGAGTTTAAAAAGGGTATATTTCATTATTTATATATGTTACTTCTTCGCCAATTAATGGATAGATTTTGATGGTTCTTTTTTTTTTTTTTTTTCTGATGGTAAGTGATGATGTGGTCGAAGATGTTGTTCAGGCTAGCCTAGAATAGCCTTTTTTGGCGGGTAAAGATTTTTCCAAGTTAATCCCATTTAATTCCATCAACATCGGTCTAGTACTTTTTATTGACGGTAAATAATGTGAGAAAAGTATTTGCATACCTGGATAGTTTTATAGTAATCAACTCTTGTAGATTGTGAATAGTATTATGGTGAAAATTATCTTGTGAGCAGAATACATTATTAAAAGAAGTGAAACTTAACGGTACCTAGAAACATGATGAAGTCAGGTAACATGAGGTCAGTATTTCGATTCATTGCTGATAGGCATATAGTTATATATTATAACCAGTCAAGGGCGTTGTTTAAGAAATGTTTCCCATAAATAATAAGTTTTACCATATTTTGACTAACAATGGTTCAAACTCGCTGATTTTTAGCAAGCATCCCCTGAGCTTAGGCTCACGGGTATGCATGGTAAGCATAGATTGCTTCTGGTTTACCAGTTTTCGGTAAATTTATGTATTTTCAAAAATAATCGATGAAATTGTCTTCTCGAATAATTGTCATTATACATTGCGATCCCCAAGACGCCTGACAAGCGTAGGAATTATGGCAATTTCCCATAGTGGGGTAGGCTTCAACGGTGGACGTTGAGGTTGTCGATGTATGAAAACAGGCTAACTGTTCAATCACAAAGATCCAGCCAAGAATGAAGGGAATGGAAGGACTGAGTACTAATTATGATATTAGTAGGTAAATAGAACTGCTCTGTGCCTTTTTAATCTTTTTATACTTACATGGTCGAATTTACCGGTTAATCGCGTTGAAATTGAACTTTATAAGAGTGCAGTCTCACCGGATTTAGCCAAGGTTCGCTGACGGGTACGTGAAGGATTCATTCATTTCCTACATTAAAACATATTATTCTAAGATTAATTGTTTTTGTATTATTATTTTTATTTTTTATGAATTCATCGTAATGCTATGGAGTCTTATTTGACCTAGCTCAAGTTCTAGTTGGGTGAGTTTTATAAGTACAATTACAGATTTTTTGCGGTAAAGAAGATTTATGCGTAGGATAAATGTTGTATGCTAAAAATTACGTAAAATGTATGGCATATGTTTATTAACATAAATGAAAACACTCAAGTATACTAAAAATATTTATACCCCTTTCTATTTAAATAATTTTTTTTACTTATTATATAATAAGTAAAAAAAAGTATACCTGTTTGAAGTTAGGGTAGTCCTTAGTGTGGGACAGTACGAGCGTTGATACTTTAGCGCCGCCAAATCTTTCTGAAACTTGAGCCGTTTGGTGTAGAAATATTGGGTTCGTCGCCGGGAGCATGTTATTTTTTCAAACTTACCAGAGTGCTTGATCAAAATGCTGGCAATAATTTGGCGCAACGAATAAACATTGCTATGCTGCCAGGATAGTGGGCACACTGCGAACTGGTAGTGGGCTGGAGTATTTGGACTGTATGTGGGCCTGTAATGGCCTTTAGGTTGTCTACATGTTTTTGTTGTATTAACTGTAGTGTTGTATTTAGTTTGCAACGTGTTTTTAATTACAATAATATATTAGATATGAATAAAAATATTCTCCAAATATAGCTCTCTATAAGTACCATGAAGTACGTGTTCAAGTACAAAAAGTTATTATCAAGTTGGAAAATCTAGAAAAAAATACTTACATAATATTAAAAAAATAAATTTACCAACCTAAACGTAAATTTTTGCCTTAACCACAACTCACTTACGATGATAATTATATTATATCTAACGATCTCTTTTTTTAGTTGGTGCGTGACTGAATTTGAACCCTGTGATCCCAACGAAGGACGAAGGATAGATGGCTCGTGCAATAACCTGCAGAACCCAACCCGAGGAGCTGGGCACACACCTTTTTATAAGGTTCTGCCGTCTGTGTATGATAAAGGTATTAAGCGTTAGATATTTCTATATATATAAGGTAGACAACGGGCTTACAATACTTATACAGAAGTTTTACTTTTAGTTTGATCAGAATTGATAAAATGATAAATGATTTATTTTCTTGTGGTTCTAGGTAGTACATCAAATGTGGTGTCAAGTATATTAACAATAATTCGCTAGATCCGCTTAATTGGCATACAAGAGCTTGATCTATAAAATAATAATATGGTAGTCAAATGCACATTACAATTAATTGTCGTCACTTAACAGCATTATCATTCTGATTTAAAATGTCAGAATTATTATTATGCTCTTAAAATTTCATGTCAATAATAAAATATAAAATAAAAACTAATTTGTAAGTAAGTAACATAATAAAATTGAATGTCAAGCAGTTTTTGAGGACAAGAATCTTCTTGTCCCTTAAAAAATCACTATTGAATGTTGTGTATACTTCATGTTTACCAGATGGTAGGTTTCTTCAGCAAGAGTCCATCTTGCTGGGGGTGGTCAGACATTCTGCCTCGAAGCAGTAGTGTGCGAACACTACTGTGTTTAGGCGTGAAGGGCGCTGTATAGCAAGTGAAAATACTGGCAAACGAGACTTAAGAACTGAAGTCGCAGACTTCTGAGTGACTGAAGGATGCGTACTATCAGGCGGGCGGCTTGTCTCATCACTTTATGATGTATATTACATAATATAATAAAAAAAAGAAAAAAATTATAATACATAATATTTATTACATAATGTACTATTATACATTATAATACAGGCTGGTGTGGTGTGTTGATCATTACACACGAGGCGATATAGCGTGCGAGCCGTAGGCGAGCGCGATGAGGGAGCCGAGTGAGTAACGATCAACATCCCACACGCGCGTCATGCTACATTTTTTGACACACTTGCGAGGAACAAATACGAAAATTTTGATACAAATTCTTTTATCAATGGCGCGCTGATTTCTCTAATAAAGATGGCCCTGAATAAAACACCGAACCACCTTAATTTATCCATGGTCAATTTGCTGACATAATACCTAGTACTAGATATAACTAATCGGAATATACTTTACATATTTTTTTATTGCAATAATACAAAACAATACAAAATTCTTTATTCATCAACAATCTTAAGGAAAACAACAAAATTATTACAAACAAATTAATATATGAGATTGGACAAAGGGCGGCCTTATCGCTTAAGCAATTTCTTACAGGCAACCTTGCATGGAGAGGATTTACAATATTGCGGTTTAGGGATTCCGAAAAGAGAAAATAATAATAATAAAAAATAATGATAAATTATATGTATTTATACATTATACTATGCACAGCAAACATATAATTGTCTTGAATTGTGCATAAACTATACTTATATAATTAAAACATAAATACAATAACTAAATATAATATTATATTTACATACAATACATTATAATATTACATAATATATATTATACTACAATTTAGATAATAATAATGGGAATAAGAAGGTTTATGAACTCACTTAATGTTCTAAAGTTTTACTTCATTATATAAAAATCTCTTTGGGTTGTTTTAATATGAATAAACGAATGAAACAAACTACAATCTCCTTGGTGAAAAGTTATTTTATTTTTCTATATAAAACAGAAGTGCGGTAAAGTAGAAAAAAGCACGCGTGCGTAATATAACTACATTAATTATGACATTAAAATCGGTGGATTCAATGGCCCATTACTAGCAAGTGTGTTGAAAAAATAAAAAATGTTATTATATTACTTTTCTTCAGGGAGTAAGTTAACGTCTTGAAATTAATTTGCTGCTAAGATGTCGTAAAATGCAAATAAATGAAATACCTATATGAAAAAAGAAGGTAAATTTTGTCAGGCTATGTTTTCGGGTGAGAATAGACTTTACTTGAATCAAATTGCAATGGACACTAACATTAGGTATACATAATATAGGTATAAAGCATGTGTGAGATTTTACCACTCACCTCTAAAAGGGCTGCCTCATTTTGATGTAACTTGGTACATATTTCTGAGGTCCTAAATTAAGACAAAGAATATTTTAACTCCGATTTCCTGAGTTGTTCCCGAGGGTCACTTAAAAGCAGGCGAAGGCTATGAGGGTGTCCAACCTCCTTTTACTATACTGCCATTGGCCGATTGGCTTATCTACCAAAACCGATTCAGAATTCAATTAAAATTTTGAAGACTTTTTAAAACGAAGGATATTTCAAGGTTCTCAGTTTAATATCCGGATAATTACTGGGTGTTCCTGATAAACCCAATTAACTGTAGTAATTAGAAGCTGTAACTGTGCTCGCTTGATGGCAATAGGCTCGTGTTCAAACGTGAGCCCTAATGTTCTATGAAGCGTGCTGAAGCGCTCGTAGCGAAGTATGCTTAGCCGTTCTTAATCGATCAGCCAAGTTAAGCGACGTCCGCCACGGCAGGAGTAGGATGGGTGACCGCTGGTGACATTACTACGGAGCTCTTCGGGGCTACGGTGGGCACGTTAAGCCGTCGGTCCCGGTTGTTGTCTTACGATGGCAGTCGTTACAGCATGATGGTAGGGCATTTTGCGAATGCACGCCTGGCTAGCTACCACCCTCAAGTAGAAAATCTGTGGCCAAGCACCTAACGGTGTGTTCCGGCAGCTGTCCTTCACAAATTGCACTGCGCCCGTCTTTCTTGAGACATAGTTGTTAAGTCTTGTATGCCTGTAATTTTCTACTTGAGGGTAGGAAGCCAGGTGAGCATTCGTAAAATGCTCTTCGAATTCGATGGAACCCTAGATCTGCGACACGGCAGTCCCTATCTATTACCGCTTGGCCTTCATAAACTATTAATAGTTACTGTACCCAATTTACAGTAGCAATTAGAAGCTATAACTTTGCTCGATGGTAAAGGTACCTGAAAATGGGTAGCAGCACCATCTGAACAACTGCCATCCCCAAGGCGCCTGCCAAGCTTGGGAATTATG
This sequence comes from Plagodis dolabraria, assembly GCA_963854805.1. Taxonomy (NCBI): domain Eukaryota; kingdom Metazoa; phylum Arthropoda; class Insecta; order Lepidoptera; family Geometridae; genus Plagodis; species Plagodis dolabraria. The sequence goes on along the minus strand of OY978443.1, from coordinate 4,771,023 downwards.
GTCAACCCCCCATATAGGGTAGGCTTTGTTAATTAGTCGAAAGTAGTAAGTTATAATTTTAGCCGCTAACCTTCCGTGTCTGATTTAAATCAGCCTCCGACTTCTAAGGGTCGGCAACGTTGATATAGTACTAACAAGATATGAACAATTTCAGGTTTCGAGCCTAGGAAGTCTAAATCAGGAAACTCCCTTCCACTCGCCAGATTGCTGCGCACGCGCCTGCTCTCCGAAGGCCGCGTGCCGAGTTTGAAGTTCACTCAATTGGCTATACACTTCCTAGTGTTTATGTCAGGCGATGTAGTTTCTCAACATGATACAGGTACGTTTTATATGATGGATTAATAATAAATCAAAAAATAAACAGGTTTATCGTGTTTTACAAAACTTTCATAGCAGCGCCAGGTTTTTGCGATAAGGAACCAACATTTTAACACCAATGATGAATGTGTAAGAATTTAATGACAATAAAAATATGCGCTTTAAATGACAGTGTAAAACCAACTTAAAAGTCGTCATTACTTGATCGAATCTTATTTCGCACTCACCAGCAAAACTTTTCATCAGTTATTTTTGCCTTAGTCGCCTCTTACGACATCCACGGCAAGAACGGGATGAAATGGGGGAATATCACTAGCAAAATTACCCCTAACCGTGACCTACAAGCACGATTGTGTTTATTTTTCAAGGTTATGTGCTTGACATTGAATGAAACATTGAACCTAACAATTCCGTTATCAATTAATCCGTTCTAAATGTGCAACAAAAACGTTAAAACTAGAATAAACCATAGTATTCAAGGCCTAAAGGTTATCATTATCAATTAATTCAGTCTTCGAGGTAACAATTTTAACAGATAGCCTAGTCCTTGACCAATATCTCACTTGTTGGTTAGTAAGTGATTATAGTGGATAATGATAGTGTGGTCCAAGATAGTGGCTAGCGAGAACTAATGGGGACTGGTTTACAAGGCATGAACATCATCTTCAACCACATCATCACTTACCATCAAATGAGATAGTGGTGAAACTCTAGCCTATCAACTATAAAAAGAATAAAAGGTACTTCCATATATTTTGGTGATTGTTTTAACACATTAAGCGATAGATGTTTGTTAACTTTTAAAGCCAAGCCCTAATATAATATGAGGCTTTCTGAGGGGCTTATTTGTCTGCGTACCATAACATTATCAAATTTCATATAAGTAGTACCTACTTAATACAGTTTGTTTTACTACTAGTTAAACAAATACTGGAATAATACCACTCCAAAGCGAAATAATACGACGGTAGTGTAATGAACTTCCACGGTTACGAGTTTTACGACTTGTGTTTTTATCGGCTTTAGATATATCCTTGGATCAGAATTAGAATAAATTTAGGCAAAACCTTGAAATTTGAATTCCTATTATAAACATTTTAAAGAGCTGCGTATTTTGTGTAACAGATTTTTTCCAGGACAATTTTATGTTGCTAATTTATAGTTTTAGTAAAAGACAAAGCCTACCCGGAGCCAAGAGCGTCCGCTGCGGCAACATTGAACCGCGCCGCGCTCCCTTTCAATAGAGTTTTGAATATTTAAATCGAGCAAAGTAATAAAAAATATGAAATAATCGTAAAAAATCTAAAAGTATTAAAAGCTTAGCTAAGATTATTTATATATAAATTTTACGATCATTTTTGGAGTAGGTATAGTTGAAGTACTTAATTCTTTTTTATTATTGTTATTGCATAATGAATGGAAACAATAAGACAATTTTAATATACACAATGAATGTGAGAAGAATGATAACATCGTAGATGATTTTAATTTCATCGTGGTTTTTACTATTCCTATATTTGTTTCAATACAAAAACTTATTTAGTCTAAAAATGTATATTATTGTTATCAATGACCTCGCCTTGTTGCTTTATTAATTTATTAAGAATATACTTAACGATACTTTAACCTTGATTTTTTACAATAAGATGTACCAAAGAAATAATACAATTGAATTAAATACAAAGAAGTAAATATTAACAAAAAAAATATTTTCAGTGAAGTACATAGCTTGGAAACCTTACTGCTGCCAACCAAAAGGCAAAACCGATCGTGACTGCGTGCCCAATAAGATACCAGATGATGACCCTGTCCATCGCTTCTCCGACATAAGATGCTTGAACATGACCAGACCCGAATCTTTTCAATCGATTGGCTGTTTAAAAAATGATACAGTTCCAGACAGAGTAAGTCATGCGAATTTAAGCCAAGCAATGCGAAGTTCTTTATGATAGGTAAAGCAGGATACTTTCGTGGCAGTGTTTACTTCTTCGGGCAGTCCAATGGAAGGTTATTTTTCAAACTTTAATTTTAGTCGTTAGTGGTACCAGTTTCCTGGCAGATAGAAAAGATGTCACCAAGCACATTAGTCGCGTAAGAGATAAGTTATGACAGGTACATAGTTCAAGAGTCAGTATCTTACAGAATAACGTCACGCCTTTATTCCTCAGAACGGTAAGCAGAGATGTTTGTACCCATATCTCTATGTTCATGAAAATTGTCATAAGAGATGATTATTTCTCATAAAAGATTCACCTGATAACTAGAGAAATAGGGGTATAGGATAAGTTTTTTCCCGTTAAGACTTATTATACGTTTTCAGCTTAAAGACAAAATTTGTTGTATTTGATATTTACTACTTGTGGTCTTCATAGGATCACAAGCTATCGGTTAATTGACGAATTAGGTTACTTTCTTTTTTTTTATGAGAAATAGATGTTAACTGAGACAAGCGAAGACTAAATTGTTTATAGAACGGCTGATTTAGCTAGTTGGCTGCGAATATTTATATATATATCAACCCTTATGTGCTTTTAGATAACATCTGCCACTCCCCTGTTGGACTTGTCCGTTGTTTATGGATCCTCCAATAAAGCTGCTCAAGAGAAATTAAGAAAATTTGAAGGTGGTCTACTCAAGTTTGAAATCAGCAATGGTAAAATTTGGCCACCAACCACGAAAACACAAGCTAACGTGTGTTTTTTGAATCAGAGGCCTCAAGAAACCAGGTGCCATGATACCCGTAAGCAAAGCTTTTGTTCTTCTATTAACTAAATCATATAAGCAAAATTCAACTTTTAATTCTTATAATATTTATGTTGTAATACTTCATATGTTACCAAGCTATACCAGCTAAGCATTGCCCCGCAGTTGCCCGTGGGGTCCCGGGATAGAATAGAACCACAATTCACCATCTTCCTGTGGGAGGCATTTGTGTAACGGTGTTCGTGATTCGGCTTTAGGTGGCATAGTTTGCCATAATCATCACGCTTGGCAGGTGTCCTGGAGATTTCAGTGTAAGATGGCTGTTCTTTAGAGATCACTGCTGCCCACCTTATGATATTTTCCCTTCGTGACCTCTTACAACTTTTACAGGAAGATTTGACGGTTGCAATTATAGCCCGGCAATCCACGGGAAACTTCCTTAAAATTACATCTACAAATTATTGAAGCACATTGTTTTATCCCACGCGGGATCCGAACCCGCATCCTCTGGTTTCGTGCCAGGTGACCGATTGGAATACCAATCGGTCACCGGAAAACACTCGTTTGAGCCAAAACTTTGTCCTCCAATTGCATTATTTTAACCGTCAAATTGGACGGTGCCTTCGATAAAATTGATTTGAATTATTGTGTTTCTGAAAACGAATCATTGATTTGATATAAGATTATGACCTGGCTTGACTTTTACAAATGTTTTAACTAAAACTTCTTTTAGCTGACGATGGAACCAATACCCTGGGTGGCATCAACCTCATGACAATTTGGTTCTGGAGGATGCACAATGAGATCGCTTCTCAACTGGCACAGGTCAACCCATGCTGGAATGACGAGAAACTCTTTCAAACAGCAAGGGATATAAATATTGCTATCGCGATGCAGATGTATTACTATGAAGTGATGCCGCTTTTACTCGGTAAGATTTTCAATTATCTTATGAGCTTCTTTTGACGTCATTTTTTAAAGTAACCATACCAAAGGAAAGGTGTGCCTCACACCTGATGTTAAACGGACTAACCTCTGCCTATAACAGATGCATTTCGTCCGAACAAATTGCACTGCGCCGTTACACTGAGACATACAGTTGTTAAGTCTCTTGTGATTGTATGTATTTTCTGGCTCTCAATGACTGTTGCTGGAACATACTGCTAGGTGCTTTGTGACAGATTTTCTACTTGAGCGTGGTATCTAGCCAGGCGAGCATTCGCAAAATGCCCTTCCACCATGCCGAGAAGCTCAAGCAGGCGATGAGGATGGATCCTCATCGCCTGCTTGAGCTTGAACCATGGACCTGCGGAACGGCAGTCCATAGCTATTACTGCTCAGCGATCATTGCTTCAAAAAGGTAGAAAGAAATCGGAACTTTGTTATTGAAGGTACGGCGTTCCTCTTGACACATATTTTTAACAGTATATGTATAAAAGCTTAAAAGTTATAATAACAGGTATTTTAAAAGTCATAATACTTATCGCAAAATGTTGTACAAGTAACTAAATATAAACCAGCCGTGTCATCGCAACAACTCTTGTAAGAAACTAGTTTGATTACTTTGATCATGCCTTAGAATCTACAAAATGATCTTTGGTTTAGTAATATGTCTTTAAATAGAGAATTTCATAGATAATAATTACACCTGATATAAAAGTTCCAGATCTCTAATTTCGTTTTTGGGATAGATCTTAAGATAAATATGAGGTAAGTTAACAACATAATGGTATTAATAATAATCTATCCGAAGGATTTTGATAAAATTCAGCATAAATATATTCAGTGCCCAGAGACTGACAACAGATATGTCACGATGTAACCCCCCGTTGTAAAGATGGGTGTTGTAAAGATGGATGTTTGGTACATAAAACCTTTCATGTTATTTCTTAGAATTTAATAATAATATACATTTACCGTGTATTCAAAAGTCGTATCGTACGTTTCCACTTCAGCTGGCCTTGTTGAATCACATGCATTGCCAGATATGTGTACACATAATATCTTCAGATCATTCTTATAGAAAATACGATAATTTTTGCAGGTCGAGAAAATCTCTACAAATCTGGAGTGATAACACCATCCTTCGGATTCCGAGACATCTATGACCCTGAAGTCATACCTCAAGTATCTTTGGAATACCCATATGTACTAAGATGGCTCCATACAATGCAAGAAGGGAGAATGAAGTAAGTGCATTAAATAATTATTATATATTACTAATGATATATATAGATAAAGATAAAGGAATGAACATGTTACACTGAATCATATTGAAAAAATACTTCTATAAAAATCCCTAGACAAACTAGTTTTCACTGAATGTCTTCGTAACAACTAAAGTTTTTTAGCTATCCATAATACAATCAATAAATTCAGGTGTTACTTTGCGAAAATGGAGTATTTTAGAGAACCACTTAAAAATATTTAGATTCAATTCCGCCTAGTTCTCCTGTTAAGACGACATAAATTCATAAACGCCTGGTAGCCACACTGGTAGACATTTTGACGTGTTTCGACGATATTCTCGATCATAAAACACTTGAAATATATAAAGTTATATATATAAAGTGTTTTCCTAAAAGTTTAATATAAATTATAATGTTTTTTTTATAATTGTGCATAAAATTTTGTTGTACATTTATAACTGTTTAGGAGAAGTTATTCAGCTCTTTGGTTCTCTGATGCTGATGCTATAATATATTTTATAAGTATAAATGAGACCGGTAAGTATAAGCAATATTCCAGTAGGCAAAAAAAATATTCTTCGTAGTTGCCTCTCAGTAAAATGCTAGATAGATCAATTCACTTGTATTCTGTAAACATTTTAGATTTTACGATGCAAAAGGGCACTTTCTCAAGGAATTCCCGATAGTCAATATGACGTTGAGGACCGGAATGTTGGACGTGGATGACAACATTGTCCATATGACCCAGGGCAGTTTCAGACAAGGAGCCGCAGCCGCTGACTATATTGTGGATCCTGATGTAAGACGTGTTATATTTGTATCTCTACTCTGTAATCTTTTCCAGAATACTCAGTTTTGTTTTGACCATTTATTGCTTGCGAAAATGTTAAAAATATAACATGTTTGCATATATTTATGTTTTGGAATTTGAATAACTAATTTAAGGTTTTCCCACAAGTACGGTGTACAAATACAATGGATAGTTATTAAAAGGTAGTAAAGCGGTAGTGCGAACACTTGATTATCTTGATGAAATCCAAGTTCATTATGTCAATTTAACCAATTCAAAACTATATGATGTCCATTTATAATCAGTTTTAATTTCAGATTTCAGGAATAGGTTTAGGGCCACACCAAAGAGCGTCAGATTTAGCAACGAACGACGTTGCTAAGGCTAGATACTTTGGTTTCCAACCGTACGTCAAGTACCGGGAGTTCTGCTTCGGTAAACCAATTAAGAGTTTTGACGATCTTCAAGGAATTATTGATCCAGAGGTAAGCAAAGGTCGTATAAAATTAATAACCGTTAATAATGTCAATAATTAACGGTTTAGTCTTGAAGCACTGTTTGCCTAGCCGTTCTTAACCAATGAGCTATATTAAGCAACGTCCGCCGCGGTCATGAGTTAGATGGGTGATCGCTAGTGACATTACTGAGCACTTCCGTGCTTCGGAGGGCACGTTAAGCCGACGGTCCCGGTTGTAGTCTCAGACTGAATACAGCATGGTGGTAGGGCATTTACTTTTTAGTATCGAATGCCCGTCCGGCTGTCTATCACCCTCAAGTAGTAAATCTGACGACAAGCACCTAACGGTGTGATCCGGCAGCTTTCCTTGAGAGCCAGTAATTCTGGATAAGCCTGAATAACATCTTCGACCACATCATAACAAAATGTTTCCAGTTACAACAGTAATGTGTGTATTAGCATGATTTTTCGGTTTTCTTTTGTTTTATTTTCATTGACTATATAATTTATGTTTGTCTACTTTACAGAGAATAGAAATTCTGAAAGAGAACTATGAAAACGTCGAAGATATTGACCTCATAGCTGGTATTTGGGTGGAAAATCATATATATGGTGGTAACGCTCCATCCACATTCTTCTGTCTAGTGATAGACCAGATGCTCAGGAACGTGGTGATGGACAGACATTGGTATGAGAGGCCGGAGAGACCCAACGCTTTTACTTTTCGTGAGTATATGTTTTATATTTTTACAAATATATGTCAACCTTATACAGTAGGTACCTAGTTAAAATTGGGGTCCCTTTTTTGTGGTAATCCACAAAAAAGGGACCCCAATTATGGGATCGCCACAATATATATTTTCCACTGTGTTCTGTTGCTTCTCATATCAATTATATTATATAACCTTTTGCAGATATATCCACTATCTTTGATGAATTCTACCTTCTACTACCCCAAATCTATTCTGATTAATATCAAATGGTCTTTTCATTCTATATTTGTTATATTTGTGTTTTTGTCATTCCTCATGATGTGTCCATACCCCGGTTATATATTAGGGGGTACCCAAACTACTCAAACTTATATGTCACTGCTCCTACTTTCATGCTTATATAAAGCAAAAAAAAATATAACGATATGTATATACTTTTGTAAGTAACATTTAATGATTAAATTGTTCATGATTTTGATTGTTTACAGTACTGTTTCGTTTTTTTTTCCTTTGTTGTAAAGTTTGTTATTTCAGCCCAACTTCTGGAAATAAGAAAAATGACTATGGCAAGGTTCCTTTGTGACGTCGGTGACTCTGTTACTGAGATTCAACCAGAAGCTTTCTTGAGAATTAGCCCAGGGTGAGATATTTCAGATTTCGTAGTATGTTAATTTTAAGCACATATTTTTCTGCTTAGGAATACTTATAAATGAACGGATACTCGTATTATTGCACATCATTTCTGACACATTATCGATAATGATATGACTAAGTCTTTTAGGCTACATACCATTTCAAAGCTAAACATTGGAAACTTTCCCAGTAGCATATTACTTGCACGCCGGTTCATCGCTATTATTTACCAAAGAAGAGTTAGTTACAATTTAGTGGTAAGAGATAGACAAAGTTAACTTCAGAAAACTACTTCTGGAGTAGTTTTCTCCTGGAGTAGTTTGACCATTCTCATGACAGTTGTCAAAATCCTGTGGCAGCTATCTTAAATGCGAAACAGCGCATAAGTGCCTCAACCCCGTCAAAACTCATCTGGATCTTCAGGATGAAATCTTTTAGATTTCGTAACAATTAATATCCAGAATTACATATGGCACATTATTTTTTTATTGCAGAAATCCAATGCTGCGCTGCGATCAACTAAACAAAATAGATTATTGGCTGTGGCAGGACCCTACGTGTTTATCCGAGACCAACTGGCAGAAGTTGTTCCAATTAAAGACTCATTCAACTTATCAACATAACTACTAATAGTTTCTGAATCAGTATAAGGACTGTATTGCCCAGGTTATATTAATACCTACTTTCTACTAAATGGGCTTTATGACATTAAAAATATCTGTTTGAGATAAATAAATATTTTCCCAAGGAAAGCGGTTTATGTAATTTTAATGAAAATTTCTTATTAAAATCTAGCCTTTAAATTACAAAATCAATTCAGAAGTCTTAAATTCGTTTTAATAAAAAAAAAAAAATTGTTGTCAGATATTATCCAATATTAAAATGTCATTAAACTTTTAGATATAAACCAGATTTTATATGATATGTAAATATTATGCTTAAATTATAATGGGTTATTGAACTGTGACATTAAAAAACTTGCTAAATTGATATTCAAAATGTTTTATGACCACTACTAAAGTTTGTGTGTATGTTTATATATTTTATACTAAAATTTTTACATAGGCACAATATTACCACAATAGTGTTGAGTTACTAAGGGACAAATGTATATGTTTTACATTAAGGGCTTTTTTCTGTTTGTTTTTTTTTTAATGTGGTATCGAAGCTTATTATTTTATAGTAAAATCGCGAGCACTTCAAAGGATTGTAAATAGAACTCTGCCTGTAGCGAGAAATTCTATATAAGCCATCCCGAGAATAAAATATTTTGGCATGAGTAACACACACTTAAGTAAAAAATAAAATACTCGAAACTCACCTGTAGAGACAATAATATTTTTTTTTTATTTGTATTATTATAATAATTAGAACGCTTACAATGCAATTACATTTATTATAATAATTATAATTATAATAAATTACTTAATATATTTATAATCATGTCTCATGTTATTCTTTTGAATATTTTACGTAAATATGCTTATCTATAAATAATCTTTGTAGAATCTGTTAAAACAGTTTGGGTCTCCTTGTTTGTCTCCCTTCCTTCATCCATTGTTTCACGCCGTAACCTCGCTTAGTCATTCCTAATACAAGGTATGAATATGTTACTTATCACCTGTTTTCGAAGTCATCTATAACCACTATTTTAAGTATATTATTTATAGTGGTTTATGGAGCTCGTTGTACCTGTTTAACTGCATGTATTATTATAGATAAACATTTCTTGAAACCTGCATGTCTTACTGGTTGGTTTTCATCCAATTGTTTTGTTATTCTTTCGAACAGTATTTGGAAAAGACTGTATGTTTCATATGAGGCTTATAAGATGTTAGTTACTTATCTATTATTTATTCTCTTTTTTATGAATTATTTATATGTTTGCCTTCCTCCACTGGCCCGGATTATTTTTTGAGCTAAAATGCTTTTGGAGATGATCTTAACTAATATATGGCTTATGTCTTTAATTGTACCACGAATCAGTTGATTATTGATTTTATTTGGACCTGGCGTTTCGTGTGATTTTTGGGTATTTATTGCTTTCCCTACCTAATTTCGCATCCTGTATTCTATAATTGTTTTAATTTCATGAATTCCTTAAGGTTATTACTGACCCGAACTGAAAATACTTTAGTGGCTATATTAACCAGCAAGTTTAACATAAGTGCTTTAGAATATTGCGTAGTTATTTAGGGAGTACAATAATATTGTTTGTTACTCCCAACAACATATCTTTTTTTTTACTTGATAGGTTAGCCTTTGACCAATATCTCACCCGATGATATGTTCGAAGATGTTATTCAAGCTTACCTAGAATTACTGGCTCTAAAGGACAGCTGCCGGAATACACCATTAGGTGCATGGCGACAGATTTTCTACTTGAAAATGCTAGCAAGCCAGGCGGGCTTTCGCAAATTGCCCTACCACCATACTATAACGATTGCCATCCTAAGACAATAACCGGGACCGAAGACTTAACGTGCCCTCCGAAGCACGGAAGCACTCAGTAGTCACTAGCGGTCACCTATCTAAGTCATGGCCGCGGGAGACGTTGCTTAACTTAACTGATCGGTTAAGAACGGCTAAGCAAACTTTGCTAAGAGTGCTTCAACCACAAGACCTATCGCGAACTCAAAATAAATGTTTTATTAATATCTCAGAATAATCTGTATTGAAAAATACGAGTATCATGTATTATATAATATAATATTAAAAAAACCGGTAAAAGTAAAAATAATGAGTTTGTCATTTAATGAAAAACAAATTTGTTTTAATAAATAATTATAATTCAGCCTCTGAATAGAAAAGAGCTCCTCCATTTAATTTTGTACATACTCGTGCCTACTTATTGTAGTAGGAACCCGTATCAAAGTAAGGAGGGAAATTGCGGAGTTCTTTAACGATTTCCTTCCCAATTTCACGCGCGAACAGCGCTGGGCCCTCGTTATCTGCAGAATAAATTAATCTGACAACTTATCCTGGGTCAATACAAGGGCTTCTGTTGTGACATGAGGACCTCTGAAAAAGCTCTTAGGTATAAAAAAATATTAAATGTTTACGGCCAACCTTATGTCGGATGGCCAAATGTCATGATTTCAGTATTTCAACGATACTATTTAATTAAAAGGCGTTCAATTGATGGAAACTGTTTAGACTCGCATTTTGAATATTTCATTTAAAAGTAATTCATTTGATTTCCACAAAAAAAGATGACATTCGAAAGCGGAGGCAGTTTTGGAGGCTCATTCCGTGCAGAGCTCTGGTTCAGTCAAGACGTAGTAAAGATTATAATATTGTCTTGGTCTAGTCTCGTGGTGTAAGGACGTTACTGTACCTAATACGCAAAGTGCCATGTATAATGTATAATATACGACAGTACTACATCTATACATTGTTTGACAGTAAGCCTACCCGAATTGTGGAATATAAGAGAAGTAAATATAGCAGTTCTAACATGGTAAGTATGAGTGTTTGTTACACTTATTATTTAAAAAAGTTATTTTTAATATTTTTAAGCAATGATGGTCGAGCGGTAACAGCTATCGACTGCCGTGCTGCATGTCCATGGTTCGATGTGATCCCCACCGCCAGCTTGAGCTTCACCGCATTTTGGAAGAGCATTTGCGAATTCTCGCGTCGCCAAGCATCTAACAGTATGTTTCGGCTGCTGTCCTTGAAAGTCAGAAAAATTACAGGCACATGAGACTTTATAACTGTGTGTCTCTGCATGAATTGCTCTGCGATTGCGCAGTGCAATTCATTCGGACGAAATGTACAATTATGCTGTAGGCAGAGGTTAATCCACTTAACATCAGGTGGCCTCGTGCTTATTCTGTCACAATCACATAAAAAAGTGAGGATATTTGAATTTGTGATGGCAAATATGGCAATATCACTTTAAACTGTCACTTAGATACTCTATCGTTGGAAACCGTGAGCTTGAGCTCTGCCCCTCGATGGTTAGATATTTTGATAAAACCGGCCTGAATAACAGCCATCTTCAAGTAGCAAATCTATATCTAAGATCTTGATGGTGTGTTTCGACAACTGTCATATCTAGTACTTGTGTGGTCTTCAAGTTAATAATATAATTAACTGCTTGTAAAAAATAGTTGCGTGGGCGAACGCCTATATGTGCAAATATTATTATATTGGCGATACATTTTCTATCTTAGGGTAAATGGCCAGGTAAATATGGAGCTTTTGCTTAGCTTGAAGATAGAAGTAGAACTCGAACCCACAATAACAGCATATGAAACTACTACGACGATATCACAGTTTTTTTTTAATCATTAAATATATATTTTGTATTATGTCCAGGGACATTTTCATAATGCATAATAATAAGCCATTTTGCGGAATACGCCTGTCTAATTACTATACTTAAGAGAAAAATCCGGCCTCAATCACATAACGGTTTGTGCCGCCAACTGTTCTTCAATTTAGTTTAACCGAAGAAATTTATTATTATCCTGTGATCCTGTGTTCAAAGCAACTTCGAGAAATATTATATATTATAGAAGTATCAAGCGGTCAGGCCAGTGTACCTCAACTACATCATCACTCAACAAAAAGGTTAGGGCGAAAGCTAATTTATCAGCTTTAAAAAGAAAAATCAAATAGAAGCAGCAGCAGCCAACAAATTGTCCCAGACAACTATAATAATACCCTTACAACTATTTTAAATTCCAATAGTATTGATATTAATAGCTTGAATAAAGCGTACATTCTTACAACAATCTTGAATTTACTGATTTTATAAATCCATTCGCTATTCTACTTTAAAACAAGCACTAAGCAAACGCAAAACTACTGTCGCATCCATCAGTGACATTCGTGCCGTTACCATAGCAACCTACCCTAACCTACCCTACAAAGGAAAAACCTAATAAAAACACTTCTTACACAAAATTATCATAAAACATCAACGCAAGCCGTAGCCTCATACACATAGGGTATATTTTAAAGTTTTCGGCGTGTTTAAAGCATGGTAATAATCTTAAGTCTAAACGTATAAACAGGCTTCCCTCCTTACTTGTTTAGTAATACAATACTTTTCTATATCAAAGGGAAAATGTGCGATGACAGTTTTATTTTACAAGGTTCGCTTCACTTTTATTTTATTAATGCAGTTAAGGAACACCGTTTATGACACGATATTTTCTGTGCCGGAGATGGTGGTGTTTTCTACTAGCGTGAATTGTGTTATGCTATTCTTTTGTTTCATATTTCTAAATATTTTATGTTTACCTTTATTTTATTTCAAGTCCATATTTTCAATTTCGAGTGAACTTGCTACTCACAGTTTATGCACCAATCCCGCGAGAAAGAATTACGCGCTAATTACGAAGCCTTGAATGCAAAGAGAGATAGACCTAAAATTGACGGTTTGGGTGTTAATCAATGGGTGGAAAGTAAACGACGTAAGTGACAAACAAGTAAATCATTAATATCGTAGGAACTATCAAAACATAATAAAAACGATCTTTCGTATGACTAGTTATTATAATTGTCCAACAAATTGTAGAAAAAAATATTCTTTTCACACATTGAAATAGAAACGTATATCGAAAAAATTGTCAATCATATGTCTAGCCATACAACATTTATAATTATTTTAGCTTGTATTTTACTAAATTAGAACCCTAAAGTTAAAATAATCTTAGTCATATAAATCAAAAATATAAGTTGTGGGACCTTTGAGAGAGGAGATAAAAATTTAGATGATTTTAATTTTTTTCTAAAGTATCGCCTTATATGAGGCTTGAAAATTTGGTGAAACTAGATGTATAAACTCATTATGTTCCTTACTGTTCCGAGAGATAAAAAGCTTGTTTTTTAGTTTATCTTGGTTATCATCTCGGTATCCATAAGTTTTGGTTGAACACACCAGAAATACCAGAAAGAAGTAGGTAAATATTCTAAATACTCAATTAATCACACAAAATGAAAAATACAATAAAATTAAAATAAGGCGCGTAATAAACGCCACAGACCTTTTGAAGCGCTCGTAGTGAAGTTTGCTTAGCCGTACTGAACCGATCAGCAAAGTTAAGCAACGTCCGCCGCGGTCATGACTTGGATGTGTGGCCGCTGATGACATTACTACTGAGCGCTTCCGTGCTTCGGAGGGCACGCTAAGCTACGTCACGGTTGTTTTCTTAGGATGGTAGTCGTTAGAGCATGGTAGTAGGGCATTTTGCGAATGCCCGTCTGGCCAGCTACCAACCTCAAGTATAAATCCTGTCGCCAAACACCTTTTTTTTTATTGCTGATGGTAAGCCTTTGAGCACAATCTCACCTGATGGTAAGTGATGATGTGGTCGAAGGTGTTTTTTTTTTTTTTTTTTTTATTTGGTTTTGTTCATTTTCCACAGACTCCGGGGTCCGTGCCATTTTTGAAGTTAACAGAGAATTTATTTAGTAATTACATTAATAGGGGGAGCATTCTTACATACTAGGGGAACACAATTTCAAGGAATTCACTATTACTAAACAGTTGCAAACAGATTTGCACTGGCATTCCGAACGGACCAGTGTCCTCAAGCAGCACTCGTTCACGAGTTGACTCGCGTGCCAGCCATCGTCCTCCTCAACCATTTTTGAGGGAAGAGGGCGACCCGACACACGATGCCACTGCTTGCCAACACATTTTCGTGAGCATGACTGTTCCGAATGCCTGCACGAATCCGCTTGCTAAAGGGGGAGAAAACTATAACTAAGTACTAAATTTAACACTACAATAAAAAGTGGACTTTGAAATTTTCTTAGTCTGCGTCTCCGACGTCCATTCCCACCAGGGCCTCTATCACCACACTGTTGCGATCTCTGATTGCCATCTTCAGGTTGTAATCGCGGATATCTTTGCGTCTTGCAGCCACCGCTCTCCGAACGAACCGTCCAATAGCATCATTTGCGTCGTCAGCGTAGTACGTGAAAGTCCCGGTGTGCCTTGAGACTGCGACTACTGCATGTGGGACGCTCTCGTGCAGCTTCATTCTATCCTTGGTCTTTATTGCGATAACTGACTCGTATGTCAGTCCCTGTGCTTCGTGGATTGTGAGGATACGAGATCCCATGCCTGCTCCGTAACCCTCGTTGGTCAGGGTCTCTTTTTCTTCCTGTGTGTGAACCAGGAACAGGGTGTTTGGGATGGTTTTGGGGATTTTCGCATCCGTATATCCTTTCTGCTCTAGGGACTGGATACGGTGAGCCGAGGAATATATACCTGAGTATATTTCCCTCAGCGCGTACGCGACATCCATTGGGTTCCGGTGCGTGCACAGCAACTCTTGGCTGATGTTTGTGACCAAGTTTGGGCGATTGTACCTTATCTCGAAGAGATCTTCTCTGTCGATATAAGGTAACTGATTTACATCTCCGATGAGGACACGTTCGCTTACTCCAGACAACCTTGAAGCCATCACTATGGCCCCGAAATGGTTTATGAGAGCTTCATCCACCAAGAGGCGGCTGTAGCTCTCCTTCTTCTTAAAACCATTTACGAGGACCGAAGCCATGGTGCGCACTTTGGTCTTTGCCAAGTCACCGATTCGGTGCGCAAGCTTCTCCCTCAGGTCTTTGGCTGCCTCTATGGGCTGCCAAAGACCTGAGCTCTATGGCTGGTCGAAGGTGTTAACAGGCTTAACCTATAATTACTGGCTCTCAAGGACAGCTGCTGGAACACACCATTAGGTGCTTGGCGACAGATTTTCTACTTGAGGGTGGTAGCTACCCAGGCGGGCATTCGCAAAAATGCCCTTCCACCATGCAGTGAAGCTCATGCCCGCGGCGGGATTCGAACCATGGATCTGCTGCGCGGCAGTCCATAGCCAAAACCACTGAGCTATGATTGCTTCAAAATAATATTTTATGGGTGAAAGATGACATTTGAAATACACCTAACGGTTTGTTCCGGCAGCTGTCCTTGAGAGCCAGTAATTCTAGGTTAAGCCTGTTAACACCTTCGACCACATCATCACTTACCTATAAGGCATAAAAAATACCTATTATATTAAAATATGTTGTAAACGCTTCAATTTTATCAATTATTTTGAAGAAAAAAGAACTTAACAAGGAGGCTTCGAGCACACGACCATCTTGGACAGATGGAAATGAATTCGAATTAATCATTTGCACTTGTTGATGTAACGATTCTAGGTCAATTAGTATTGAATTTAGATATAGCGCCATCTACTATTCAGTAGAGCAAATTTTTAAAGGAACTCGTTCCATTCGCGATTTGCAATGCCGTAAGGATAAAATAAATATTGTTTAGATCCCAACTATGAGATTTGAAAACTTGTTAAATAGAGTATATATGGTATATCATTATCAACAGCCATGATGTCTAACCGTTGCACAAATGCCTCCCTAATTAGGGATGCTTTGCTAATCACTCGGAAGGGTCTCGGGAATCTTTTTTTATTTTTTTTCTTATAGTTAAGCCACAATCTCACCTGATAGTTAGTGATGATGAGGTCGAAGGTGTTTACAGGCTTAACCTAGAATTACTATCTCTCAAGGGCAGCTGCCGGAACACAGCGTTAGGTGCTTGGTGACAGATTTTCTACTAGAGGGTGGTAGCTAGCCAGGTGGGAAATTGCAAAATGCCCTACCACTATGCTATAACGATTGCCATCCCAAGACAACAACCGGGACCGAAAACTTAAAATGCCCTCCGAAGCACGGAAGCGCTCAGAAGTGACAAGCTTAAGCACGCAGCGGGATTCGAACCATGGACCTGCTGAGCGGCAGACCATAGCCAATTCCACTGAGCCATCACTGCTTAAAAATCGCGGTGTCAGATAACAGCTCTTCAGAAGGCACTGTTTCCCTTCTGATTTCTAAATTATTCCGTTTCAGAAATCAAACACATTAAAAAAATGGTCTACAATAAATAGAAAACATCTACATCTAAAAACAAATAACTTTAATATAAACAAAGCAGAGCTCAGTCTTCATATAAAAGCGCGTCTGCAAAGGCTCTTGTAGTTTCATATTGTGCATAATATTGCGAGTAATATCATTTCTTCGGCAGACTTATAACAGAAATATTGCGAAATACAGCAGCCGCACAAGTGTGCCTCTTTGATTTGTTATGAACTTATTTATTATTGCAATACGGGATTATATTTGCAAAATTGTGTAGGTATAAAAGGAAATTCAAATACTGCAAGTACACTGTGGTAGCTTTTATGGGTGATTTTGTTTGTATAGCTTCGCTTTGACAACATTTTTTTTGTCGATTGGTAAGCCTTTGACACAACCTCACCTGATGAAAAGTGATGATGTGGTCGAAGGTGTTAACAGGCTCAACCTAGGATCACTGGCTCTCAATGACAGCTGCCGGAACGCACCGCAAGGTTCTTGGCGACAGATTTTTTACTTTAGGTTGCGAGCCTAGCGGGCATTCGCAAAATTTCCTTCCACCATGAGAAGCTCAAGCCCGCGGAGAATGTGCCTTGGGTCTAAGTACAGATGCCGGAACATCCCCTTGGATTAGTTTACGACAGATTTTCTACTTGGATAATAGCTAGCCAGACGTATATTCGCCTTATGCTCTACCGCCACGCAAAGTATCTAATTGCAGGCTGTCCAAATGACGTAGCCTAACGACTGTCTGGCAACACTTATGTAGTTAATATTGAAAGCGAGGACTGTGAACTAACCAATCTACACAGCGTGATCCTATAACGAAACGGTGATTTTATGATTGGAAGATACTGGCACAGGCCTATGAGTCTGGAAGGTAATCTTATTACAAGGATTCTATATTGATTGTGGTAC
This sequence comes from Plagodis dolabraria, assembly GCA_963854805.1. Taxonomy (NCBI): domain Eukaryota; kingdom Metazoa; phylum Arthropoda; class Insecta; order Lepidoptera; family Geometridae; genus Plagodis; species Plagodis dolabraria. Next base: position 4,753,428 of record OY978443.1, on the reverse strand, counting down.
CATGCCACGTGAAGTCGACAATGATGATGATGCTGGATGACAGCGGTATCCGGGGTAGTATACCTAAAGATGATACCGCGGTGGCGGACGTATCCCAATAATGACGAGGTAACCTAACTAGCGAAGTCCGATGTCCGGAATCAATAATGAAGAAATTGTTCTGCAAGGCGAGGACTGGTATGGCTATAGGGGGTGGACAGAAGCCATTTCGGAGGTCACTCCCCCATAAACTGTGAATGAAAAAATAACCAAGATTATTCTAATGATTTCTGTCTTCTCATTTTCACGATACCCACATGTATATGATATGGTATTCATTTTTAGGTCCATGGTTTGAATCCCGCAGCAGGCTTGAGCGTCGTTATAGCATGATAGAAGGACATTTTACGAATGACCGCCTGGCTAGCGACCACTCTCAAGCCTGTCGCCAAGCACCTAACAGTGTGTTCAGGCAGCAGTCCGTGAGAGCCAGTGAAATTACAGGCACATGAGACTTAAAAACTATGTCTCAAGATAATCTGGTGTTGCCGCCAAAACCATATAACATGATTCAATTTTTGCGCGCATTAGCATCCTACCACAATTCTCTTTCTTTTGGTTTATCGCGTTGGCAGTCATATCCCAAGATCCCTCACTTCTATATGTTATCCCTTTCCCACGCACGCCTAGAGCATATTTGCCTCTCGCTTATCACGTGAGGCATCCATTGCATCAGTACGTTGTCAAATCTGGTCGAGGCAACTGCTAACCGCAGAACAGTACGGCAGAGAATATGTTAACCAAACAGTTTACAATTTAACGTTTATATAGACAGAAATATAGTGAAATAGGACTAAAGGTGAACACAAACGCGAGTGACGTGAGGTTTTTGCTGTGAAAGCGCCGCGCCCAGGCTAGCACATTGCTGGCGTGCGCATTTGGCCAGACAAGGAGTAGCACAACTATACCAGATCTTCACAAGCAGCGGAGAAAGGAGACAAGGTAGGCGTGCATGTCCTATTTTCCTGTAACCCTGTGTTTTTTAACCTTTAGCTGCCAACCGGTCTACCCTCTAACTATATATCTGTCGCCGCACCGCGAACCAGCCCTATAGAAACGCATTTTCAAATACAGTCCACACCCGCCGGAGTCTCATGATTTCTTGTCTTGACTCCACGCTCCAGATTCTTAGGAACCTGGATCATTGAGAAAGACCTTCTCAATTTCCCATAACCGCTCCGCAAGTTGGCGTCATAACCTCGTGGCGCCTACAATAGGTGCAGTGCAATTTGTGACTAGTGACGAAATGGATCTGTTATATGCAGAGGCTAGTCTGCTTAACGTCAGGTGGAATAACATAAAAAAAAATTAATTGCTATTCCCACGTTATGAGAGCTCTGCCATTAAACCTGATGATGTCGAGAAGAAGCCTTACATGATCTCCGACATATGTTTTATACAAATAGGTATAATGTTAAACTACTGACCATATCAGCAAACTTTGATATCCTCTCCATCCAAAGGTTGTCTCGAGGAGGTCCGTAATTAGCGATAAGATTGTCCTGAATGTGTTTGTCTTTTCCACATATGAAATGAGGTATCGAATTTTTGTGTCGTATTGTAAATGTAACAATACTCTTAAAGTAACGAGCTAGTACTATTCAAATGTATGTTGCTTGTAGGGAATATTTTCCTAAAGAAGGATATTGCAAAATGCAGATTTCACATACAAAAATATGAAAAATAATGTAGATCCACAACAATAGGAAACAATCAACCAGTGTAACGAAATAAAAATGCTTCGGTATGCGCCTGACAGATGTCTGTAGCAGTGCCCGCGCTATACAACTGTATACAGGGTGCTTACAATTTGAAGAAATATTTTATTTATTTAATAGATGTGCGCGCCCCACGGTTTCAACGATGGCAAGTATTATATATATTAAACCAGGACCTACACAATATACCGTATCAGTACTTAATATTATAAATGCGAAAGTAACTCTGTCTGTCTGTTACGCTTTCACGCCAAAACTACTGGACCGATTTGAATGAAATTTTGTATGGAAATAGTTTGAGACCCGGGAAAAAACATAGGATAGTTTTTATCCAACTGCGCAAAAAGAGGTTAATTTTTTTGCGCGATAACCGACACTCGCGCGGTCGGAGCCGCGCCCGGAAAGCTAGTATAATATTTATAATACATTAGTAATTTGCCCGCTTCCTTTTCTGCTAGATAGAAGTAATTGAAGTGACCGCGATCTGTCACAATATAGCGTTTAATCCTAAATAGGCCTGTGAATTTTCGCCTATTCAACAGTTTCCATTCGTAAGCAGTAATAGTCACACACGAGTTCTTCAGTACATCCCCATCTTTCGCCGCATCTACATCTCATATTTACCGACTTTCTATTTCTATGTAATGTACTGAATTATTTTCCTGAAGAAATCTCGTCATATGTAAGTTTATTAAAGATCATTTTGGGAATATCGGCTTCAAAATTCAGAATTTTTAGAAAAACAAATCTGCTATTCTCCAAAAAAAGCTTTTAGTTACCGAAACTTACGTTACGTTTCATTGTTGTTTTTTTCCTCAAGAAATAATTAATGGTAGGAACTTAATTATTTTAAAATTATCTTCTTTTATCTCAATAACAATAAATTTGTGAAAGTTTAAAATTATAATATGAATATAAATTAATATTTTTTTCAATTATTATCTCATGCTAAGCGATATTACCTACTTGAAATCAGGGGATTTTTTTTTCACCACTAAATTCTTGACTCGAGAATAATTCAAACTTGCGTCCACTGGCTTTATGCACCGGGTTGCCTTTACCGATCGGCCATAGAATCTGGCTGGACAAACTAAATTTGTGCTCTAATTAATGTAATATTTTCCGTCATGAAGGACAATGCGACCATTAACCAAACTAGTAGACTTTTACGAATTTTACGACGGGAAAAATTATATTCATGTGCGGTATTCAAATCCGTGTCATCCAGCCCTAAAACCGGGGTATGTCTGACCGACTGAGCTAACATGACATATTGCTCGCGTCATCCCCATACGACGTGAGGAAAACTTAGAGTTATGAGTCATATGTCATGTTATTTCAGTCGGTCAGAGCATACCTTGGCTATATGGGTGAATGACGCGGGTTCAAAACGCACATGACTGTAATTGTTCCTCTCGCAAATTTCGCAGAGCATGTGTTATAGCAAAAAATTAATTATACTAAACATCATCTGACCGAAAGAAATGTTTTTTACCACCTACCTACTTTTCTAGACAAGCAATTTAAAATGTGATTTTTGTTAGCGCGCGGTAGTTTTGAAATCATTTCATCCAAAATGGACTCTCAAGGATAGCTTCCGGAATATACCGATGATCACATGGTTGCTTATACAGGGTTATTGGTAATATTCTAACAACCTCTTAGGGGTGACATCTGCTAGTCCTAACAAATATTTTGAGATTTTTTTTTTGTTTAGAAAATAAACACAAACTATTTTTCGTGTTTTTATGTGTTTTTGACGGAATAAGTGCGAGGCCCATCTAATGTTAAAAGTTTCATGTGCCTGTAATGTATTATTTCATATTTTGTATTACTTTGCTTGACGTAAATATTCAGTCTCTATTCAAAGAGTGCATGGCGCAGTGCAGTGTTGCCGCGTTGCCTCGTGAACGCTCTTGGCCCGGCGTAATAATATTATTCCATTTTTTTTCAAAACATATATAAAAATATCTCAAAATGTTTGTTAGGACTAGCAGATGTCAACCCTAAGAGGTTGTCAGCATATTACCAATAACCCTGTATAATAATTAGGACAATTTGCTCCATCAACACAAAACTTGATTTTGCGAAATTTTAGAGCTGTATTCACGATGTTTTTTTTCTATAGAGAGAAATATATGGAACCGTGTTTTTGGGTCAGCCATATTATATGCCATATCCTCTAGATTTATTTCATTAATATCGGTAAGGCTTTCGAAAAACATGATAATATAGTTTCTTTTTGAGACTTACTCCATTTTAAAATGACTTTGTTATTTTTATTCTAAAGTTACGCGTACTACTCAATCAATACCTCAAAATAATAGTAATCAAACCTACCCTTACGGCCACGTGTCATGATCATTAGAAACAGACGCGGGTGGCGAGTGGCAAGGGTGTGTGAATAATCATTGGGGTGGCTAATCGGAGTGACTGGTGTGTGACAGGGTGGAATGCTGTCCGAACCTTACGGGGTGTGTACTGATTATTGCGATAATTGTTTGTATGTAACAAGGGGTGTGGTTTAAAAATTGACAGGTATGTCAGTTGCAATTTTGCACATTTAAACATTATATCGAACAGGCCGTTTCACGGCTGCTGGAGTAGACATATGTCTAAGCAGTCTAAGTATTCATGTTTTGGCAGAAATATAATGTTTTTGTAATAGGAAGCGATCATATTGCCTTCTACGGGATATAGTGTCTGGCTCCAGACTGGATATTAAACTTTCTCTGTAGGAGTTGCAATCCTAAAACGAACTTATCCTAACTTCTGTTTCTTCATCATAGTAATTTGATGACATGTGTTATGATGTTATCGCTTCCGCACAAAAATAATTGTCGTTCTCATTTTTTTATTTTACGTAAAGTAAAACGTAATTCTTGGTGTTTTTTTACTGCTGATATATTGGTGACATTAAAATTTGTATTTTCACACTAATCAAATGCTCGCCTGGCAAGCTACCAGCCTCAAGTGGAAAATCTATCGCCAAGCACTTAACAGTGAGTTCCAGTAAGAGCCAGCAAAAAAATTACAGCCACTTGAGACTTGACAACTGAATGTGCCGAAAAGAAGGGTTGTGACGAACTAAATCTGTTATAGGCAAATGTTACCGTTTAACATCAGGTGCGCCTTGTGCTTGTTCCGGCTCAATACCATAAAATAAAACTCAATGATGATCTGGTCAAAAGGCACACTGACTAAGTCTAGAACAGAAACTAGCTCTCAGTGCACGTTTCAAATTCAAATTTGGTAAGAGACATGTTAACCGCAATGTCTCATGAGTAGAAAGATGAAGATCAATGTCGTCATATAAAATATATTTTCACACTAGAGATTGAGTAAATGTATAACTAAATTAGCCTTGAGTTATGTATACGCAAGTAAGCCTACAAGCAGGTACTTGTGCTGTCAACTAATTGTGGTATCCAATTATTCGGTAGAGGCCACAAATTGGCGGCAACTGGCGACAGGCGCCGGCAATGTGGACGGTTATTTGCACAATTATACGCTGCGATGCTTGTTAGTATTAGCTTAATATTACATTATGATTGTTGACTTCATAACTATAAAGCCCAAGTTTTAGCCTAACAAGATAAAACTAAACAGACCCTATGTTTATACGATCAAAATTGATTTTCATTTCTCATACTCGGAAAGGAGTGTTTGTTTAATCTGAGTAGCGGGTGGGAGATTCTGCTTCCCACCTAAGGGCGGGAAAACTCATAGTAATTACTTCCCTCTTAAGGGCGGGAATGAATTTTAAAAATATAACCATATCTATTAAGGTTAAGGATATACAAAAAAAAATATATGAAAAAAGGCGATAAAAATAAAGCGATGGCCGTGTGAATTAAAAAAAAAACTTTTAAGCGGGATGGCCCGCGGTGGCGAATAGGTGTGTTCCACATGTGAAATTTAAAAAAAGATTATAATTTGGCGGGATACTAAGTACATCTGTAAACTGTACCGAAATTCAAAATCTTGGTTTTATGGACTAATATTTGATAAAAATGAGTTCAAGCGATTCTGTGATGTTAACTCCAGATTCGGTTAAATATGAGGCAAATACAGTTATTGAAAATCTTTTGCCAGAAATTTCAATGGATAGATACTTAAATACATACAACAATTTTATGAAGTGGCGAGCAGACAAGAAAATTAAATCATTTTCTGAGAGTGTGCTTCTTACATATTTCAATGGAATATCTAACAAAATACAGCCTTCTACGCTATGGAGCAGGTATTCAAGCAAAATAATTGAGACTATAAATGTACGGCCTAGTTCTTCACAACCTACAACTTTAAGGGATTCTCCGCTGCCATAGGTTTTACCGTCTAATCAAATACCAGAGTCTCCAACTTTTACTCACATCCAGAACAGCCAAATTTGTCACAATATATCAAACAGCGTAAATATTCCACACAACAGCGTAAATATTCCACATAAAAATTTAAATTTAACATTCACAAATTGTGCTAACTTTTCAATTAATTTTAAACAGTCTCACTTATTTCATTTTTGTCAATAAATATTTTAGCAAGACTAGTATCTTTTACTTTCCTTATATTCAAAATGAAAAGTAGAGTGCTTAACGCGGGTGAAAGTCATCAATTCCTACTCGGACTATGGCCACCCTCGCTACGCTCGGGCGTCTAAATACCTCGTATGGGAATTGATTCCTTTCGACCCTTGTATAACAATCTACTATTCCAAGTGGGATCGTGCCGGCTGGACCCGTCTGCTAGAAGAACAAAATAACATCATTATTTTGCCTATTCTTCTCACCATCCTCAACTTTTTGGTTTGCTGTCGCCTTCAAACACTCATACAGAAGACTTTCTTTATTTTCGGTGCCATGTTCCATCACAATATCATACACAGCATATTAACATCGGTAAAAATGTACTTTAACAAAAAAAAATGGTACATCAAACAACTGAGTTTTGTTCTAAGGCGAGTTATGAGGAATCATCTAAGTGTCATCCAAATCGATTCTGTCGTCAAAACGTGAGCAATATCCTCACTCACTCATTTACATGCATTCTTGTTTATAATATCAGCGTATGTACAACACGTTGTTCTTTTCATACAAAGTAAGTTTTTTTTCTACTTTTAACTCGTGGAATTACTTCGCACTTTGTAGCGGATGTGTCACATTTCATTGATATAAATGTCAATAGAGATCGCTGGAATCGATCAACATTCTGTAGACGCGTGGACGAGACACGCGATTTTAATGCGTGTCGGGTGCGGAGCTATACCGATGAGCGTCTTCAACGCTGCGTTTTTCATATGTTTTTTCATGTGTTATGCAATCCGGTGCTTTGTGAGACGATATTTGAAAAAGTTATTTACAAATTAGTTGTGCCTGTTTTCAGTAAATAAAAGGCAGTTTCAAAATAATAAGTGGGCATAAAAATGTAAACCTTTTTTAATTTCGTTTGCCCAGTAATTTCACTTGGTACAGTGTTTTGTCAGTGTCGCTGTAGTTTTTGCACATTACTAATTCAAGGTAAGTACAATATTGTACTGTGCTGACCAAGGCGGACTCTTGCTGTGGCTAGCAACCATCGCTTATTGAAAAGTAAGCACAATCATACATTATTTCTCAGTTCGTGAACGACGAACCGTGCACACGCTTACACACGATCCCCACCTTGCGCTCTCGTCGACTGCAGGGTTGCTAAACCTTTTATTAATTATTGTTGTGATTCCACCGACGCGACGACTCACTATGTTTAAATGTATACGCTGTGATGCTGAATTCCGTGACGGAGCAGAGTGTTCTAGTTGCATGGGTCAGTTTGACTTTCCCTGTGCTGGTATCACCGAACAAGGATATCGAAGGTTGGGTGAGAGGAAAAGTACCTGGAAGTGTACGTCCTGCAAAAGTTTGAAGACTCCCGCAGCGAGGTCTCCGACGCCAGCAGATATGGATGCCGTGATGGCGGAACTGAAAGACTTGTCTCTTAAGATGGCAATCCTCCCTGCTTTGGATGCGAGCGTAAAGACCATAAAAGGTGAATTGGCTGAACTTAGGGGCATAAAACCAGAACTTACAGAAATTAAAAACTCAATTGAATTTGTGGATCGTAGGATCGTCGGATTATCCGACAAAATAATTGAGATGGAAAAAGAGATCCAATCACTGATCAAAACAAAACATGATGTTCACTACTTAGAAGCTCAGATCCAGGAGAACGAGCAGAGATCACGCCTCAACAATGTTGAAATTAAAGGAGTTCCTGTCACCAGCTCCGAGAACCTGTTTGACATCGTCAGCAAGATTGGGTTACACGTTGGCTGCACGATCTCGAAGGAACATATCAATTACATTGCTAGAGTCCCTATGCGAAACGACAAAAATAATAAAACCATAGTGGTTGCGATCCATAGTAGATACGTAAAGGAGAACTTCATAGCCGCTGCTAAAAAATGTACTACACTGGCTGGTGATTTAGGGCTTCCAGGTGTAAATCGCATCTATGTCAACGACCATCTCACGGTGGAGAATAAAATACTTCTCAGTAAAGTGAAATGGCGAAAGACCGGGGGTTTGCTTTTACATGGGTCAAAGGATGCAAAATCTTCGTTCGGAAAAATACAGGTTCCCCTTTGATCATTATAAAAACGGAATTGGATTTAAAAAAACTATAAAACTTACAAGTATGTTTTTAGTGTTGTCTCCTGATGATGTGTTTATTGTGCTCAAAAACATCTATCACCTAATGTTGTTAACGCCTACCTCGTTTACCGGTTTATGCCTCAAGTTATACGCAGTCACAGTGCGCCTGCCTATTATGCTCTTATCGCTGCAGCAGCTACCTGTAAGTCAGCTAACCATTTGCTACCACCTTGTAGGGTTTTAATTTTTCACTAAGCTTTTCTTTTGTGTAATAATAATATAGTTTGTACTAACAATCATTTCCATAATTTATCTGATGATGCTTTATCCTTGATTTCATTCTAAACGTAGGTATATGTCTGCAACTTGGTACATTATATACTCAGCACTGCCTCACTCGAATATGTACATATTACTCATATTATGCGCACGTTTCGTTGTGCGTATAGTTATAGGGATTCTTATTGAGCTCTAGATGGTTCTTATGGTAGTTTTTCCACGTAGATTTTAGTTGTTTCTCGTAAATAAGTTCTTGTGTTTATATATCTTTGCTACTTGAGTGGTACTATTCTTTTACTTTTGATTTTCATATAAATAGGTTTATTTCATCTCGTTATATGCTCTTTGCGACTTTAATAAGTCCTTATTATCCTGGACACTGAAGCTTTTATCTGAAAATTTACAAAATGAATAGAATATGACGCAGATTTGTGCTGATTTTTGGTTCTAGACATGCTGATAACTTTTCCTTTGTTTGCTTAGGGCTTTGCAAGCCAAAACGAGAAAAATAAGGTTGGGCTCTAGTTATATCTCACTTAATTATAGGAATGTATAAAATTAGCCTACAAAGAAAGTTAAAAAATAAATAGGAAATAAAAATAAAGAGAAAATCTAGCCGGCGGAATTTATGTGGAACCAGGAGCGCTTCGCCAGGAACGTAGAATAGATAGCAGCAGAGCAGAAGCGGGTGCGCCTCTTTGCAGGAGAGTGGAGGCAGGCACACCTCACCAACACTTCGCCAGGAACGTGCGTAGAGAGCAGCAGAGTAGACGCGGGTGCGCCTCTCTGCATGCAGGAGAGTGGAGGCAAGCAGAGGTAGGAGGGCCTCGCCACAGGAAAGAGGAGGCAGGTACACCTCACCAGCACCTGGTTACCTTGATTTGCTGGTCCGCGTATGTGTTTGTGGACTGACTCCGGTGAGCTGGTGGGAGAGAAAGGAATTAAGAACGGAGATAAGGGTGGCCGCGCTTGAGGGGCTTCGCCACGTAGCTCCCACCAACTTCAGGAGCACCGGATGTAGGGCCGCGTCGAGAGGGCTGCGCCAGTCTAGTCTTCCAGTGTTGGACCAGCAATCTTCTCAGGTGACTTCAGTTGTTCAGTGAGGGTTTCTTCCTGTACTGTATTTTAATTTTAGACTTTCTTGAAATCCAAGCAAAGAATGATCGAAGAAGCCGAATGTTCCGTTTATATAGGGCCGCCTGGCTTTAAAATCGGAACCAAGAACGTTAGGTTTTAATTCTTAGTTGCTAGCAATATTTGACATAAAATCACCAAATTTTGAATGCAACCTCATAAATTTTAGAAGAAATCGTCGTTTGACAACGCAATTTTGACTCAAGACAGTGTCATTTTTGACATGTTTACATTTGTGGAAAACCAAAAATATGAGGATAAATGCTATGAATATAGTAAAAACAAACATACCAGCGTATAGAGAAAAATGCGACTGATATAATATCAAAAATCACAAAAATAAGTGATTTAGGCTATAAAACAGGTAACCGTTGTAATTACTATCATAAAAATACTGTTTCTAGATAGAACAATGCATTCCACACATCACCAGCTAAAAATTTCATAAAACCATTCATTTTTCCCACAGAAACATCAACTCGAAAATGTATGATGTTGAAACGAAAACCTATCTAGTTTTCTCGTTTTGGCTTGCAAAGCCCTAAGCAAACAAAGGAAAAGTTATCAGCATGTCTAGAACCAAAAATCAGCACAAATCTGCGTCATATTCTATTCATTTTGTAAATTTTCAGATAAAAGCTTCAGTGTCCAGGATAATAAGGACTTATTAAAGTCGCAAAGAGCATATAACGAGATGAAATAAACCTATATATATGAAAATCAAAAGTAAAAGAATAGTACCACTCAAGTAGCAAAGATATATAAACACAAGAACTTATTTACGAGAAACAACTAAAATCTACGTGGAAAAACTACCATAAGAACCATCTAGAGCTCAATAAGAATCCCTATAACTATACGCACAACGAAACGTGCGCATAATATGAGTAATATGTACATATTCGAGTGAGGCAGTGCTGAGTATATAATGTACCAAGTTGCAGACATATACCTACGTTTAGAATGAAATCAAGGATAAAGCATCATCAGATAAATTATGGAAATGATTGTTAGTACAAACTATATTATTATTACACAAAAGAAAAGCTTAGTGAAAAATTAAAACCCTACAACCTTCTTTGTTTCTATAATAGTTTTATTGCTACTGCGCTATATTCATTCATGACATTATTATTTGCTACTTTAAGCTTTCTGCCAATTATTCTCTTCTTACCTTCTCTGCCTTTACAAAGATTAATAAACTTATCTGTTAATAATGATGCCGATTAACATATATTATCAAAATGTCCGCGGCTTACGCACAAAAACTGCGATATTTTATAGGAATATAAATCTTGCCTCATATGATGTTATCTGCCTTACAGAAACGTGGCTTAACGATAGTATAAGCAGTACTGAGTTGTTTGATGACAGATTTATTGTTATAAGGCAAGACCGTAATTACGAAAAAACTAATCAATCGCGGGGAGGCGGAGTTTTAATAGCTGTACGTCGTGAGCTTGCGGTCGAATGCCATACCGAGTGGTCATCATCGGCCGAGGATATATGGGTAACATTAACAATGCATACCCGTAAGCCACGTACTAGTTACAAAATGCATATCTGTGTTGCTTACATTTGTGATCAAAACGAAGGTTATAATATGACCTTACAGCGTTCACACTTTATACATAACCTAACTGACGTCGTTCTGAATAACGCAGCTGACAAAGTGTTAGTGTTAGGGGATTTTAACTTACCGTATATACTGTGGACTATGGGCGATGATGGCATCTCACTCACTCCGAGCAATATTCAAGGCCTGGACCAAATTGATATATTTGACAACTTAAATACGTGTAATTTACTTCAATATAACTCATTTACTAATATCAATGACCGTGTGCTAGACTTAATATTTTCTAATCATGATATTATGGTAAAGTGTTGTGATGCACCCTTAGTTAGTGAAGATCCTCACCACAAATCGTTGGTAGTCACGGCTGATTTTGTCCAGCTTCATACAATCAAGCCGTTAGCATACACTAAGTTTTTATATCATAATGCCAATTTTCACTCAATTAGTGCAGAACTTGATAGTCATAACTGGTTTGCTGAATTAAACGAGGGAAGTGTTGAGGATGCTGTTTCTTTATTTTATACTACTCTTTACAACCTACGTAATAAATACATAATATCAAAAACAGTTACTCCGTCTCGTAAATACCCTCTTTGGTATAAGCGACCTCTAATTAAATTACTAAAAGAAAAACATAAATATCACACAAAATTTAAAATTTACGGTAACACTTATGACCATAACTCGTACTTGATTTTGAAAGAGCGTGCTCGCGTTATGGAAAGTGAAATGTTTAACACTTATATCAATAACATTGAAAACTGTATAAAAGATAACCCACGTGCGTTCTGGTCATACGTGAAAAGTAAGAACCAATCTAGTACTTATCCCTCCGTGCTTCAGTACGGTAACCACTCGTCTGACCAGGGCGATGAAATATGTAACATGTTCGGTGAATATTTTCATTCTACCTTTCTTAGCGATGACATGCAGTCTGAACCCGAATCTGAGACCGTTTCCCCTCACTTATGCACATCGTCTGCCGATATTGGTAATATAGATGTATCGGATGGTTATGTGCATAAATTGTTAAAATCACTTGATCTTAATAAATCAGCAGGACCTGACAATATCCCCGCAATATTTATTGTCAACTGTGCCAGTAGCTTAGCCTTACCTATTTCCATTTTGTATAGGCGTTCCTTGAATGAAGGTATAGTACCTAAAGTCTGGAAAACCGCCTACATAACGCCAATACATAAAAAAGGACCCAAAAATAAGATTGAAAATTATAGGCCTATTTCTAAATTATGTTTATTCGCTAAGGTTTTAGAAAAACTCGTTTATGCCCAAGTCTATCCCTCACTTAAACATAGTCTTGACCCTAACCAGCACGGGTTCTTAAAGGGTAGGTCTACCACGTCCAATCTACAGTTATGTAGTGAATTCTTGTCTCGTTATATGTCTGAGCCCTCTCAAGTAGATGTAATCTACACGGACTATAGTAAATGTTTCGATCGTATAGACCATTTAATTCTTTTAGAGAAACTTCTCAAAATAGGCATAAGAGGCAACTTATTCAGATGGTTCTCTTCCTATGTTCGTAATCGATGTCAGACTATTGTTTTGAGTGGGTATTCCTCTTCTCCAATGAGGATACCTTCCGGTGTACCGCAGGGATCCTTACTTGGTCCTTTACTCTTTACAATTTTTGTAAATGACATTTCCTCGTGTTTTAAACACTCTAAAATATTACTTTATGCAGATGACATGAAAATCCTTCATCCCATAAAAAGTATTGACGATGCAATCAACCTCCAGACTGATCTTAACCGTTTCCAAAACTATTGTATACTCAATAAACTACATCTTAATGTCACTAAATGTTATGTCTGCTCATTTACTCGTAAACCTGATATTTTAAAGTTTGATTACTCAATACAAAACATGCCTTTGTCTAGAGTCAAAACGATAAAAGATTTAGGCGTGACTTTTGACAGTAAGCTTTTATTTGACGAACACATTCATACTATAATAAATAAAGCATCAAAAGCATTAGGTTTTGTTCTTAGGATGTCTTCTGAGTTTTCCAATATAAAAACAATAAAAATTCTATACTGTGCCTACGTAAGAAGTCATCTTGAGTATTGTTCTCAAGTATGGAACCCATGTTATGATATTTATATATCTCGCCTGGAAAAAATTCAGTCTAGATTTCTACGTTATTTGCAATTTCGTGCAAAGATCTATTTACCCGACTATAATTCGAGATGCCGCAAATTTCATTTCCTGCCTCTCCAGGAACGGAGAGAAATAGCTGACCTTTCATATCTTTTTAGCATAGCAAATGGCTCAGTTGACTGCTCGGGGCTGCTGCATCAACTTGGACTACGCACTAATATTAGAACAAGGAATCCGAAACTTCTTGATATACCGCTTTCTAAGACTAATTACAGGCAGAACACATATTTGATTCGGGCGTGCAGATGTTTTAATAACCTTCGTAGCGAACTTGACATAGATATATTCTTTACTTCCTCGGCTAAACTGAAAAGTACCCTATGTAGTAAGTTTTTCGGAGGCTAAGTTAGCTTTTTTATCTGTATTATAATGTAATAGCATTAACAATTACATCTTCATCTATCTTGTAATGTTCCTAAATATTGTTTAGTAGTCTATATGGCAACATCCAACGTGTTGCTTATTATGATTATAAGCTAAATTTAATTATTATTATCAATAGCGCTTTAATATGTAGTATATATATATATATATATCCAATCAAGTAAATTTTCCAGAATATCTACAGGAAGCACATATTGAGAATAATAATAACAATATCGACGATATTGTGATACAATTTATATATTTTTTCTCAATGTGTAAATATTATGGTTATTTTGTTTGTATCTGTGTCACTGATAATTAACTTTGTTTATTTTTTTTTTGAAACATGAAAAATAAACAAAGCTATAAAACATTCATCACTTACAAGTATGTTTATTAACGTAAATATTGTTGTCTCTTCATGATGTGTTTATTGTGCTCAAAAACATCTGCCACCAAATGTTGTTATCCCCTGCCTTGTATACCGGTTTGCTCTTCAAGTTATATGCAGTCACCGTGCGCCCGACTATTGTTCTCTTATCGCTGCAGCTATCTGTTAGTCGGCTGACGATTTGCTACCGCTTCCTTTGTTTCGATAATAGTTTTATTGCCACTGTGCTATATTCATTTATGACAAAATTGCTTTGCTTTTTTGAGCAATTACAGGCAGAACACATTTTTGATTCGGGTGTGCAGATGTTTTAATAACTTAGATTTTTATTTTTATTTTTATTATAACGTAATAGCATTAACAATTAAATCTTAATATTACCTGTAATGTTCCTTAATATTATTTAGTAGTCGTTCATTAACTTTGATCTTTTTGTAAATTTAGTTGCTATATGTGGAAATTTTTAATTAGCCTTCAGATATTTATAAGTTACGTTTGTTATTCCTAGAAAGCTGTTAATTTCCCTAAAATTGTTAAATAAATAAATAAATAAATATATTTTAAATCAGCACCGTGTCTTCTATAAAGCGTTCTGAAGTTTATTCGACTCCTTGAAATTGTGAAATTTTTAACTATCCTACAAATCTTTACCACTACCTTTAGAATTTTGCCGTGCATGGAAAGCGACCGCAGCAACATATCTGCAAGTGCAATTATCCAACTATAAAAGAAATTAGAGAAAAATAAGTATGTAAACATACATTTTGCTGTGTTGACCCGCTTCAACGTTCCCGACGCTCGTCTGCATTGCAACGGTAAGCAGCATGTTCGACACGTTTTGCCATCACTTACTGACATTATCTGTGTATGTGCGAATTCTTCGTCTGGTGTATTTCCTATCATTTGTTACTCTGTGTTGCTGATCGATGCACTCAAATTGACTTGTTTACGACTTTCCTGTCATATACGTTATTTTACAAGTTCTATATTACCATACAACATTGTGTGAGTTTTTTTTACACGACTGCCCAGAAAATGGGAGCTATGTTTTCAGGGTTCATGTATGTATGTATGTGAGTTTTTTTATTCCACCACAACGTCTTAACGGCTTAAGCGATTTTGATGTAAGAGATATTGTTAGATTTGTCTTAATAACCCAAGTGACACAGTTGAGTTGAGGTAAAAAAAATGTTATCTTCCAAACCCATCGAGAGGGGTATCAAAATGAAGAGCTTTAAAAATAAATCCATAACAATATATCTCTTAGTTTTAATTTAATGGAATGATAAATCGCTTAAGGAAAATAAATAATTTGCAGTCGGATTTTTAACTTTTTTAATTAATTTGTACTTGTTTATGAATAAGCTAGTAAGTTTTTGACCATTTTCTCACCTAGAATTAGGTGATGATGTTGATCAAAGATAGGAACAATCTGTGAGCTAATTAGAAGAGAGCTAGCGAGGACAGTTGCATAAGATGATGGTATAAGAGATATGACAGTATAAAGACCTTTTTGTATAAATAAGCCTGTACTTATTGATTGGTGATACATGGGCCCATGTGGAAGTCGCATATATCACCCTCAGGTTTTTATTTTAGTTAAAGTTTTTAGTTTGTTTGTAGTTTTAAAATTATTTGAAAAAATAAATCTGTATTGGAATAAGTATCTATTTTCACGTTTAGAGATAAAATAAATAATAATTACCATTAGTCCATTTAATATTTTATCTCTAAACGTGAAAATAGATATTACTATACAAATTGATTTTTCCAATAATTTTGAAACTACACAACTTGCAAAACTGCAATGGAAAAGTGGCACACCAAAGCATAGATTTTAAGGTAGGTCACCTCGTTAGAGATCTGTCTAGGCTAGCTCACCTTAGTCCAATGTCATCGAATTCCTAGAATAATCTGTCTAAATGGGAGGTGATTATCAATTAAACATTGATCAATTATAAAAATACTTTTAAAAATAATGCTATTCAAAAGAAAAGAACATTAGGCGTTTTTTATAAATATCCAGTATTAATGCCCTTTCGATTGGTGAATCATATACGTAGATACCTCACCTAATTCCTTCTCAGAACTAGAGGACATAAACCCAGTGTAAGTCCGGTTTCAACAAGAAGGTCTTGGTGGCCTAATAATAAATTAAACATTTATTAATAATCAAATAGTTTTTTATTCATTTTCAAAATGTAATCCTTGGTTTATACATTTTCGGACCCTATTTCGGCCGTACAATATCTCTGTTTTCATTGTTTCAAAGATTTTAACCATTTTATTTACTAAATGCCCGTGACGTTATTTTTTCAGTTTACTTCTTCCCCATATTCGGAATCATTCTTTAACTACGCAAAATATACACCATATGCCCAAAGAGAAGAAAGAACCTCTCGATACTTTGTAGAAACATCCCATACAGAAGCTTAACAAAGCTCTCATTGCAAACCAAAACAGTCAATATGAATCAACCTTGCTACCATTAATGATGGTGCTTAGCATCGTCAAATATAGCGTAGAGAAACCAAATTATCAAAGAAACGATCAAGGTATGATTTACGTCATTATTAGTATAAAAAAGACATTGATTTTTCTTCACGTACTCACCAAATAGATTCAAATAAGCCCTACCTCGTTACCTACATTAATCTACCTTTCATCCCTTCACACCTTTCTCAAAGTTTAACGCTGACTTGGAGTAAAGTCCCTGAATGCCCTTTAATTTGGATCGCAAACTGCCAGTTAGACTACCGACGCCTGTTAGCAACTAGTTTGCGGTCGGAGTGGTTGTAACGAGCTTGACGTCATTTATTTTGAAGTATGTCTAAATAGTTAATACTATGCATAGAAACAATTGTATACAGTAATTCTCCTATACCTAGATAATAATAATAAAATATCAAGTGTTTGCACGTGGAACACCTCGCACAACACCTGGATACTGTTTATGTGAAAACATCTTACATGGAACACCTAAGGTTTTCGGGTGTTCTACTGGCAATTATCGGTCAAGCTCTACAGTTGTTCTGCAATATTAGTTACGATTCACACGTCGCATACTCTTTTATTTTCAGATTTTTTATGGTAATATTCTTTACATCAGAGCAGCGTCTGCGAGCTTCCCGCAGCGGTGAGCTGGGTGGGGGCGGAGCGAGCGCAGCGCTGCTAGTGCTGGGTGATAAGGTCGGAAGACGGTGGACCTAGTTCATCTACTTACTGGCTCTCAAGGACAGCTGCCGGAACACATCGTTAGGTGCTTGGCGACAGATTGTCTATCTGAGGATGGTAGCTAGCCAGGTGGGCATTCGCAAAATGCCCTACCACCATGCTATAACGACTGCCATCCTAAGACAACAACTGGGACCGACGGCTTAACGTGCCCTCCGAAGCACGGAAGCGGTAACTACTGAGCAGTAGTCATGTCACCAGCGCCGGTCACCCAACCGAGGCGGACGCGTTGCTTAGCTTTGCTGATTGGTTCAGCAGCTAAGCAAACTTCGCTACGAGCGCTTCACTAAAATCAAAAAATAAAACACAATTTTAATAAAGTAGAATAAATTAGTCGATTGATCCACGCTCAAGCGGCTAGTTCAGATGCTCTGTGAGTCCGAAGTATTTATAACCTCGGGAAAATCACCATCCTTTAGTTATTATTATTATCATTACACTTGGCATTTTATATAGTTTTGATGACATTAGAATAATATCGTACTATCAGATATGAAAGCAGATTCCAAAGGTCCGGAAGTAGGCACTTATTCTACAGGCACGTTAAACTTAACATCTTTGTCTCAGTGTGGTGGGCGAAGTGCAGTTCGTTGCTTGTGCGGAAGGCATCTGTTATGGGCATAGGTTACCGCTCAACACCAGGCGCGTTCTTGCTTGGTCCATCACTTTCAATCAATATCTGCAAAACCATTTAACCAAAATTCAAATAATTACAAAACGCTTAGCAAACCGTTCACACTCACAAAATCACACGTTTCCGAACGCGTTTGAAAGCCTTTTCCAATCATAAATCACACGGCAAACTCACTAATAGAAAAGTTACAACGGCGCTTTTGAACGCACCTGACGCCATTTTGAAATTAATTCGTAGCTCACGCTGGTGATTGCCGTACCCCACTTCGATATTTGAATTTTTGTTTAGATATTATAAAACCATTTTAGGTTCGGCGTTGATTTATGCGAGTATCCTTTTATTATTTTTTTCCTCTGGTATTCTGAACAGTTGGTACGCCATTCATAATTTTTCAAGCAGTGATAAAAAGGATAATTTATATAAAACCACACAATAAGATTTTGATGTTATATGGCATGATGGTTTTTGTACATTTCTGTCTTGGCTTTCAAGGACATAGGTACAGTGAAAGTTGAAGTATGAAAGAAGCGTTAGATAAAAGTTTACATCTAATCAATTAAATAAGAATTCTTGTACTCTAATTTGTAAAAGTTATTTTCGCTTGGCACGTAATAGTGCTTGGCATCATATTTAGAAATTTAAGTCAAAAGGTATCTGACAAACTATTGTCAGATACCTAAATATGAATGCAAATCCTTATTATTTTACCCGCTTGTCTGTTATACCAGGTGGTCTTTTACGGCTTTAAACAAATGGCCGTTTTGGTGGGTACCAAAGCAGATACCTATACCCAATAGATACCTACTTAAACACACTTTTTCGAGCCTCATTCTATTTGGTTTGCTGGAAGAAAACTCTTTTCAGGGTTAAGCTCGCCTATGTACATGTATAATATTAATAACCAATCTGTAAACAACTCATTTTGTGTAAAATAAAGAATTTATTTGAATTTATACATCGAAATTTCGTGTAACAAGTTTAGATTTTTTGATACAACAAATAGTCCTCCCCAATATTGTCAACTTTGATAGCCCCCATGTATTTATTATTATATATGAAAAAAAAATTTAACATAAGCTTCAGTGTAATTCTTTTTTACTTTGCTTTAGCTGTCGTGAAAAATAATTTAATTAAATTTCAAGTCACTTGCATTTCCACTTTGGGTTAACGTTTCTCATGAGTTATCAAGCTTTCAGATTTTTCGTGACTTACAAATATTCAGACACTAAATGAATTCAAATAAGGCTCGGTTTTGAGTTATTGGTTCAAATAGACATGGTTTAATTTGAGAGTCTATCCATAATCGTGACACATCTTAAAGAGAGACAATGAAGCCATTTTGAAATATATATATATATATATATATATAGTTAAGATGAGAAAGATGAACATAGAAGCAAATACTTACTTGCGCGAAGTAACTCTCTTACCATATGCATGACGTCTCACTGCGCAACATAGAAATAACAATTTAATAAAATGATTCTTGGTTACGTAAACATTAACATAACAAAGAAATT
The DNA here is from genome assembly GCA_963854805.1 of Plagodis dolabraria. Classification (NCBI taxonomy): domain Eukaryota; kingdom Metazoa; phylum Arthropoda; class Insecta; order Lepidoptera; family Geometridae; genus Plagodis; species Plagodis dolabraria. The sequence goes on along the minus strand of OY978443.1, from coordinate 4,733,724 downwards.
AATTAGTTTTATATTGAAAGCTCATCTGCGTGAAGTCATAAATAACTAAATGGAAATACATTTAGTTCAGGAACCACGGACGATGGAGTTTTCCATCCCGGGAGGTTTAATTTCCGTTTTGGAAATCGTTACTCGTGGTCACCCTACATGCACCTTTATATGGCAAGTAAGTGGATTTATATTAATCTATCATTGAAGCAGTGATGGCCTAGTGGTAATGGCTATGGACAGAAGAAAACATATTTTTTGAATTGATAAGCTAACCTTTGATCATTACAAATTTACGATAGAAAAAAATATAGTCATGTGCGGGATTCGTTCGATTAAAATTATAAGGTTGCGTCATCATTTAAAACCAATTGCAAGATTGGTGGATGGACGCGGGTTCGAATCCCGCACATGACTATATCTTTTTTTTCTCGTAACTTAGTAATTTTGTAATGTAATCCGGAGAGCAGGCGTTACTGCTAATATAATAATATTAAAATAACCTTCGACCAATTTCTCACTTGATGGTAAGTGATTATTTCATCACTAGATACACAGATAAAGGTCAAATATGTTTCCAGGCTAACAAAGAATTACTTTTTCTCAAAGACAGCTACCGGAATACACCGTTACGTGCTTGGCGATATATTTTCTACGCTCCGGTTGTAGTTAACCAGGTGGACATTCGCAAAATATCCTACAAGGATGGCAGTCGTTATAGCTATGGTGCTATAACGACTGCAAGCTTTAATGTGCACTCTTAAGCACGTACATGCTTAGTATTAATGGCACTAGCGGTCACTCATCCAAGTCATGACCGCAGAGGACGTTGCTGAACTAAGTCGTATCGGTTATAAATGGCTAAGTAAGCTATGAGCGTTTCGTATCGAGGTCCTTGGTTCATATTCCCTTACGGCACGGGGTTGATCTTCACTATATGGTGATAGGGCATATCAAGAATGCCTGTCTGCAGGCTAATACTGCTACTTTACAAAATTACAAATTAATGAGAGGAATAATTTAAGTCATGTGCGGGATTCGAACCCGCGTCCATCCACCCCTTTAGCCGGGGTATGCTCTAATCCAATTGAGCTAACATGACAATATAAATAACTTAATTTTTTCCTGTCGTTCTTTTTAACTACACGAATTACGAATCCCGCACATGACTTAAATTTTGCCTCTTATAAATTTATAATTTTGTAATGTAATCCGCAGAGCAAGCGTTATTGCAAATATAAAAATATTAAAAAAATAATACTGCTACTTCTACCCTCTAGTAGAAAATGTGTCACTAAGCAACTAACGGTACGTTCCGGCAGTTTTCAAGCGCCAATTTGAAATAGTTTATACTCACATCTTACCAGTTTGAGCTCATTTCGGAGATGTCGGGCTGCGTAGGGTTTAATTTTAAAGATGAAGATTTTTTTATGCTACTGTGATGGAAAAAGCACGAAGCCCACCTGGTGTTAAGCGTTTACCTTTGCCTATAATAGACGCAGTTCGTCACCATTGGCGAATTCTACTGCGCCTATCAACCCGAGCTAAAGTTGTTAAGTGTCATATGCATATACTTACACCGCCATCTTCAAACCGGAACAAAGTAATGTGAACACAACTGCTAGCGGCAGAAATAGGAAAGAGTTTATTGCATCTTTAGTCAAAGCAACTTAATGAAGCCCGATAAAACAGTAGAAGCTTATCAAATTTCAATTCACTTTAATTTAAACTTACCAAACAAATTGAAGGGTCCCGGAAGCAATTAAGCCCAATTTATTAGAAATACCATCGTCACAACTAAACCCCATAGAGTTGTTTATTACAACCAACATGCACGCACTTATGGGAATGTATGAGATACATGGACGATACATAAAAAAACAAGTATGATTTGGTTTCTTAAGGGGGAGTAGGTTGGTAGGATGAATAGTACGAGTACTATTTTATAGTTAGCCTGAACAACATCTTCGACCACATCATCAGTTACCATCAGGTGAGATAGTGGTCGTAGGCTAACTATGAGCAATAAAAAAAGAGTACGTTTATGTATTGCCGCTTTAAATATTTACCGACGGTATGTCTTTATGAGACTTCCCCGTGGGATGCCGGGTTAGAATTGCACAACCCCATATCATTCCGTGGGTGTCGTAAGAGGCAACTAAGGGAAAAATACTGGAAAGGGGGCAGCAGCGCCTTCTAAAGAACTGCCAACATACACTGCGATCCCAAGACGCCTGTCAAGCGTAGGTATTATCGCAAATACCCCCTCAATTGGGGAGGCTGTGTTCAGCAGTGAACGATCTAGCTGATACAGTATGTCTTTATGAACAAAATGCTACTAAATACTACTAGGTATATATACAATAGACAGCTATTTTGACAACCTATAGGCTATGACAGACTTACTTTACATACGTAATTTTACAGGGTTATTATAAAATGCTAACAACCTCTTAGATTATTAGACTTCTGTTAGTCCTAACAAACATTTTAGTAGTTTTTTTATGTGTTTGTGACTAAATAAGCACGAGGACCACCTGATGTTAAAAGTCTCATGTGTCTGTAATATATTATTTCTTATATTGAAAATCTGTCGCCAAGCACCTAACGGTGTGTTCCGGCAGCTGTCCTTGAGAGCCAGTAACTCTAGGTTAGTCTGAAAAACATCCTCGACCACATCATCACTTACCATCAGGTGAGATAGTGGTCAAAGGCTAACCTATCAGGCATAAAAAAAAAAAAAAAAATATTTCATTACTTTTCTCGATTTATGTAATCAAACTTATATTCAAAAGCAGCGCGGTGCGGTCCAGTGTTGCCGCGGAGGGCGCTTTTAGCACTGAGTAGGCATTGTCTTTTACTACGAGACACAGAACTTTATAGTGTCAGACAGTACTAAATAAACTTAATGTTTTAGGATTTGAGTCACCTGATGGTATGCGTCAGGTTATAGTGTACCGTAAGACAGGAGTGATGAACTGCTTCGAGGCAGAATTATATTACCTACTGCGGTGGTACCCACCAAAACGGACTTGCTGAAGAGTTCTACCACCTGGTGAATAGGTAATAATATACACATGAGAAAAATTAACTTTTAATTAACTTATTAGCGATGCCGGTACATACATTGCCTTAACACCATACACAAAATGAAGAAGTTAATAATATTTTTACGACAAACAACACGAAAAAGGCGGTAACAGATCCTGAACTATTTTGGATGCGATCCAAACATATGACACATCCTTGCGGGGAGTTTGGAATGACACTCAATTCAATATCGCAGTTTCGTTCATAAATATAGGAAGTTGGAATTTGTTACGTTGACAGTTTTGTTGGTAATTTATTGAGACTTCCGTGCCTTTTTATTTTATAAAGAATATTTGTGAATTTGGAACGCATCTTGCACTGAGTTGTTTCACAGAACAAAATACTGTGTAGTAGAAATTGCCACCTTAATCCATAAGTACGTTCTTCTTTATTTCTAAATATGATGCCAAGCACTATCGCGTGCTAAGCGAGAATCATATTTTACAAATTAGTGGAGTACAAAATTGTATGTCCAAGGCGGGAATCGAATCCTTTCTTCTGAAGGAATGAATGTGTTGAATGAGCAGCATCCCACTACTTGTGCCGAGGGTAGTAAAGAGCTAGTACATTATTCACACAAAAGTAGAGCTATCATCTTAAAGCTCGTTATTATCTGAAATATATTATGAGTGGAGAGGTTTTTTTATTGTAGTTTTATAAGAATTCGCCATTTCTTGACAACTAATGTTACCTCACAGTTTTTTTTTTTTTTTGCTGATAGGTAAGCTTTTGACCACAATCTCACGTGATGGTAAGTGATGATGTGGTCGAAGGTGTTAACAGGCTTAACCTAGAATGACTGGCTCTCAAAGACAGCTGCCGGAACACACCGTTAGGTGCTTGGCGACAGATTTTCAACTTGAGGGTGGTCGCTAGCCAGGCGGGCATTCGCAAAAATGCCCTTCCACCATGCGGTGAAGCTCAAGCCCGCGGCGGGATTCGAACCATGGACCTGCTGCGCGGCAGTCCATACCCAAAGCCACTGAGCTATCACTGCTTCATTTTATGTTATTGTGACGGAACAAACACGAGGCCCTCCTGACTTTAAGCGGAGTAGCCTCTGCCTATAACAGACGCATTTCGTTACAAGTGAGGAATTACACTGCGCCTGTTGATGACAGATTTTCTGTTGAGGGTGGTAGCTAGCCAGGCGAGCATTTTCAAAACTCGGTGAATCTCAACTGATGGTAGTCGACCACGTAACTCAAGTAATGATGTGGTCGAAGATGTTGTTCAGGCTAACCTAGAATTACTGGCTCTCAAGGACAGCTGCCGGAACACACCGTTAGGTGCTTGGTGACAGATTTTCTACTTGAGGGTGGTAGTTAGTCAGGCCGTGTGTCAGACCAGTCAGACCATGGTGGTGACTGCCATCGTAAGACACAACCGGGACCAAAGGCTTAACTTGCCCTCCGAAGCACGGAAGCCCTCTCTATTTTGTAAAAAAATATAATAAAAGAAGAAGAGATTACATATCGTAGTACAATTCGAGCACAGAACATTCAGAGCAAAGAGTTTTTTTTTGTGGTTGCGTTCGGAACACTGGACTATCGGCCTCCTGCGCACATCATGTCGCCAAGCACCTACGATATGCAAATTTTCTCCTCGTGGGTGGGAGATAGCCAGGTAAGCATTCATTAAATGCTAAGGCATTTGCAATTTGATACGGTGGTAGGTACCACTGTACCAAATTAGTGAGTGAGTAATTACACCATGCAATTATCGTGAGTTATTATTAAAGAAATGTTCATTACAGAAAAGTGAATTCAATAATATCTCGTTATAATATTAATCAGCAGTTGTGAGAAAGCCACCATTAATCTATCACAGTGGCACACGGCAAAAGGAATGAATAATGGCCATATTACTCGGAAAATGTACAGCTTTGACGGTTATTTTGTTGGACTTCATTTGTGTGCTCTATTTCAAGCGAATTCTTGTTAGTAGAAACTCAGACATCATATTTGTCATAAGTGTTCAAATGATTGTAGATACCATTTTCAAGACTTAATTTAAGCGTTGCCCGTGGGGTACTGGGCTAGAATTGAAACCCCCCATATCTTCCTGGTGAGTCTGAGGGTATTTTTTTATTGTGATGGAACAAATTCGAGGCCCACCTGATGTTAAGCGGACTAACCTCTGCCTATAACAATTGAATTTCGTCCCAAGTCACGAATTGCACTGCCCCCGTCACCTTGAAACAAAGTTCTTAAGTCTCATGTCTCTGTAATTACATGTAGAACGTCTTACCCTTCCACACTAGTAGTAGAACTTCCATTGATGATCCTCGATGTGACGATTTTATTTTTGTTAAATATTTCAGTTTCTCGTGACAGTCACTATTCTTAGTACTCGAAAACTTATTCAACCACACAACTGGCACAACGCATATCGCGCGCCTTTTTTTGACACCCTTGCTGTTATACTATTCTGTATGACTACACAAAGAATAATGTTATTTATTTAGTCATGACCCTATCGTTTAATGAATAGATTCAGGAGTTACTTTGCGGAAATCCATATTAAATAATAACAAATATTTTTAAAAGTATCTTAAGAAAACATTAAATAATATTTAAATAAAACACTTAAAAAAGTATAAAAATATATATCTAGTGACAATTCCGCCCAATTTTCATGTTATCTACGTGACGTCACAAACATCACGCAGCCCAACCGGAAGAATATCCGACTAGTTTTGCTTCTAAACGAGGTATTGAGTCACCGAGCGCACGATCGTTGAGTCTCCATCGTGCGCTCGGTGAGTCAAGACCTCCTGAAGATGCTTTATTTAGAAGCGAAACTAGTCGGATATTCTTCCGGTTAGGCTGCGTGACTACACGACTAGATATATATTTTTATACTTTTTTAAGTGTTATATTTAAATATTATTTAATGTTTTCTTAAGATACTTTTAAAATATTTGTTATAACCATATCGTTTCTTATTTTGTATCCTTTCATGTTACCATTTTCATTTATATATCGTTTTTCATATTATAATTTCTTCTGAAAATCTCGAATTATTATCTGAATTCTAAAGAAAATATTTATACATCGATTTATTACTTTAATTTTTTTTTTAAATCATGCCGGATGCTAACAATTAAGAGGTGACGAATGGAAAAATACAAAAATGTGGACAGCGGCCTTTTGAAGAACTTTCTCCTACTGAATAATTTTCCTACACTGAATAATTCCCCAATTCCAATTCAAGAAGTTCTCCAAGACGCCTGCGGCTTTGTTCAACGATGGAATTTTCCGGCCGTTGATTGGATGTGAATTTTAGCATCCAGAAGGGTGAGGCGAGGTGACTAAAGAGAGTGCCCACGGAGCACCAGTTTTGTTTCGGTTCCAGGTAGTAGTCGAGCCAGTTGCCATCTTCGGCCCAATTCTAGACCTGGATCCGATACTCAAGGTGGTGTACGAGGTGCTGGTTCAAGTCCTGCTAGAAGTTTTTTTTTACTATCCCAAAAAAATAATAGTTTAAAATTAATCGCTGTGTACAGGACTAAGGACCGTTTTCAGTGAAAATAATGTTTTCACATGTTTTTGTGTTATTACAGGTGAGATTTTTTACCGATCCCAATTAAGTAGAATAATAATATATATTTATACGAGTATGATAGTTATTTGTATAAAGTCATTTATTTCCATTTTAATTAAACACATACGTCTATGTATACCCACGACTAAATAATATTATAATCAAGTTAATTAACAGAATGTGTAGACGTAGACGCTTAAATCGTAACTCATTTACAATTAAGCTTACGAGATTCCCCATTACGTATTCAGGGGCTAGAACTATTTGCATAAGGTAACGTATTATGCTGTATGTTAACGAACTATATTAACTAACTATACTTGGTATAGTTAACTAAGTGTGTGGTTGATGAAACTGAATTTGAGAGTCAATGAAGCGGTTGGCTTAAACTGTCTTCTGTTGCGTATGAAATATTGTTTCATTTTCTTGGTTACAAGTTCAACCTACAAAATATGAGTGAATTGAAGAGATGTTTGTAATGGTTTTTAAGCTGGTTTGAAAATCTATGTCAAAATTTTAAGTTCTTTTTGTAGAAAAAAAAACCGACTTCAAACATAATATACGCATAATTCGGTATAATACAAATACTGCTCGTCAGATCTCACTCAAATTTAGATGGGACCATATGATAAGTACCAGCTTTCGAATGTAAAAAAATTGGCCAAGTGCGAGTCGGACTCGCGCACGAAGATTTCCGTACAATAAGCTATACGACTTCATATTTTAACCTTTTTTTGTTTTAACGTGCGCGAGTCCGACTCGCATTTGGTCAACTTTTTGTATTAATTGTTATATCAGAAATACATCATCTGTGAAAATTTCAACTATCTAGCTATCACCGTTCTAGATACAGCCTGGTGACAGACGGACGGACAGCGAAGTCTCTGTAATAGGGTCCCGTTTTTACCCTTTGGGTACGGAACCCTAAAAATCATCAAATCGGTACACACTGTAAAGGAGTTACAAGGTAATGCACACAAAAAACCAGTCGAATTGAGAACGTTTTCCTTTGATCTTTCTTTTGATAAAAAAAAAATTACGCTGCAGAATACATACACTAAAATATTTAATAACTTGATTTAATTAAGTTTCAATACTCTAACTCACATTTATTATAAGGTTTCTCACATTATACTATGCTATTACTGTAAATCGTGATATATCAAATAATTAATGCACGCTTTTCAGTGTTATTAATTGATTTCGTTTGTTTAAATTAATAACAAGTATTCTTCAGTTATACATACAATAAAAATATATACGTACAATATAGACTGTGTGTTAGACTCTTGATCGTGCGCTCGGTGAGTCAAGACCCCTTGAAGATGCTTCGTTTAGAAGCGAAACTAGTTGAATATTCTTCCGGTTAGGCTGCGTGGCGTTTGTGACGTCACGTGGGCATAACAGGAAAATTTGGCGGAATTGTCACTAGATATATATCTTTTTTAAGTGTTTCATTAAAATTTTATTTAATCTTTTCTTAAGATACTTTTAAAAATATATTTGTTATAGACTGTCATTCACTCATAATAGTAATGACCTTATACTCGTTGCATTTCTCAAATGCTCCCATTATGACATCCGACACAATGCGTCCTTTTATAAAGCAAGGTAAAGAAGATATGCATTTTTTATATTTAGTTTTATTTTCCTTGGTATAAAAATAAATATTAATGACCTTATAGTTGCAGGTTCTAAAAGCTATGTAAATTGACAAATGCTCCCATTATGACATCCGACACAATACGTCCTTTTATAAAGCAAGGTAAAGAAGATATGCATTTTTTACATTTAGTTTTATTTTCCTTGGTATAAAAATAAATATTAATGACCTTATAGTTGCAGGTTCTAAAAGCTATGTAAATTGACAAATGCTCCCATTATGACATCCGACACAATACGTCCTTTTATAAAGCAAGGTAAAGAAGATATGCATTTTTTACATTTAGTCTTATTTTCCTTGGTATAAAAATAAATATTAATGACCTTATAGTTGCAGGTTCTAAAAGCTATGTAAATTGACAAATGCTCCCATTATGACATCCGACACAATACGTCCTTTTATAAAGCAAGGTAAAGAAGATATGCATTTTTTACATTTAGTCTTATTTTCCTTGGTATAAAAATAAATAATAATGACCTTATAGTTGCAGGTTCTAAAAGCTATGTAAATTGACAAATGCTCCCATTATGACATCCGACACAATACGTCCTTTTATAAAGCAAGGTAAAGAAGATATGCATTTTTTACATTTAGTTTTATTTTCCTTGGTATAAAAATAAATATTAATGACCTTATAGTTGCAGGTTCTAAAAGCTATGTAAATTGACAAATGCTCCCATTATGACATCCGACACAATACGTCCTTTTATAAAGCAAGGTAAAGAAAATATGCATTTTTTACATTTAGTCTTATTTTCCTTGGTATAAAAATAAATATTAATGACCTTATAGTTGCAGGTTCTAAAAGCTATGTAAATTGACAAATGCTCCCATTATGACATCGGACACAATACGTCCTTTTATAAAGCAATGTAAAGAAGATATGCATTTTTTATATTTAGTTTTATTTTCCTTGGTATAAAAATAAATATTTGCAAGGTGGAAGGGCATTTTGCAAATGCCCGCCTGGCTAGCTACCACCCTCAAGTAGAAAATCTGTTGCCAAGCACTTAACAGTGTGTTCCGGCAGCAGTACTTGAGAGCCAGAAAAATTACAGTCACAGGAGACTTAACAACTGTATGTCTCAATGTGACGGGCGCAGTGCAATTCAGAAATGAATCTGTTATAGGCAGAGGTAAATCCGCTTAACATCAGGTGGACCTCGTGCTTGTTCCGTCACAATCCCATCAAAAAAAGTTAAATTAAAATTAGTTGAAAATATTAAAGCTTGAAAATGTTTAACATGTTTCAATATCACGCCCATTTATGTATGTTGATGTTTATGATAAACGCTGCTAATATTTACTGTAAAATATATGCCTACAAAGGTTCACATAATGATAGAAAAGAATAAAACTGATAATAATTTATTTTACAGTTCTTATTTTTTATGTGTAAAGCCTACTGAGCGAATAAATTATATGCCTATAAAATCCCTAAAAGCCCGCTTGCCTTTGTGAGTGGCAAGAACTGTACCTACATAGGTCAACAGAAATATAGGAAAAATAAAATTCATAGTAATTGTTTTGCAGTTTTCATCTAATCTAGATGTAGACGTGATGTAATATGAAAAATTTATGAATGAAACAACTATTGAACCTTGGCCAGAATAGGTTAAGCCTGTATTCAATGTTAATTTGACTACAAAGACTATGTTTATCGTTAAAACTAAAGAAAGTAAACGGGAAACACTATGATTTAGTAGTAATACCTGCTTTTCACCAGTTTCATAAAACAATTTGCTGCTGAGATATAAACTTTGCAATTCTCCACTCGAATAGTAAAATTCGTTATTTGAAAACTCGCAACAAAATCTATTTTAACAGAAAAGTTATTCTAATTTCAATTATTACGTTTTGGAAATGCTATTAATAGTCATAAAAAGGCTATAGTGCACATAGGGCTCTTCATACAAAAGTAGTTTAACGATATTTTAAATACCGAGTGTTCAAATATCGTGTAAATTTGCGTACATCCCTGTGCTTAAAATCAGTGCTTCCGATTTGCCCGTTTTCATAGGAACGTGTATTTTTTTTGACTTCACGTATACCGTGCTCCGTGTTTCATCTATTCTTGAACGCTGTTTCATTGAAAATTAGACCTAGAATCTTTTAATTTAAAAAACAAAATCCATAAAATTGTCTTTTAATTTTTTTTATGCCTGATAGTTTAGTTTTGACCACTATCTCACCTAATGGTAAGTGATGATGTGGTCGAAGGTCTTAACAGGGTTACCACCCTCAAGTAGAAAATCTAGCTAGCCAGTAAATTAATATTTACTACATTTTTCAAAGAACTTTACATACATATTGTTAAATGAAATTACATTGAATTATTTCAACAGTATAGATAAACAAACGGTTTTCTCCCCATCTAAGCATTAAAATTGCAAAAGGAGAAAAAACGGGAAGTTTTGTCAAATAACGGGATGTTGTTTATTCCGGAACATCAAACGTTGTAAATTTAATAATGCACAGTCTTATTAAAGACTTGCTATTCGCCTAATGCTTTGGCAGTATATCGCATTTCTGGAAATAGGAGTCTCGTAGGACATGTTGCACTCGTAATTTCTCTTTATTAATTAAGAGTAGTACCATGAAGCATAATAAAAACAATTAATAAAAAACCGATAAGTTTAAGAAGTAGAAATTATATAATTAGACATTAAAGGCACATGGTTATATAGATAAATATTTGGCTACTCTCTTGTGTATTTTCAAACTATACGAAAACACCGCATGGGAATTCAAACATTCACATTTAGGGGTAAAATAATAATGACGAAAAACTGGCAAACCAGAAGCATAGATCCATGATGTACACGCACATGCCAAAATTCACCGAGTTTGAACACTTGTCTTGGTTGATTGATTTCAATATGACAGAACTACGTTTGTATGAAAAGCAATACATTTATACTACACAAGAGGGCACGTAGGCACTCTTGTGTAATATAAATGTATAGATAAACAAATAAAATAGAACCAACTTCCTACACCTAAATACAAAAAAAAAAACCTATGTAAAATTGTGAAATGTAGAAGGCAGTGAATACTGTTCTGATTCAAACTTAATGAAATATATTTAAAATACTTTCCAATTTTTTTTTCGTATAGCCAAGGATGCATCCTTTCGAAAACCGTTTAGACTATGAAAATCGGACTTACGCAGATTTAAGGACAATTTTGTAAACCTAAAATCCGCAGTTGAAGAAGTTGGCGAATTGCTACCAATTCGCGAACTTCTTCAACTGCGGATTTTTTGTTTTGAAAAGTCGGGAAGCTGGTTAGTACAGACGAGGGCTTTGGCTCGCCCGTTGGTATTATATATCGTATTCGGTAGTTTTTGGGCCGTCCTTGTGACATACGCTGAAAAGTGTAAAAATATAATGTAGGTAGATTTTTTTATGGGTGGTTACCTCTGCCTATAACAAAGTGGTAATCTCTGCCTACAGCAGATGCATTTCATCGCATGTGACGAACTGCACTGCGCCCGCCACCCTGCGACAAAGTTATTACGCCTGCAATTTCCCCGCATAACATACCCTTCCAACTGGTCTACAGTGATGCGCACATTACTGCTTGTCGGTAGAAATATACACGGTGACAGTATCTCCCTGGACGAACTCGTTTACAAAGAGTTCCTTCTACTAAAATATATTTATAGAACTTAACGAGACGAAATGCAAACGACTTCCATATCAAAAGATCTCATTTCTCGAGTATTTACGCAGGAGAAGTTTACATAATACGTCTGACTCCTCCCCGGGGATGATCGCAGTTTCCCGAAAAATAACAAAAACAAGGGGTTGGAAACGAAATAACATAAATTTATAATGGCCATCGATTGGCGTCCGTACCCGTGTTTATGAGGGTTTTACTGCAGGTTTTCCTGCAAAACGATTTTATAATATGATTCTTTATGGAGCATGATATATGTATTGGGGGAGGACTTTGATTTTTGACTGACTTCCGAAAAAGCAGGAGGTACCCAATTCGATTTTTTTTTATGTTCCTTGAGCGATTATTTTTTTTTTTTTTATTGCTGATAGGTAAGCCTTTGACCACAATCTCACGTGATGGTAAGTGATGATGTGGTCGAAGGTGTTAGCAGGCTTAACATAGAATTACTCTGGCTCTCAAGGACAGCTGCCGGAACACACCGTTAGGTGTTTGGCGACAGATTTTCTACTTGAGGGTGGTCGCTAGCCAGGCGGGCATACACAAAATGCCCTTCCACCATGCGGTGAAGCTCAAGCCCGCGGCGGGATTCGAACCATGGACCTGCTGCACGGCAGTCCATACCCAAAGCCACTGAGCTATCACTGCTTCAAAATTATTCCGCCAATTATACATTTTGATTGATTGATTTGATGAACCTAAAAGAAAATTTGGGTAGAGTAGGACCACCCATTTAAATTTCATCATCAAATCAGATCTCACTCAAATTTAAATGGGTTCACATGACAAGCACCAGCTTTCGAATGTAACAAAAATCATCATAATCAGTACACTTGTAAAGCGTTATGAGGTAACACACACAAAAAAGGAATTTAATTGAGAACCTTTTCCTATTTTTAAACCCGGAAAAATAACTAAGTTAATTAATTCTGATTGATTCATCATCAACCATAGCGTCCACTGTTGATCAAAAGCATTCCCCATAAGCAAATAGATATTATTTGGCTGCTTCCTCGAAAAAAGTTTCAAGGTGATTGTATTTTGTAGGTTCACATTGAATACAGCACCTCTCTCTTTTTTTTATTTTTAGAATAACTACTAATTCTAATTTTGATTCAACGTCACTTATAGTTAATTTGGTGTTAGAGCAAGTACAGACCCATGAGTAAGAATTCTACTCACGCAAAAAAAAAAAACTTTACGTCGTCGTTATTATCTTTATTCATATTCAAGCAAACTCTCACAGTCATACTTATTGAATGTTCATACTGCATTTGTATCTCGTATTTGGTTTATTTTTCCACTCATACTACTTCAACATTATCAAAAATGTAAAGTACTCAACCGAAAGAGAAATACAGTTCCAATAAATAAGACATAAACATTATGTAACAGACATTTATCTACTTCTCCGCCATTAGTTCCATTAGGGACGCATTTCAAATGCATTAAAACATTCAAAACAAAAGAATGGAGCCATACTGGAGTCGTAGTTAAAGGGATGTGAAAAATCGAGAGAGTTTTCAATCGATCAAGATAGGTAAGAAAATGGAAGTAGTACGAGTCTTTTTTTATCTAGTCTTATGCCTGATAGATTATCCTTTGACCACTATCTCACCTGGTGGTAAGTGATGATGTGGTCGAAGATGTTCTTCAGGCTAACCTAGAATTACTCGCTCTCAAGGACAGCTGCCGGAACATGCCGTCAGATGATTGGCGACAGATTTTCTACTTGAGGGTGGTAGCTAGCCAGGCAGGCATTCGCAAAATGGCCTTCTACCATGCTATAACGACTGCCATCCTAAGACAACAACTGGGACTGACAGCTTAACATGCCCTCCAAAGCACGGACGCGCTCTGTAGTTATGTAACTAGCGGTCAGGTCACCCATCCAACTCAGGACCGCGGCGGACGTTCCTTAACAAACATAGCTACGAGCGCCTCAGAAATCAGTACTAATATTATAAATGCGAAAGTAACTCTGTCTGTCTGTCTGTCTATCTGTCTGTTACGCTTTCACGCCAAAACTACTGGACCGATTTGATTGAAATTTGGTATGGAGATAGTTTGAGGCCCGGGAAAAAACATAGGATAGTTTTTATCCGACTGCGCAAAAAGAGGTTAATGTTTTCGCGCGATAACCGACATACGCACGGGCGGAGCCGCGCCCGGAAAACTAGTCATAAATAAATCATGTAGAATAATTACACCTTCTACGTTATTTTAAAAGCTTATACTCGTAAAACAAACTTGTTTTAAAAATATAGCTTCCGTTTTATCTAGTGCTGTTACTCCCGTTGATAATAATCTAAATTCTGCTCGTATTCGCATCGCAGCTTAAGCCAACCGTTCAATAAACAGCTTAGCCATTTTATAAATGGCAACGTTTTACTCTTGACCTAAATGAAATACAGTTCATTCAACATCTAATGAACTGGCCAGTTGACGTTAAGACCATTCGTAAAAGTACTAGTCTAAGGCCAAACGTCTAAAGTTGCTACAGCGAGCGAAGCGAGGAAGAGCGTATTATGTTACTAGTTGGTGATCACTAAAACGCTTGAGCCAAGCGAATGAAGCGAGCGTGCAAAATTAACTCATAATAAATTACTTGGCCAGGCATGGAGTTAAATGTAATCGATCCTAGTTATTTGCGTATTTCATTAACCGCATGAATATAATTCTGGAGCATTCAGGCTGCTAGGTGAACCGATCAGTTTATTAAAATGGCTAGGCTGTTAATAGAGCGGCTGATTAAGCAAGTTGGGTATGAGATAGTGTAATGACATAATAGATATTTTGGGGTTACGACCTAATATTATTTTAAACTCTTCAATATTTTTAATATTTTATCTTAATATCTTGTAAATTTACTGTACCTTTTATTAAATTTAATAAAAATGTTTAAAAAAGATATTTAATTTTTTCTGTCAAGTATCAGTTTTTTTTAAATAAACAGAAACAATAACTGATCTAAAACTATTATAAATGGGAATCGATTAAAATCTATTTTCCACGATAGAGTTCCATATTGGAGCACTACCACATCTCTTTAAAATAGTACAGTCAATCTTTATGACTCGTATTTCGGGATATTTGTGAACCGTTATTTTTGTCACTTGGACCACTTTGGTTGTTAACGGATATTGGTTCAATTATGTAACTTTGGATTAGCACTAAGAACGTTTTTCGATTTTTTTAAGTAGTAAAATCATTCTTCGTACAACTTACTTACCCGCTGGCGCCTTTTACGTAAGATAATTTAGTTACTTTTAAGTTTTCAGGTCAGCTATGCAATATTTCATTATTAAGTGACTTTGGCATCTTACTTATAATTGTCAATATATTGTCTTTACATATATACATAATATGATGTCACTATATGAAGGTAGGCAGAGACCACGGATTCTTATATCGTGTTCTTTTAAAATAAGATCTTGATTTACTTTCTTCCTTTTTTTACCTGCGTTATGCCTTTATTATAAGATTACTACGAACTATATACACCACTACAGCTACTAAAATGAAAGCATTGAGACGTACAAGTCTTTGCAGACTCACAAGCAGTCAAAATGGTCCAGCCCATTACCAGTTGGCAGCGAGCCCAGCATGCTGGCAGCATTTCCACGTTGAATTACAATGCTTATTCGTGAAGTCCTATAGGTGCCAGCATTTGATCACGCGTCTCGTCGCATCGATCAAGCGCTCTGATATGTTCTGGAAAATGAGATGAGCTTCCGGTCCCCCACGGATGCGACGTCTCCACACCAAACGACTCAAATATGTAACCGCTGCTGAGGTTAGCATACTTGCGCCGATTCAGTTGCTCTGCCGAAATAGCCGCGGTGCCAGCCCTCACGTTAGCCTTCTTTTTCTTACCTCTTCCTACATATTCATTTCATTCTTCATGATAGAATTTCATTCATAAATGCCCAAATTCAGATGCGGAAGATTCTAATAACTTGAACCATGCATGGTAATAGATAATATTCGAACCTTTTCACTGCAATCTGTTTAAAGCATAGTCTAGTAGCACCAATTTCTTGCACATCTTTCAAAACATCACATTCATCCGAAAACATTCGAATTCAGAAGTTCAAATGTCAAAATGTGGTTCATCCTTATTCTAAAATAGGGATGAACATATCCTACATATCCAAACTATCTCAGTATACTTTTCTCAACTAATGTCACTGTATGCTCATTCACTGTACATTTCTTGATTTCGCAGACACTCGTCAAATCCTTGTTTGGTCATATGCTATAAAAGTCAAAAGCTTAATCTTTCTTATCATATTGTGCTTCGCTCTGTCCTTAAAGTCACTCATATCATGATATCAAATGCATTTCCTTTTTCCTATGATCCTTCATCTGCCTCTTCTACAAAACTAATACTTTTGTCGAAAGTCTACCACACCGACTCCACTTTCACTTCCATACATGAATGTTGAGACTAGACTCTTCGTTACTTAAATTGTTATATCGTAACTGCCAACGCAATACTTTTTATTTACATACTTTACGATCGCCTGATTCAAACTCGTAATGTTTCTGCATTTCGATAATCTAGGGTGCCTGTTACAAGGAAGAAAATTATACCCGCATCATGTTCCATATTTTCATCTTAAACCAAAGAATAAGGCTCAAAATCACTTAACCACAGTTGTAAACCCGGAAAATGCGACTACATAGATCGTATTAGCCTTTCCCACGTTACTTTATCACATCAAACATTCTGCCATACATTATGGTAATAGAAAAAAAGAAATTATCGTTGGCTACTTTGCATAATCCACGAATGACAGCTTGACATTAAGTTGTCTGTTTACATTGCAAACATCTTGAAACATTGTTCAATCAATAACAAGCTGTATCGTCATCGTAATAAGAGTTGTTCTAAGTGAAAATATAGGTTAGTAAGTTGTTAACGGTCACGCAAGTGATGTGACAGTGTACGCGGTCGATTTTTGTTTATTTTCTTTTTATTGAGTTGCAGTGTTTTGATTGCAGGCGGCAGAGAGTGAGTATTTATGTGCTACTAGTTATGCGAGATTTCTGTTAGTTTGAATAAACCTTAACAATTTACTGTGGAACTTGTTTGGCTTCTTTCTTCAGTTATTTAGTAATCAGCTTTTGAATTCGTAACAAAAGGGGATAAACACTTACTTGAAAAGTTTTCGTTCTGCAAACATAAAAAATATAGACTAGCAATAACACCTCATCATTAAAATATTTTTTGGTGAGGTAAACAATTTCAAGCTCGAAATATCGCATGCGAAAGGTATAATATAAATTTACAAATTTTATATTTTAAACCTACATCTCGAAACTGGTATCGAATCTGCGTCAACAGGTTCTACGTACCAGGCGCCTTAATCCGTTTTTTATTACTGATAGGCTATCTTTTGTCCACAAAATTATCTTTGATGATATGGTTGAAGATGGTCAACAAGCATAACCAAGAATAGGAACGCACTCAAGGCCAGCTGTCGGAACACAGTGTTAGGCGCTTGGCAACAGATATTCTACTTGAAGGTGGTAAATATCCGGGTCATTTAGCATTATATATTTATAACATTTTTAGAATGGGCATTCTTAAAATGCTATAAATATATAATGCTAAACGCCATACCTAACGATTGCCATTCTAAAACTACAACCGGGATCGTCTGCTGTCCAAAGCAAAGAAGCGCTCAGTAAATCCCACTAAAGGTAACCCATACGTTATTGGGACTAGTTGGTTGGTAAAGAACGACTAAGCAAGCTCAGCTGCGGGCTTCAAAGTTTGGCCAAAAATGATGGAAGAAGATGAAAATTGGATAAAGATATTGGTAAATACTGCATTTCGGCAATGAAGTGTTTTTTTTAATTTTTAATATTCAACAATTCACTAATAAGTACAAAATTTAGAATATTGTTGTTATATTTACAAACCAGTGGTTCTGTAAGCTGAATACCATCTGATTGAAATATATTTAGTATTTACAATTACGAACACCATATCTCTGCTATTTGAATAAATTACAATACTTTATCGACAAAATTCCATGTAATTATCGGACGTGCTTAAATAGTTTCACAAGAATCGGCTGAAATACCTATATAGGAGAAAAACCAGATATCCTATATCCGGGCCAGTCATACGAAAATGATTTTAACCAACGTGAAACGGAGACGCTTCACGCTTGCTAGCCCGATTCGAGAAATTTTATACACTTGATTATTATTGTACGTACCTTTAGGATAGGGGCTTTGTGAATCAAAGAACTCGCTAGCTTGGAAAAGTGTTGAAAAAATTGACAAAAAATATCCTATAATTATGTATTGAACCAACTTACAAATTTCACGAGAAACGGGTGAGTAATGCGAGCTGTACAGGAAAACAACCAGAAATCCGGACGCTCGAGCTGAAGCGTAGACGCTTCGCTTGTACTTCAGGCTCGCTCAGTCTATTTTTCTGTATATTATCTCGTGAAGATATTAACACTTTTATTTCTCTGATTACATAAAGCTGCGCATGAAGCTGTCCCTAATTACCATTTGTCAGCTCAGTAAGTTAATTATTGGGTAACATTTTTTTTATGTTATTGTGACGGAACAAACTCAAAGCCCACTTGATGTTAAGCGGACTAACCTCTGCCTATAACAGATGCATTTCGTCACAAGTCACGAATTGCACTGGGTGCGTCACCTTGAAACATAGTTATTAAGTCTCATGTCCCTCTAATTTCACTGGCTCTCAAGGACTTCTGCCGGAACACACTGTTAGGTGCTTGGCGACAGATATTTTACCTGAGGGTGGTCGCTAGCCTGGCGGATATTTGCAAATGCCCTTCCACCATGCGGAGAAGCTCAAGCCCGCGGCGGGATTCGAACAATGGACCTTCTGCGCGGCAGACCACAGCCAATGCCACTGAGCAATCACTGTTTCAAAAACTTAGTAATAAATCTTAGGGTCATGTAGGTACAAAAACAGATTTTATTCCTTCCATTGTTACACGAAATATTGCTTAATATTTTACACTGCAAATTATCTTGGTAGCGCGCCAAGTTAAATTACAAATCACATTGAAATTTTTCACTCCAAGACAAGGAATAAATTTTACAAGATTTACGTGATACACTTAAATAATTCAGTATTGTGTTCGTTACTCATTAAGACATCCGTGTGTTAAGCAGTGTGAATAGAAGTAGGTATTATATCTAAAGGACACGCCATATGATACATCGAGAGGGCAGACATATTGGATCCATTTTATACATGTTAATCATATTACATCTGAGATCAACCGAGGTTAATTACACATCACACGGGACGATTAAACTAGATCTTATCGTTTTCGTTGGCTTATTACCATTTCCTAGACTGAGACTTAGAGAGATGAGCTTGAATAAATCGAAATATAAAAATTTAAGGTAGTTAGCACCCACGTTCTGCCAGATATATTTCGTTCGTAAAGTAATAGGACTCATGCTTTTTGCCTTGTAACGGGAACATTTATAAGCTTCGGAGTACTATTGAATTTCTATGTCAGAAAAATCCAATAACTTTCTGACGAGGATCGAACCTAAGACGTTGAGGTTCCAAAGTTGCAACGCTTTTAACTCTCCACCGACGAGGTCCCTAGTTTTAATTGTTATTAAAGTCACATAAAATGTATACAAAAAGTCTTCATAGAGTAATGTTACTTCTGACGGAACCGGACTTCTTTACCGTTGCTATGGAGAGGAAAATAAATTGACAAGATATCTATTATTTTCATTGATTACATATTTCTTCGATCATATTATTTACGATCGAAGGATTATTGATAATTTTGTTAGTATTATATTATAAAAACTTACGCTTATATTTATATCTAATATATGAAGAACACGGGTGTTTGAGGGTGAACTTATTATGAGTCGATATCGCTATCGACAATGTTTCGGCTTCTACCGGAAGCCTTCCTCAGGATTTTCTTTCAAAAATTCCGGTAGAAGCCGAAACATTGTCGATAGCGATATCGACTCATAGTAAGTTCACGCTCAAACACCCGTGTTCTTCATATATTTGTTAGTATTGATGTATAAATATACATTGTAAATTACTAAAGTCCCCATCCTTACCCTCTTCATCGGATATAGTAACAAATTACTACAGGTGACTATCGGTCACCCCCTATACATTTACGGATATGTATGGCATGTAATATTAATAATTTAACAATAACAGATTTATATTTATAATAAAAGAATGTTAATCATTTTATTAACATCGAGCGATTATTCGGCATGTTCCTGTACCCACATCCGTACAAAAACATAAACTCACATTGTCAGTAAGTTGGTATTAAATTAAAACTAAATGTCCTTTTGCTCCTGTCTGTCTGTCCGTCGCAAGAACACTTCGAGATTTGGTCATTTGTCAAAGTAAACGTACCGTGCGTGCGGTTCAGAGTACTGGGGATGAGAAAATCTTTGATATTAATACTTTTGATGATTTTAGAGGCGTATAAAATGAGCTTAGCTGTGTGTAAATTTACATCATCAGTTTTATAGGTTTTATTGTAAATTAAGGAAAGTGGACTTCAATAATTTTATTATATTTATGTTTGCAATAACGAATACTCTGCGGATTACATTACAAAATCACAAATTGATGATAAGAAAAATTTAAGTCAATTGCGGGATTCGAACCCGTGTTTACCCCACCCCTTTAGCCGGGGTATGCTCTAATCCAATTGAGCGAACATGACAATGAAAAAAAAAATCCTCTCGTAAATTTGCAATTTTGTATGTAATGAATTCAATAATTATTTTGCTTTTATTTTATCGATTTGTTGTTTAAATTAGATGATAATGTATAATGATTAGATATAAGCATAACCTATCCATTATAACTTATTGGGAATTTAATGACTATTATTATCCATTTAAAGACGATTTAAACACTGAAGCAATATGTTTTTCTGCCCTTTTCTTTGCTATAACAATGAATCATACAACACAAAAATCAGACTTCATATTTACGTATAAGTGTAGGCAGAGATGAACTTTAAGCAGGCACAGAGTACACTTTTTGGGCGCTTTTTTGAGATCCCATATTATTATAACAGGGGCAAAGCCTGTGTACCGAAAATATTGCATTAAACTTTTTTGCAAGAAAAACCTTATAAAAACTTATTCCAACACGTACCAAAAGTATTTTAACTATGTAATAGGCTATTCTTTAGGTGACAACTTTACCTGATGGTAAGTGATGACACGGTCAGGCAGCTACTGAAATACATTGTAAGGTTCTTAGTGGCAAGATTTTCTGCATGAGGGTTGTAACGTGCCAAGCAAGCTATCGCAAATCGCCCTACCGCCATCCAAAACATACTAGATCAAAATAAAATTAAGTTTAAGGCGAGGCTTTCCACGGACTTTAGGTATTTTATGCGAGCGCGACGTATTCATTTACGCGACACAGAGTTGTGTGCGATGCGCCGCGTGCACGCTTTTAGCTCTCCAGGTAAGGTACAGTACAGTCCTACCTACTACGTAGCGGAGATCACGTCAGTATGACATTTTAGAATGGAATTAACATTTGTCGTGTATTGGTACATACGCCGGAAAAATAATCGGGTCTTGTAGGGGTTCGATCAGTACAGTAGTGTTTATATATCTATACAGTTTATTGTGTACCTACGGTTATTTTAGATGGGTAAATTATCATTCTTAAGAAAAACATTTTATTTGTGAGAACTACATTAAATTAATATATTAAGGTTCTATTATATTTTTACTAGCTTTCCAGGCGCGGCTCCGCCCGCGCGTTTGTCGGTTATCGCGCAAAAACATTAACCTCTTTTTGCGCAGTTGGATACAAACTATCCCATGTTTTTCCCGGGTCTCAAACTATTTCCATACCAAATTTCATTCAAATCAGTCCAGTAGTTTTGGCGTGAAAGCCTAACAGACAGACAGAGTTACTTTCGCATTTATAATATTAGTACTGATTATAGAGAAAGCCGTTTAATGCACCTATTCATAAATGGTAATTTGGTAATATTATTATATTTTAAATAAATATATATATACATAAACTTCATTAAAAGAACACATTAAATGTCACAACCATGTCATGTGAGATTCCCAGAATTCAGTAACAAGTCTGTCTGTCACAGTTGTCCTATTAATTAATGGCGTCGAGTGATATAGCTGCGTAAAAATAAGTTTGATATTAGTTATTTTGTAAAACGAGTACCCTTATGCTGTCAAGACCGTGGCTCTTAAAATATGTATTTATGAATATGTCTTCGCAGATTTTTATTAATTTGGTGTGTTTAATAACAATTAATCTAGTGATTGTTTTAAGATGGCTACTTTTGTTTAATCTTTGTAGTTATAGCACGGTGCGAACATTTCACATCCATGGACGTCACAACCGTGGTTTTCATAGAACCACGGTTGTGGCGAGTGGCCCATGGTCGAGACAGAATCGTTTAGTTTTAGTTAAGTTTTTTTAAATTATTATTTTCAGACCATGTATTCAACATAATAACAAATCTCAAAGAATTATATCTCGCGTTTAAAATAAAACCAAATTTCACAGTATTTGTGATATAATTTAAGCTCATTCCAATGAACTGTTTTGCAAGTTTAATAAAAAAGATATTATCCAAAACGATACTTGTGCGCTTATAGAGAGCATTTTTGAAACTAAAAATATGTATCAATTGTCTTGGTTGTGACAGGAGCCCCATTGTAATAAATTTCATAAAGCTGTCCTGTACAGAGTGCTCAATTCAAAGTCAATGAGTACAAATCTTACTTCATAATCATCGCTCATTAAGGCAACCATCTTCAGGCAGATATTTGCCTTCTAGCAAAATTGGCCAGAAATAAAAATAAAATTTGCCAGATAGTGTCCATTATTGAAGATACAGTAGAACCATATCCCGTAAAACTAAAATTTTATGGAAAAAATTAAGTCATAAAACAGGGCAACAGATAATATATTTAGATATATTGTGTCTATACGCGCACTGTTATAAATCAAAATGTTATTTGGAATTAAAAATTAATAAATGAATTTTAAGTTACTATATAAAAGTAGTTTATGAAAATTGTAAGATAAGGTTTTTAACATATTTCTAATAAACTCAGTTAGTTAGTATGTGTGTTAGCTTTTGAACCGACTTCAAAAAGCAGGAGGTTCGCAATTAGTCTATATTTTTTATTATGTGTGTTACCTCAGAACTTTTGACTGGGTGAACCGATTTTGATAATTTTTTTTTTATTAAAGCTGATACTTGTCGTTTGATTTTTAAATGAAATTGAACGACAAGTATCATGAATGACACTCCAATAACTGAAAAATATTTTCCTATCTTGATGATATTATAGTCTTTGACAGTGAATGACAATCGATCCAGTAAGTAGCAAGAATCACTAAAAAGAGTTTAATTTTTTTTTAACAAAAAATGGAACCAACTTCAACACTCAAGTGTGAAATAACTTGTCGAAGTCGGTTTCATGCGCAAAATATTGTTATACTAGGTACTTTTGAACTATTATGGCACCGACTTCAACAAGTTATTTCACACTTTGGAGTGTTGATGTCGGTTTCATTTTTCGGTAAACATTTTTTTATATTGAGAAATTGCATTAGTATTAGATTTGTTAGTAAATTTAAGTAGTATTTTTTTATAACTATAGAAGTAATATGTAACATTAAGTGATTTTTAATACTAGATGGATATAAATTGAATTATAAGTAAAAACGTAAATCTGGCTGTATGGAAACTCATGTTACGTCACGACTATGGTACTCAATGTCACACCCGAGACTTTGAACTAGTATTTTAATATTATTCTAGGTTCAATGAGCTTGCGAAAATGTAAAGAGTTTTTATGTGTGATATACATAAAAAAAATCTAAATATATATTTTATTACAGTTGAGTTGAGGATTCCCCAGATAACAAGTATAAAGAGATACAACAGAATAAATTGAACTCATATTTTTTGGCATTGGACCTAACAATAGTGATAACAATTTACTAACCTTAATTTAACCATTGTGTACATATTAATAGTATATGGTTCGCAAATTGCGTTAAAAACTACACGAGTTAGATATAGTTTCAAACAATCAATTACAACATATCTAGATTCCATTCATCAAAATTGGTTTTCCTGATCCTTCAGGAACCGTTCGGAAAATCGAGATAAAAATTAGAATACGTTTTATGATATATCATCTAAATCCATTCAGCGGTGTTAAGCAAATTTTTGGCGAAAAATGGGCTTGAATTCAGCACTCAAAGGTGCAAAATAACTTGTTGAAGTCGGTACCATGATAGGTCAAAAGTACATATTATTACAATATTGTGCGCATGGTCCCGACTTCAACAAGTTATTTCACACCCTTGAGTGTTAAAGTCGGTTCAATTTTTGGGGTAAAAAAAATTCCCCCATTTTAGTGTCCCTTGCTACTTGCGGATTCGATTGTCATTAATTAGCAATAACTATATCATCAAGATAGGAAAAAACCTTTCAGTTATTGGAGTGTAACTAAAAAACAGATAAGAGTACAACTACACCGCGGTTTCCACAGACGAGTGAAACTAATTCTACACGGTCGTGAACTACAAATATTTGTTAAAGAAGTTGGAGTTGGTTACCCCTCACTATGCTTAAGTTGGTGGGGTGGGTACCTAAAACGTGTTCGCTAAAATAGAGCAAAATTTTTGAGTTCGTCCGTACCTTACTAATAGGCGTGCGCCTAGAGCGCTTGTTATGACTAGTAGTATCCTAATAGATGCAGTGTTCATTATGGCAGACTAAGGGCATCTCGTTTGTGACTGAGGTTAATTAATTATCAGTAATACATAATTAATGATCGATTAAGTGGCTACTGCGGGCTTGCCACAAAGGTGCTAAAATGAATGTTGATGATTTCATTTAATCATAGTCACTGACAACTTTGTGTATCATTCTACTACGAGTATTAATAAATGCATGTTTTTTTTATAATTATTGATAGGCTAGCCTTGGACTACTATCTCACTTGACGGTTATTAAAGATGTGGTCTAGGATGTTGTTCAGGTTACCCTAGAATTACTCCTAGAACTCTCAAGGACAGCTGCCGGAACACACCGTTAGGTGCTTGGCGACAGATTTTCTTCTTAAGGGTGGTAGCTAGCCAGGCGGGCATTCAAAATGCAAAACGCCCTACTACCATGCTGATACTACTGCCATCGTGAGACAACAACCGGGGCCGACGGCTTAAAAAACGGCTTGACCAATTTTGATGAAATTTAAATAGGACCATACGACAAACATTCAAATATAAAAAGAATCATATAAATCGGTTTATCAGTAAAAAGTTCTGAGGTAACAAACATTTAAAATAAATAGACGAATTGAAAACCTCCTCCTTTGTTGAAGTCGGTTAAGAAGCTAAAACACATACTAACGTTTAAATTTATAATATATATATTATTATTATCATATAATAATTAAAAAAGGGTGGAGTAAATCTATACTAAAAATTATAAAGTACATGTAGGATATAGATATTAAAGATATACATTTCTAATAATATAATATATATTTGTGGTAGTTAGTTTACTACGAGACTTGCAACACTTCATCGACGTTATTATAGTCTGTGGTAGCTACTAGTCTATAGTCATTTGAGATACTATGACTCAGCCTTCGTAGCTTACGTCACAAGACACGGCAGGTAACTCGGCAGTCTGTTACCGACCTCCGAAGGCGACACACCAGAAACCGAATCTATATTGAGTGCATATAGTGTAAGTGCTGACAGTGTTTAGAACCGTGGTGAATCACGTCACTACATTTTGGCGACGAGGAAAAAAAGTGAGTACCTACCATTTTGAATTATGACGGAAAGTCTGCGCGTATATACACAATATTTTTTCTAAATTGCCGGCCATATGGCTACGGTCCCTCCGATGAGTTTTGTAAGAGGGGAGGGTAATAAGGTCAAGGTGCTTTAATCGATTGAAAATACCTAGAAGAACAATCTGCCATAACGGTTATTTTTAATGTGAACCTCAGTATTTCACTCTAAGTGAGTAAATAAATAATGCCTATAGGTTGACAAAATGTTCTTATACAAGCATAAGATCTAACATGTAACTTGTATTTGTCTGGCTTTGTGACAGTAACTAGGGGTGCAGGCTATTAAGAAAATCATATTTCGATCAGTCCTAATTTATCCCTTTGAGGATACACAACTGAAGGAGTTCGTGACGGTCTACTATGCTATCAGACACACGTTCGTCCACATAAAATCTAAGGAGTTCGTGACGGTCTACTATGCTATCAGACACACGTTCGTCCACATAAAATCTAAGGAGTTCGTGACGGTCTACTATGCTATCAGACACACGTTCGTCCACATTAAATCTAAGGAGTTCGTGACGGTCTACTATGCTATCAGACACACGTTCGTCCACATTAAATCTAAGGAGTTCGTGACGGTCTACTATGCTATCAGACACACGTTCGTCCACATAAAATCTAAGGAGTTCGTGACGGTCTACTATGCTATCAGACACACGTTCATCCACATAAAATCTAAGGAGTTCGTGACGGTCTACTATGCTATCAGACACACGTTCGTCCACATAAAATCTAAGGAGTTCGTGACGGTCTACTATGCTATCAGACACACGTTCATCCGCATAAAATGTAGTTCCTTGTACTGGACACTGATCGAAATATGATTGATATAGTGTTCAATATTGTTAATCATTTTGGGAAAGCGGAAATATCTTACACACAATGAATAATGCGGAAAATAAGCATACTGTGACAAAAGCAAAGTACCATAGGTGTGACATTGTTGGATATTTCCAACAATGTTGTAAGATGACAAATCTTCGCAAACGACAACACGCTGCTAACAGTAATAACCCTGAACCTTATAAGAGGTCAAGAAGGGACGATAGCACAAAATAATTGCAATTCGAGCTATATATGAATTGGATCCTATGGATCTTACCTAGTCTGTATATGTTTGAAAATATTATGAGTGTTGGTAAAAAAAAAGTTTAAATTAAACAGTGAAAATCAGGATTGGAACACTGGGAATAAATATAAAATAGCGGTGTCAGGTTTTAGTTTCGCAAATACAATAAAGAGTCCTTCTTAGGTGGTTGTGTATGGTTTTTATATAATAATAGAGATCCCAAACATATTACGGGGCTCACAGAGGGGAAATTCAGGCAGCATGTGGGGATCATATTGATTTAGAAATCCTACTCCATAGTTGTGATTACTTGGACGTCAAAAGTGCCTGGACAATTCCGCCTCTGCCAGGCTTAGCCTGTCAACTACGTAAATTACACAAATATTTTTATATAGTTAGTAGTATAATAATTTTATTATACAATACGTATGTAACGCATTGTTAAAAGACGTTTTGGAGAGTGGCCCCAAGTTTCGTGCCCGTTCTGCTCGTAGTGGCTCTATACAATGTTGTTTGCTAAATGTGGCAATACAATATACAATATTTCAATATAGAGATTTGTAATTAACCTTCATAAGAGCGTCGTAGACGCCTACTAGCCTTTAACCTTGAGGACCGCGAGGAGGTACACTACGTTTTTCGGATCGACGAAGCTTGCCTCATAAATTAGGTAAACTACGTTTTTCGGATCGACGAAGCTTGCCTCATAGATTGTAACATTGGTAGAGTAAAAGCCAACCTATTGATAGACTCTGGCAGTAAAGGTAATCTTCTCACTGAGGAGACATGGAACCGTCTTAAGATGTAAAAAAAGTAGCGACAGCAGAACAGCAATCCAAACAAGATATTTCCTTCCTATGCTTCCATAGGACACACCACTCACAGTGATTGGATCATTGAAATGAGCAGTGCAGGTGCGAGATGAAAAACATCCCTGCAACATTTTATGTCATTAAGATTGGCAAGTTCTAGGATTTCCTTGTTGAGTTATCAATTAACAAAGAAATGAAACCCATTTACCAGCCATACCATAGAATACCAAATCCACTAGACAAAACGGGTAAGTAGGAAATTACAGGATCTCCTGGACGCAGACGCAAAGATGTTGGATCACTCTGCATCTTTCGCCGTGTCTGTCGCGGGGAGTGTTCTGGGGAACTTTTCGATTTACTGCAGCTCAGTTTCACCATCGGACTTCCCGACGGGGCGTGGTGTTTCATAAATTTCATGTCGACGCGACGTCTGGAAGTCCATGACCTTACGATTTCGGTGGCGTTTTCTGCCTCGCACTACCAGCTGTATGGAGCTGCCAGGTGAAGTTTTTCCGAACAGATAGGACTTGGAAGCCTTCAGGAGGAGAGTATGTTCCCTCCTTAAAGGCCAGCAACGCATTCTCGAGACCTCTGGTGTTGCGGATGTTTGTGGGCGGCGGTGGTCACTTGCCATCAGGTGGGCCACCTGCACGTTTGTCCTCCTATCACATTAGAAAAGGTGAAAGGATCATCCAGTTGGGTATCACCCATAGTCGCTATACCGAAAGAAAACAACTCTGTGTAGACTTGCGAAAGGTGAATGCGGCAATCACGCGTGACAATCACCCTTTGCCAACAATAGAGCAGATACTAGAATGCAACTATTGCAATTCTGAACCATGCGTTCCACATCCTTATCGATCCACCAAACTGTTAGGCCACCAAACGTTGTACGTAATGGTTGCTTCATGGCCCTTCGTGAGCTGCTCCAAAAACTTGGTTCCGTAATTTGCAAGTCGATCTAGATCAAAACTGCCACCAGATCTAGAGGGTTAGCATCCGCAACAACCTGAGTTTTGTCAGCGGGATCGTAATAACCAAAATAGTTTATGATCGGCAGTTGTTTTTTAACGTTTTAAATGCCTCTTGATGTTTGTGCAACCACTCTCCAGAGGTATTCATCTCTTTACCTGTCTTTTACCGCAACACTTTTCCCAGTTGCATTCATTTTCCGACATAATTGACTAGGCCCAAGAAGCTTTGGAGTTCTTCTCAACCCTTGCTACAAACCCACCGAACCCTATGAAACGAAGGGAACTCCCTACTAGACTATTGCTTTTATGGACCTCTTAGGACCTCTACCATCTGAAGAACATATTTTATAAGTGGAGAACATATTTTATATGTGTGTAGAGATCTCAAGGCTGGGTTATGCCGTAACAGTCACTGCAGACAACGGACGTCAAGTGCAAGTGATGAGCTGAATTCGTACTTCCGGGTACATTAAACTCTACAACACCATTCCTTACTGGACACAGCAAAACGGTGAAGTTGAAAGGCAGAACCGAAACATATTAAAAAAAGTTGCGCATCAGCCAAATTGAAAAACGAGACTCTATTTAGTTCTATTATTATCTGTCTAGTACCTGATGATGTACAACAGCACTCCGATAAATCTCCGTCAGAATTATTTTACGGTGGACTATTCAGAGACAAAAAAGCCATGTACATATGCTACATGTTTTGCAAACCGAATTGCAAATTATAGAGACTGACTATGTTCATGCACTAAGATCTGCATAAAATGTACTCCTTAATTATGCAAATAAATATTTTGATTTTGGGAATTCTGCCACACATATATATCGAATATTAAATTATTAATTTAGAGACTAGAGACCGAGATGCAGAACGGAAACAGTTAGGTAAATAGTACAGTGATCGGAAAAGAAGAGCAACTGAACACAACACTGAATCAGGAGATAAAGGTGAGAAATGACGAAACAGGCAAGGGATACAAACGAAATGTTATTCATCTTAAAAAGGTAGGAGGAGAACGGACAATTACTGATACTGATAAAGATAATGGCAGATCACAGGAATACATTGAGGTAGACTCGGAACCCAATGAGAGCGTTGACTAAGTTGATTTAAATAAACGCAAGGTAGTTCACAAGTTTAAATAATATTTTGATTTGAAAATTGGTTTTAATGTGAATCCTATATGGTAAGTATATATTTTGTAAGTATGTAGCTAAACCAAGTACAAGATTACGTCTTATAAGAACTTGGATTACTACTTCAATCAGATTATTATGTAATGTTCGGCAAGAGCTTATACAGTTATAATTGATTTTTATTTTTATATGAAAAAGGAAGAGATGTAGGATATAGATATTAAAGATATACATTTCTAATAATATAATATATATTTGTGGTAGTTAGTTTACTACGAGACTTGCAACACTTCATCGACGTTATTATAGTCTGTGGTAGCTACTAGTCTATAGTCATTTGAGATACTATGACTCAGCCTTCGTAGCTTACGTCACAAGACACGGCAGGTAACTCGGCAGTCTGTTACCGACCTCCGAAGGCGACACACCAGAAACCGAATCTATATTGAGTGCATATAGTGTAAGTGCTGACAGTGTTTAGAACCGTGGTGAATCACGTCACTACAGTACAGATTTGATTATATATGGTAATGAAGTTAATACTCAAAGCCCAGTGTATACCCATACACTGGGCTTTGATTATTAATTTCATTATCTTAGACCCTGGGTACGAAATACTAGGCATTTGGCTAAAACTAGATATAAAAACAATAATTTCATTGCATTTTAGCAAGCTTATTGAACCTAGAAAGTATCAAAAAACTAGTTCAAGTCACGGGTGTGACATCGCATATCATGGTCGTGACGTGACATGAGTTTCCATACAGCCAGATTTATGTTTTTACTTATAATTTAATTTATATCCATCCAGTTTTAAAAATCGCTTAATGTCACTTATTATTTCTATAATCATAAAAAAGACGACTCAAATTTACTAACAAATTCAATACTAAATTCAATATTTTTTTTTTACCGAAAAATGGGCTTGACTTCAACACTCAAAAGTGCGAAATAACTTGTTGAAGTCGGTACTGTGATAGTTCAAAAGTACCTATTATCACAATATTGTGCACATGGTCCCGACTTCGAAGAGTTATTTCACACTTTTGGGTGTTGAAGTAGGTTTTATAAATAAAAATACTCACCCGTTTTAGTGTCCGTTGCTACTTGCGGGACCGATTGTCATTCATTGGCAATGACTATATCATCAAGATAGGAAAAAACCTTTCAGTTATTGGAGTGTAACTCAAAAAACGGCTAGATCGATTTTGATGAAATTTAAATAAAATCACACGACAATCATCAACATTCAAATCAAATAAATCATCAAAATCGGTTCGGTAAAAAAAAACGGACAAATTGAGGACCTCCCCCTTTTTTAACTGACTTCCAAAAAAGGAGGAGGTTCTCAATTCGTCTGTTTTTTTTTACGTTTGTTACCTCCGCAACTCTTGACTGTGTGAACCGATTTCAAAAATTCTTTTTTGTTTGAAAGCTGATGCTTGTCGTCTAGTCTCATTTAAATTTTATCAAAATCGTTCAAGTCGTTTTTGAGTTACACTCCAATAACTGAAACATATTGACCTATCTTGATGATATAGTCGTTGACAATGAATGACAATCGATCCCGTAAGTAGCAAGATTAACTAAAAAGATTCAAAAATAATTTTTTTTACCAAAAAATGGAACCGACTTCAACACCCAAAAGTACAAAATAACCTTTCGAAGAATATTTTGCGCTACTGTGATAATAGGTACTTTGGAACTATCACAGTACCGAGTTCGACAAGTTATTTCAAAGTTCCATTTATTTGTAAAAAAAAACAGCCCTTTTCTTAATATTAACACACATATTAACCTTCACGATACTAACTTTCACTACTTACGAAATCAATTGTCATTCACCGTCAATCAGGAAGTCATCAAGATAAGCGTAACGAGTCGAAAGTTAGCCCAGAGCATGTTTTATTTTGTTGTTTGATATTCATTTTGATCCTGTTCTGTGTGGCGCTGCGTAGATCGAAAAAATTGACACAGGTCCTACGTCGACGAGCTCTGCGAGCGCACTGGCGGTCAAGTGAGCGAGCTCTGATGCCATGAATTCATGTTAAAAAATCATATAAAATTAACATGATAACTTTTTTACATTTTTATTTATGATTTAATTACTTTTATTGATAAGTAATGTATAAAAAAATAATTTAAAATTAAAGATTGGTAAAAAGGGAGTCAAAAATCGTTTTTAAATTCGAAATAGAGGTAACTTTAGGATTTTTTTCTATCGAGTGAAGTTATTTATTATGTGGATCAGATTTATGAATTAACTCAAGAATATGCTTAAAAATAACATATATTTTTTTCAGTTTAATAACCGAGTTTTTTCTTTGAGAAAAGTTAATTCTTGTATGGCGTTTTTTGGCCAGGATCGCCTTAACGTTGATTCCGGGGTTTGATTTCCAAATCAGTCTGGAGTTTTCCCACGGATATATGGTTTTTCTATACAAAATTTGCAGCAAAAGGTCCATTGTAAGTCCAGTGGTAAGTCTTGCTCATACTTCTTGAAGCGCTCGTAGCGAAGTTTGCTTAGCCGTTCTGAACCGATCAGCAAAGTTAAGCAACGTCCGCCGCGGTCATGACTTGGATGGGTGACTGCTGGTGACATTACTACTGAGCGCTTTCGTGCTTCGGAGGGCACGTTAAGCCGTCGGTCCCGGTTGTTGTCTTAGGATGGCAGTCGTTATAGCATGGTGGTAGGGTATTTTGCGAATGCCCGCCTGGCTAGCTACCACCCTCAAGTAGTCTCAAATCTGTCGCCAAGCACCTAATGGTCTGTTTCGGCAGCTGCCCTTGAGAGCCAGTTATTCTAGATTAGCCTGAACAACATCTTCGACCACATCATCACTTACCATCAGGTGAGATAGTATATAAGGCAAAAAAAAAAGCTAAAACTTCTGATATATTGTGACAATATACAGGCGTCACAATATTTTTTAGTTTTGTTTTAACTGCATGTGTAAAAGTTTACTTCTCGCCCTAATTGCATACCCAGGGTAACTAAATAAACTTAAAATATTTTCCAGTATTTAGATTTTTTTCAATGCATGCCATCGGAAGTCATCAATTTAGTCTCTGTGTTCCTCACAATTAAGTAAATAATAAATTCCATACCAAATTTACCCACGACGTTACCCCGCAATGTGTCATGCAACTCGTGCGCATTTGTCAGTCGCCCCCACTAATTGGCAACAGACGTGTCGGCCTGCCAGCATGCATGCTACATTGCCAACTCAACCATCGATTTCATATTTTAAAGAAATGATAAATACCATAAATAATAATAAAAAATTGTAACTGACTTCTGACACAAATATAAAATGAAATAACTTTTGGAAGTATGTTCGTCCAAAAGTGTAAGTTCATAGTGCATGATACAGCATGATACCAACGTCAACATAATATTTTGAAAATATGATACATATATCGTACCATAAATGATTGTACCATAACAAATTACATAAAAAATTAAATAATTTCTGGGAGAAGGGACCGTAAAAATGTGTGAGGCAGAGTGTTTGAAGCATCATTGTACCAACTTCAACAAATGATTCACCACCTAAACGCCCTGATAACCCGCAAGATATTCTACCATCGATAGCATTTCTAAAGAAAGAAGGCGCCAGAAAATCCGCAGGCCATAAAACCGACGCCAAAACAGTTTACAATAATGTTTATACCATGTTCTGTCAAAATTATTAAATTAAAATAAACCTTCGACAATATTAGGGACGAATATTAGCGAAAACACATAATATAGTGTAATTTGTTTCAGTCATGTCAGAGAAAACATATTGTACTAACCCCACATGCATGGGATAAAGATAGGAAGATAATTAATTGACACGCCATATAAATATATTCAATGCAAATTTGTGAATTTTCTACGATACCTGGTACCGGAGAAAAAAATATGTTGTATTTCTAATGTTATGTAACATTAGAAATACAACATATTTCTAAATATGATTACAAGCACTATCGCGTGCTAAGCGACAATCATATCAAACAAATTATTGGAGTACAAAATTTTATGCCCAAGGCGGGAATCGAACCCGCGTCATCTGATATCGCGTCGGATGCTTAACACCATCTCAGCCACCTGGACATTGACATTTCTGGTCCGGGCATAAAATTTTGTACTCCAATAATTTGTTTGATAATACAACATATTTTTTCTCATTTCTATACATTTTTATTTCGATGGCAGCAGGTGACTAAGATATTCTTTGCTCCTGCAAAGCAAATATCAGGTTTAAAGGAAACCAGAGCAATTGATATTTCCGAGTTATGGCTATAATAGATCACTTCTGGGGGGTGACTCTTCACGTAACAAGATTATATACTTGATCATATCTGCATTGCAATTAGTTGCAATTATATTAATTTTTTCGTTACGTCTTACTAGCTTTTTTATGAATGGCTTTAAAACCAATTCCATAAATATATATAACTTGCAGTTTTAATTTAAATGGTACGATAAAACATTTACGAAAATAAATAATTTGCAGTCGGGGTTTTTACTTTTTTTAATTAATTTATATATATAATTTAATTAATATAAAATTAATTTATAAATAAATTATTAAGCAATAAGCTACACTACACAATATACTCTTTGAATCGCTCACTCAACTGGCTACCTATAACCGTTTTCAAGGTACAGCCCTTTAAGGTCGAACTGACGGACAGCCGAGGTTTTGTAATAGGTCCTCTTTTTAGGGTTCCATACCCAAAGGGTAAAAACGAGGTATTAAGTACTGAGACTTCGATGTCCGTCCTCCGTCCGTCCGTCCATCTGTCACCAGGCTGTATCTCAAGAACGGTGATAGCTAGACAGTTGAAATTTTCACAGATGATGTATTTCTGTTGCCGCTATTGCAAAAAAAATACAAAATGTTGGCCAAGTGAGAGTCGGACTCGCACACGTTAAAAGAACAATAGGTTAAAATATAAAGTCTAATTTATACCTAAAGGTACGCACTTGGCCGATTTTTTAAGTACTAGACACAGAAACCCTGAAAACAAAAGAAATATATCCATCTTTTCAAGATTTTCTTGGAGTATCCCTTCGTCATGCCTCAGTGAAAGCATTCACTAGTACAAAAACCTCAAGCTTTTAGCTTGGTTGAATCTCAAAGAGCACAAGTTTTGATAATAATAATAATTTTCATTATTCCAACAACTTGATCCAATTTTTGGTAGTAGGTTAGTACTTTATTACCAACCGTGATGTAGTCCTCTGAATGAGTTCCCACTCCAATGGACAATCAAATTTACGAGTACCTAATATGGTATTTAGGATGCTTACGTGAGCGAACTCTGTTTAGCAATGAAGCTGACTTTTTGGCAAATGGCCTTTTGGCGGCAGTTTGGTCCAAATGGCATCAAAAGTGTCAGCTTGTGTGAACATCACTGTAATGCAGAATCGCGGAAGTCGCAACAACCCTAGCCCTAAACGCGTTATTGTATTGGATCAGCAGAGCATTGTAAGCCTTTTGAGTATAGTTGAACGACATTTGACCCACAGTTTTAATTTCATTCTAAAATATTTTCTACTTGGCTCCAAGTCATCGGAGAATTATTAAAAAAACTAAATAAACTTCGCCCAAAAACAACTATTGTTTGAAAAGATCCCCCTGTAAAAGTATCGCCAAACTGTAACAGTCGTGTCCGTTTTTTCCCGTTTTTACACAATTAACTTTAATTAAATCCGTATCATTCGCGCGCTGAATCGCGGACTTTTCCAACTTTTCTCGGGATTTCTTCGCTAATTAAAAAGACGCTTCAAATTTCAAAATGTCGGTTACATTTTTTTCCACGGCGGCGCCATGACTGCCGTTGACAGTAAGATGTTATGAGGAGGTTGTTTTATTTTATTTTATTAATATATTTCCTTGAGTGTAATTTATAACGAATTTTTTTTTTTCAAAAATTTCAATGAATAAATGTAAATGTTTAAAAATTGTTCTACTTTTGAGCATTCAGACGCGGTCGGTAAAAGCTTGTTGTTACTTTTCGGAAGCGGAGAAAATGGAACATTCCTAATATTCTCACCCCGAGAACTGCAACTAACGTCTTGTATAACTTATTACAGTTTTTTTTTTTATTTGTAACTTATAGGCTAGCCTTATCTCACCTGATGGTGAGCGATTTAGAAGCGAAGTTGTTCAGGCTAACTTTGGGTTGCTGGTTCTCAAGGACAGCTGCCGCAACATATCATTAGGTGCTTGGCGACAGATTTACTACTTGAGGGTGGTAACTAGCCAGGCGGGCATTCGCAAAAAGTCCTGACACAGTGCTTTAAAGACTGCCATTCTGAGACAACTACCGGTACTTACCGACGGCTTAACGAAGCTGTACGAAGCACGGGAGCGCTCAGTAGTAATGCTACTATCGACCACCCGTCCAAGTTATGCACGTAGCGGACGATGCTTAACGTTGCTTAGCTGATCGGTTAAGAACGGTTAAGCTAACTTCGCTACGAGCGCTTCGAAGTAATGTAGTTAAAGTTTATAATACAATGTCAGTGGGACGCAGGACGCGGGAGCATTACTTATAAAAATCTACATAGATATAAGTAAGTAGGTTATACATTTATAAAATTATATACTTCGGGTTGAAAACAAATCCTAAAAAATACTTTCTATTGAGAAATCTCAGCTTCTTCAATTTCATTTGTCCCCATCTCTCCATACATATAATATATAAAAAACATTGATGTAAACATTTCGCTACTGTTTCACAATGGGAAACAGCAATCGAAATGCCCCAAGTGCCCCTTATGAGACTCGTAGACATTTCTAATAGCCCTTAAGTCCTCTTGAATGAAGCAAACAGTTTTATGCCATTGTCCATTTCACTCGAGTTTGTTATTTGTCAACAAGTTTATTTTAATCATCTGCGAAAACTCATTTTGAACTCAATTCCTTTGTCATAAAAGTTAGTGAAGTTACTTTTATATGATTGTTCTCTGTCCGTGCCGTTTCCATAGTTACCTTGTTGGTCGCCAATCTTCGAAGACTTAAGTTGAAGCGAAATAGAACTTTATGTTTTGTGTTTTAAGGTACAGACTATATTGAGTTCCTATGAAGTAGGATTATTTTTCTAAAGCAGGAATATTTTCTACAATTGAATTTCTATGGGTATTTAGTTACAATGTGTGACTGTTTTACTGACGCTTTGATATCTTATAACAACGGTACTGGTTATACATTTTCTATTGCCATAATATACAATAAAACACAAGAAAACATGTGTTTGTGTCAATATTATTGCATGGTGGTAGGGCATTTTTCGAGGTTGGCCTGAACAACATCTTCGACCACATTATCACTTACCATCAGATGAGATGGTGGTCAAAGGCTAACCTATCAGGCATAAAAAAAATGTATCATGTAATATACAATGCATACATCATAAGCTTACATATCTTATATAACCTTAACCCTATTAGGGTGGATTTCATCACGAGGTACCTCGCGGATGGAGTGACCTGAGGCCCGATTATGTATATTGTTAATAACATCATCTAATTGAAATCATTGAAAAATGGTGGTATCACGGATACCATTTTACGTTTGTTACTAACTGAAGCTGTTATTTATTTAAGTCAATCAGTTAATAAAAGCTTTAGTTTGTAGCAGATGTGAATACATAGGTAAAATTTAGTAGACATCCATAAAATAAGGATGTTCTCAAGTCGACGGGTTTATATTTTTTTAATGTATGATCACGCATATCTTTTAACAAAGTAGTTCGATTTGGATAGATCTTCTTTTATTGCTAAGGGTACACTTTTGAGATGGTCCTATATAAATTTCATCTTAATTGGTTGAGCAGTTTATTAGTAATAGTCAATTCATCCGTATTGGGGTTATTTGAGTTAGATAGGTATAAAATTACAGCAAAAAAAGCCCGTGAAAATATCAAACAATTTAAGTAAAACTATTGGTATGCGGGTAAAAGGACACATTGTTGACATGAAGAACAGACGCTTGACCAAGTCTGCGGTTTGTGAACATGCCCAGGACAAACCCAACTACATTCGGTTCGACAAGCCACAAATCCTCGACAGAGAGGTTTATGCCAAGAATGTTATGCGAGACTATTGAAATCAAAAAGTACCCAAATTCCAATAGAGATGATAGTTGGCCACCTGCTTGGGATCCTGTTTTCAAATTAATTAAATCCCATGGCCAACACAAATCTGCAAGACCTCTGGACACTGTGAGCGAATACTGCGTGAATAGCGAACGTTATGAGTAGTATAAAAATTTCTGACGGTAGACCAAATAATTTCTTAATAACTCATGTGACAAATAAAACCAATTAGTCGCCCCGTGACCACGGTCACTGCAAAGTGTTTGAAACGTCGAGACAAAAATAATGATAAATATACGCGATTTAAACCATTTTAAGTTGTTTAATTACTATGTGTAACAATCGCGGAAACCTAAGACAACATTAATATTGAATACACGAATTTACACGCGTTTCTGAAGCCGTACCTTCTCAGGCATTTAAGTTAGAAGTATTATTATATCAAAAATATTTCAGCTAATTGGTGATGAAAGTCAATACTGTGTGCATAGTATGCAGTAACACCCCGTGGCCATCTTTTCACGCGAACTTAACGTTAGCAATAGAATGTCAGTTATAAGAAAATTAGACTTGGACGTAAAATCCTGATTCCCTTACAGATCTCAGTTCCTTAGGCCTCAGTAACACCGTTCTGTATAAATATGTGTTGAGATAGACATTCATAAATCAGAACCAGCCATCAAATTTCTACACGCTTTCGAAATGAAAAAGAAGTAATAAATAACAATATTGATTACCGCAGATGCAAACGAGTCTTTATTCAAAAAAATTCAAGATTCAAAGAACTCACATAATAGAATCAAGCGATACATAATTAATGTTAATTTTAATATTTGAGCGACAAATCATACAGAGCTGTCAAAGAGAAAATATACCGCACCTTAGCTAATCAATGACTCAACATTATTTAGCACAAGAAACGGTTGTAAAGATATTTTCACTGTTCCTCGCCGCATCGCAAACCAATTGTTGTACCATCAATGTCAATACTTATTATTTTGTCTCTAAGCATGCTTTATTGTGCTTTCGTTGGTTCTTCCTTCCGGTTTATTAAAGTAGCCACACATAGTGCGCTCAATGTGCAACACCCCATTCACAATATGACAGCTGCTCATTACGACAATTTTTCTCTGTTATATTTTACAATTACTAACGGAAGGATATTAAACCGTCCTAAACCGAAAACTGTACGGACTCCCGCTTATCGATAAAACTGTTCGCTCAGAGCAGCGCAGCGGTTCGAAGAAAAACTAAATATTGTGGAAGATTTACAAAATGTAGAAGATTTATCTTAGTTTTACATATCTAGTCTAATCTAATCTAAAGAAGCCAAAATTATATTTTAATTTAACATTAACTTTCTAGATCTTGAACAATAAAACATATTTTTTTCGGCGAACCGTGCTCTCTGCGAACAGTGTTTCTGAATACCGTGCGGGAACAAAAACTTTTCCGGCTTAGCCTATACGAAAATAATAATTCGAATGCAATAGAATTCTACTAAAACTGTTAAAAACTAAACTACTAACTAGTTTTTTTAAGCGATCGATTCAGATCAATTAAGCGCTTGCTACGAATAAATGTATAGGTATTCGTAGGGCGCTTGTAACGGAAAATAAAACAAAACATTAGATTATTCTTCGCACATGGACGCGATGACGACGTTCCTATTTTAAAATTTTAAGTATGGATTTTTTAAGCATATATTTGGCACAATTTTTAAGATATCAATACTTTTAGTTACATGCTATAAGAAAGTAATGTTTTATCACTGTACAAGTAAATGAAAAAAATTTAGAGTTCTTACTGGATCTCATTTAAAGTAAAGAATAACGATTTTATTAAAACAATTGTTAATTAATAATGTACACAAAGAAAAATAACTACCTAAGTTAATAAATGTTTTTCAAAACCACCGAAACATACATTTCATTTCATATAACAATCGTTTATACAATCTGACAAAAAATGTATGCGAAAATTAATAATCATATTTTAGTAAGCGAGCCCTGCATAGCATTGCAATTCAACGAGGCAATGCTGCTGGCAGCATTGCAATGCTTATGCGTTGATCTAAAAAGGAGCCAGCATTTTGATTACACGTCGCATCGGCCAAGTAACTTATTGTCGACTTATTCTATGTATATATTACCCCTAATCTTAAAAAATATTAAAATTACGTTTACATGTTACATTTCTATGTAATCAATTCAATAAGAATAAATACTAAACATAGTGAAAAAAAACTACAGATCTCGCGCATCACGTGATCGAGTTGAGTACATTATATTTACGAATAAGGCCTGGTTTTGCGATCATCATATTATGAAAAATATCAGACTGATAAATGTTACCCAACCAAATTTTAAACAAATAACTTTTCATCTATACAATCAACATTTGTTCCTTAAATGTTGGTTGTGCATTCATGTATTGTTACTTTTTAGCAATTGTTACTATCTGATGATTGATAAACCAAGCTTAGGAAAATTAAAATCTTTATTTTGCCGCTGTCGACATCATTGGAATATTTAGTCATTGCGTTTTAAAAGATTTGTCGATTAATCTCAAAATGACAATACTTTATTAACTACATAAAAGCTCGATTCCCACCAAAGATTTTGAAGCAATGATGGCTCAGTGGTATTGTCTATGGACGGCCGCGCAGCAGGTCCATGGTTAGATTCTTTCAGTAATTCTAGGTTAAGCCTTTTAACACCTTCGACCACATTATCACTTACCATCGGGTGATATTGTGGACTAAGCATATCAAAGCATATACATCAATAGCTGTTCCTTATATCCTTAAATATTTGTCATTGTCGCGGCAGCAACGACCACGCATGGGGTCCTAAGTTTTGCATGAAAAAACGATCATTCAAGCCAAACAGCACTAAAAGAGAATGTGCTAGGACCATATGAGTTATTGTATTTATTTTTAATTTGCGACAGTAGTAACTTTGTTGGTTGAGTTTCTAAGCGTAAATTGACGCAGAATTTGAATACACCAATACTTTTTCGTCTATTTTTTTCCCTGTAATAAAAGTAATCTTTATAAACCATGCCCAGACATGCCATGCTGAAAAGACGTTATAAATAAGGGCGCGTCTAACAGAGCATTAAGGAAACGAAGTGACACCTATTGTGAATGTCGATTAATCTAAAGATTACAATTCTTTGTTAATTACGTAAAGGCTCGATTCCTGCCGAAGTGGCAGCGCTGCAAG
Organism: Plagodis dolabraria; assembly: GCA_963854805.1. NCBI lineage: Eukaryota > Metazoa > Arthropoda > Insecta > Lepidoptera > Geometridae > Plagodis > Plagodis dolabraria. Next base: position 4,692,532 of record OY978443.1, on the reverse strand, counting down.
TTCATTCTCCGGGATGGATAAATTGTTAGGTTTTCCTGACAAATACTTTTTCAGTATCAATCTGCAACTGTGCCCGGTAGACCAAAACATGTCTGGCGAATCGTGGTAGTTTAGACCTCTTTAAATACCCCTTCGTGGAGTACAACATGACAATACGATTTTCATAGATTTCATACTGTTTTAGAAACATTTACCTTATTAAGAGCTACCTACTGCTGAATCACTCGAGCTTTTTATATAAGCACTGTTAGCCGAGCGGTTATAGCTATATATGGACTGCGGTTCTGCAGGACCATGGTTCGATGCCCGCCGCCGGCTTGAGCTTCAATGCATGGTGGAAGGCCATTTTGCGAATGCCCACCGGACTAGCTACCTCCGTCAAGTAGACAATCTATCGCCAAGCATCTAACAGTGTATTCCTGCAGCAGTCCTTGAGTTCCGTAAAATTAAAGGGACACGATGAGACTTATCAACTGTATGTCTCAGGGTGACAGGCGCAGTGCAGTTCGTCACTTGTGACAAAATGCATCTGTTATAGGCGGAGGATACCGCTTAACATCAGGTGGGCCTCGCGCTTGTTCCGTCACAATAACATACAAAAAAAATGTAGCAGATTCGAGTCGGTCACCATATAAAAACCTCTTGGTACCCACAGAAGTCAGAAGATCAGTTTTGCAATGTTGCAGAGATCTTTTTATCCGTTCCATATTTTAGTAAAAGTGTGTCACTGCAGTATATATCAACGTTTCTCTATTTTTGTAGGATGTTATGAGAATAAATCGCGGGCCGGGGCTACAGTGAATAGTGCACGTTGCTACATAAAAGAGTTTTAAAGCGTATTGCACATCGTGGGGAAAAGACGCTCATAAAATTTTTATGTATAGATACTTCCATGTTTTAGTCATTCATTAACAAGAAACAGCTAAAAAGTACAGTAGGTAATATTGTCACCAGAAATTATGTAACTTTTTTTCTTGATTTTCCACAATTGTTCTTATTACGATGATTTTAATTGTATTATTTTTATTATTTATGATGAATTCATGAGCATTTTTCAACGGCTTACTTATATTAACATCAATGACGTGCACCGTTAAACAAATACCCTATTAGGGAGGAGGGATGGAAGGGATTGTTATAATCCCCATTCTTGTCAGGCGTCTTAGTCGTCGTGTAAGATAGCAGTTCTTCAGACGCACTGCTTCCCACCTTCATTCCCTTCAACGCCTCTTACGGTTTCACTAGGAAGATATGGGGCAGGGTGGGAGGGGTGTGCAACTCTACCCCACGTGGATCTATTAATACGCAGCCGAGATATTGGATCTTATTGTTTGTTTGTTTAGGGAGGACATAGATGCTGGCTACCGCCTGTGCGGTCGTCCAGCTCCACCGGGTTTTGGGCGAGGGCCTGGCCCTACAATAGCCCGGGAGGGAGAAGTGCCGAAGGCACTTCTCCCGAGACGGGCGTAGAAGGCGAAAAGCGCTTTCTACCTCCGTCTCCTGCGGACGCCGAAAACGTACCGCTATTATAGGAGGGGTTGACAGCGAGCTCAAGGGCACCACTGTGGTTCGGACCTCGGCTTGTCTCGCTGTCGAGAGACATGGGGGGGATCGGAGCAAAATGCCTCTGTGCAACTGCAGTGTTGCACAATTGGGCCCTACTGAATAATACTCTTTGACTATTTGGAGAGCAATTTATCGTGACCTTGTTTTTGCCTCGAGCTCGCCGGCGAGCTCGGTGTTTGATTGTGTGACCTCTGATTACCTCACACCTGGGGATTTTACCTCGACGACTTGCGGATAACGCTAAAGCTGCCAATGTAATGGCTGCGATGGGGTCATCCGGGTCGTCTAATACCTGCCGTGGTCGGCGACGGGGGGGTTTGAAAAATGGGATAGAAGGGGCAGTCGAGTAGTTCGATGCCTGGACAACCAATGGGTTCGGGTGGTGGGGCGCTCGATCAAAGTATCGGCGGGCGCAGTCCTTATTGAACTGCGCTAGAGAGGGAAGGTTTAAGTCGCAATGCAACTCGGTGTTCCGGATATACCACGGGGCGCCGGTTGCATTACGAAGAAAACGGTTTTGGATGACTTGAAGTTTATGAAGGTGGGCCTCACTAGCATGACTAAACACTACTGATGCGTAAGTCATGATGGGGCGGATGCAGGCAGTGTAAAGTGTCTTCTTATTACTAAGAGACATTTTACTCTCTTTGCGAAGTAGGGGACCAAGGCGACCCATTACGAAGGCCGCTCTGTTACGGACGGTTGTTATGTGATCGTTAAAGGTGAGATGACGATCAAGGGTGATTCCGAGGTATTTTGTTCTAGGAACCCAGGGAATGGGTTCGTCGAACAAAATAAGCGGTTTCGGGTAAGGGGAGCGTGTCTTCTCAGTAAAGCACATAGCTGTGCTTTTAGCTGGGTTGACCGCGATGCGCCATTTTCGGAACCAGTCACCGATCTCGGTGACGGCCCGTTGAATGACGAAATAGGACTGTCTGTTGATATGCCACCCAGTGGTGTAAATGGCGGTATCGTCCGCATATTGGGCTAGGAATACTTTGGGCTGAGAGCGTGGGATGTCACTGGTATACAGTGCAAAGAGAATAGGTGATAGCACGGAGCCCTGAGGGACTCCGGCTCTGACTGGGTGGGGGGAGGAGAGGGTGCCTTCCACGCGATAGCGAAAGCTTCTGGCTTTAAGGAAGTCTTGTAGGATGAGCACAAGACGTTCTGGCACGCCAAATTGGTATAGCTTGTAGATCAAGCCATTGTGCCAGACTTTGTCAAAAGCTTTCGCTACGTCGAGGAAGACTGCTAGCGTAGTCTGGGGTTTGGGGTACTTATTGAAGCCCTCAATGATGTGCTCCGTGAGGCGGTGCACCTGTTGGACGCATGAGTGTCCGGGTCTGAAGCCAAACTGCTCATCTGGGATAAGGTGGTGTTCCTTAGCATGGGACTGGAGACGGTTTGCAAGTAACCGCTCGTAAAGTTTGCCTAAGGCACTGAGGAGGCTGATGGGGCGGTAACTGGTGGGGTCAGATGAGCTTTTGCCTGGTTTGTGAATGCCAATGACATTTGCACATTTCCAGGTGTCTGGGAATAAGCAGTGGCTCATAGCAGCATTGAAGATGCTGACTAAGAGATGGATGAGAGGAGGAGAGAGGGTTTTAAGAACCCTGTTGGAGATGCCATCGGCACCGGGGGATTTGCGCGGTCGGAGGGCCTTGATCAGTCTCTCCACCTCAGCGTAAGTCGCTAAGGTGATTGGTGGGAGTTCAGAGGTGACCACAGAGCTTTTACGTTCGACTTCAGCATCCACCGAATCGAGGTGAGCTTGGTCAACGTGATCTACGTTAGGGGAACACTGAGCCTCTAGGCTATCAGCTAGGCACTCAGCTTTGTCTTCGTCAAAGAACGCTGGGACTAGTGGGACTGGTCTGTATAAGGGAGGCATGTCGTTATGGTTACTTCCTTTCAAGCCTCGCGCCGAGTCCCAGTAAGCATGGTGGCTTGGCACGAGGTTTGAAAGTTTATCGCCCCATTGTTGATCACGCAACTCAGACATGCGACTTTGAACCATGCGTTCAAAGTGGCGTTTCTTAGTTTTGTTCTCTTTACTGGGGTAAGAGTCGTAATGTCGGGTCACTGCTTTACTCTCCGTCACCAATCGTCTCACATCCGCTGGAATGACAAGGCGCCGGTCGTCCGGCACTATGACCTCCTTTGCGGATGCACCTACTACGGTGGAGAGGTGATTGGTGAACGAATCGATCGCAAGGGTTACGTCATCTTTTGTCAGGATGTCGTCAGGGATCTTGTCAAGGTCCGGTGAACTGATAGCCTTTAGGGCATCGCCTACTTGCTTCCAGTTCACTATCGTCTTAGTGGGGCGGGGGAGGTCAGTCGTTGGGTCGGGACCTAGTCGCAGTATAATGGGTCGGTGGTCAGAGTGAAGCTCGTGAACCACTTCTATGGAGCGTAACCGGAGTGTTACGCCTCTGAATAGTGCCATGTCAAGAAAGTCAGATCGGTGGTCTTCCATATAAGGGTAGTGAGTGGGCTCAGTGGGCGCAATTATGTCAAAGTTGAGTTCTGCGATTAGGTTTTCAAGTGCAATACCTTTGGGATTGTTGACGTTACAATTCCATAGGATGTGCTTACTGTTGAAGTCGCCAATCAGAATGACGGCGCTTCCTAATGAGAATAAGGCTTCTAAGTCAGCTCGGACGATCGGCTTGGAGCAAGCTTGGTAACAGGACGCTATGACTATAGGTTGATGACCAGTCATAGCTAGGAGGCAGCAAGATGCTTCCATATTAACAAGGGTCGGGGTAGGTAGGGGAATGCAGTGCAGGGACCTTTTGTAATAGATAAGAGTGCCTCCCCCACGGGAGTTCACTCTATCATCACGTACCGTTCTGTAATTGGCAAACCTAGGGTTCGCCTTCCCCGGTTTTAGAAAGGTTTCCTGCACGCATATGATATCGATAAGGTGGGTACAACAAAAGTCGTGGACGAGGTCACGTTGTCTGAAGAGGCCGTCAGCGTTAAATGACGCTAACGAAACTGAGTACGGTTTCGTGCGTTCGGTTGTACTACCCATAGTGGTTGTACTGGGGAGGGGCCTGGGGGACGAAGCGCTTAAGGGCGCTTAGTAAGTTTGCGTGTTCCAATGTGTATTGGATCACGTCCGCTGGGGATTGAGCGTATTGCATCTTGTGGAATAGCTCTTGTACCTCATTGATGTCAACCGACATAGCCAGATCGCTGACTAGGTTGATTGCCTCTTGAAGAGGGGCAGCCTTCAATGGCATAGGGGGAGCTTGTGGCCGGGAAGCGGCGCGGGGAGGGGCGCGAACGGTGTTGGCAGCGGGTGCCGGGAGCGCGGGGCGAGCCGGGGCCGGTGCGCGGGCAGGGGCCGCGGCGCGGGCGGGTGCGGGAGCGGGCGCGGGCGCACGGGCCGGGGCGCGGGCGGTAGCGACGGTCTTAACCATACTGGGTGGTTTAGACCATGCGTTACGGGCTGGGAGCGGCGCGGGTATTACCTGTGAGGCAGGTACTACCGTTAGTTTGGGACTTACCCGTTGGTAACGGTCATAAGAGGGGCGGGTCGGCCTATGCCTTGCCACCCTGTGGTTCACTCGTGGTGCTTTAGGGCAACCACGGTAATTCGCGGTATGCCCTTGAGCACCGCATAGAACACAACTGGGTGGGTCCGGCGAATCCCGGGTGCGAGTGCACGCTGCTGTCGCGTGATCGCCTAGGCACTTAACGCACCTAGCGCGAGCGAAGCAGAAACGGGAGGCGTGCCCGTATAGTTGGCAGTTATGGCACTGCGAGGGACTCCCATTCTTGTATGGGGCTTGGACATCGAGTCCTGAGAGGCCACAGACCTTTTTTAAATTAAAAATGGCCTTGCCTTCAGGTGTACGATCTAGTACTACGAGTACTAGATCGTAGGGACTGCGGTCCTTCCCGCTGTACATGCGGTGAACTGCATGTACGGGGAAGTCTTGTGCCTTCAGGTCGGCACATACCGAATCGGTATGTACCTCCTTGGGCACACCGCGGATGACCACTCGGAGGACTTTCTCCTCTTCGAGCGCATAAGTGTGAAAACTTATGCTCTCTTTACGGAGGAGCTTTGTTAGCGCTCTGTGGTCGCTAATGGTGGACACTTGAACTTTAATGCCCTGCTGCGTGGAGCGGGCATTAGTGTAGTGGATCCCACGATCCGAAACTAAACGGGACAGCATGTCCCATTTGGTTTTGTCCTGAATGAACAGGGGCGGAGGCGGTTTTTCGCGGCGCGCGCTCGCGTCCTGAGGGGACGCGGCAGTGGTGGCCGGAGCGGAGGGAGGAGACGCGGGGCGCGGGGCGGGGGTCGGCTTCTTGCCGGAGGCGGGGGCCTTAGCGGGTGCCTTGGCGGGAGGGGCGGAAGTTGCGCAACTAGCGGCTTTAGGAGCACGCTTGCGTTTTCTGTCTACGACGGTATAGCCGTCGTTATCGGAGTCCGAGTCAGTGCGTAAGGCACGACTCGGATCTACATCCATCTCCGTTTCGGAGTCCGAAGTGGGCTCGACAACGGCGATGGAGGGACGGGTGCTCGCTGGCCTCCCGATCGGTGAGCGCGAGCGAGACCTCTCACGTGGAGGGGCTGCCACCGTGCGTCTGTTGTCAGGGCCCGGAGCGGGCGAAGTCGGGCTGTCCTCTGAGAAGGACCGGGTCAGAGGAGGGACGATGGCCTCCGGAATTGGAGTTCCGGAGGGAGCGATGAGAGTGTCCGTGAGGCGGGCACTCTCTGCATCGTTAAGCGATTGCTGATGATCAGCGTAGAGTTCGGGGTAGCGGAGGGCGAAGGTCTGAAGGACCTCCACCTCACCGTTAGAGGGACGTTGCATCCTGAGGGGAATACTCAGGATGGCCTAACGGGTTCTGTCTCCCTCTCGCAACTCGTGAGCTCACTTGTGTGAGAGGGAGTGAGTACCTATGGTGTGCCCTAGTTGTGTACCCTCTCCGAGCTTTTTTCTCGGCGGAGAGGGGTGCTCCTAATGCTGCTCCGGGGTTGACTAGGGGCGACCCCAAGGCCAGTTGTCCCGGAGCCCAGCTTGCTTCGGCTGACCCGTGAAGCGGGAAAGGCCACGGTGCAAGGTTAAACCAAAACAACAGCAGTGGCCGTTGTCACCGTAGGGTGTCACACTGCGACCGCAGCAAATGGCGGATTTGATCGTTCAGACGGGTTTGGCTGACGCTACCCCACGTCTGAACGACGTCGCTTAACAGCACAAAGTGTGTTGTTACGCGCACTGTTACAATGTTGTGTCGAGTAGTAAAGTTGTGAAATGCGCACCGAAAAGTGCGGTCAAAACAAGACCACCAGCCCGATATGATGTTGTTCCGAAACAAGGGACTTGGGTAGGTGGTAATGCCTGACGTCTTAGAGCGCCTCTGCGCGACGGCACGGCGAGCTCGTAGCTCACGTTGCACGGCGTTCGGCGGCTGCTCAGCTTCTGCACACAAAACAAACCTTCGTCAGGACTGCGTATTCCAAGGCACTGGTCTGCAACTAGCGTCGGAACGATGACCCGAGTGAGACGGCAATAGTGCGGGGACTATTGCGGTCTCACTGGGAGATACTGGCGGAGCTGTAGACAGGTGTGCACGGCGTGGCGGCACAGGTCGGAATGTAGTGAAAAATCCACTGATATTGGATCTTATTTCACACAACTTAATTTATTTATATTTCAGCTTTTAGCTTGTTGTTTATATCTGTGCCTTGACCTCGTTCTTTTTTGGTAGTGTAAAGTTACAGTGCACTTAATAAAATAAATGTACTAGCTTGGATAGCTAGCTTTGTTATATATTTTGTATTTGATTATTGATTGTAAATAATCTTTATATCTTTTCTTGACTTTTTTATGCCTGATTGAATAGCCGTTGACCACTATCTCACCTGATGGTAAGTGATGATGTGGTCGAAGATGTTGTTCAGGCTAATCTAAAATTGCTGGCTCTCAAGGACAACTGCAAGAACACACCGTTAGGTGCTTAGCGACAGATTTTCTACTTGAGGATGGTAGCTAGCCAGGCGGACATTCGCAAAATGCCCAACCACTATGCTTTAAGTTAAGATGCGGACAGATCCCCCGTATGAAGGTGGTTACCAGCAAATGGGTACGCTATCCATTACTAATACAGTTTTACCAACCAAGACGGGCTCTTTCGGGTAAAAGGTAGGCCTTTTACCCCCAGTCTTAGAATGTTTTGTTTTGTCGAATTGTTCGCAGAGCTGGCGCTAAGCTTAATAAACAGTATTAGATACAGAAATATATAAACAAATTATAAATCTTTTTTGATATCTACATATTTAAACCAAAAAAGTCATATAAAAACAATATCATTACGCTTTCTTCCAAAGGCTATATAGGCAAAAGTGTCAAAAAGTAATGTAAAAAACAATAATATGGCCACCATATCGCTGCAAAGATTATGTTGCAACAAAATTAATAGTTTTCTCTGGGTAATTAATATTTTTTCTAGTATTTAATTCTTACGCTTATAAATATGTAAAGAAGTGTATCTCTCATACAGTTACAACTTTGATTTTGGACTCATCAAGTTCACAATTATCAAGACACGAATAGTTTTCTAAATTTAATTGCATTGCATTGATTTGGCGATTACAAATGATCACATCTAGGTAATGTGTTTGCGCACACACATTACACTTTTCAAAACACACCCGCTGCGGTAAGGCTTGGGTTTTACTGTGTTTGAGTTTGACTTAAATTTTTTTACATATGCTTTCGTAGTATATATCGTTACTACTCTTAAGTAACCGTAAAATAACACTGTAAATCTTTTTATAATGCTAATTATAAAAATATTTCCGGTCTTATTTCTCGGTGTCGTACACGGATAGTATACATTCTGCCTTACATTGAAATATCTGCACTTGATATGTTCCCCGGGTACCGTTATCTGGCTCTGTACAATAAATCCTTCAGCCGTGCGTCTCTGCCGAGGACTGAACTCTATGATTCTATATAACTCTTACCAACTAAATAAAATGAGATTACGTCTTTAAGAATGTAGAGTCAGTATTCAACATTTTGTTTGTTTTATTTTTTGTAAATTTTTGGTAAGATTGTGTTGGCTATTACGGGATTAGCTGATATGTCACATAGTGTCATATTTATATTTTATACTATTTATAAATAAATCGTTACGCAATCCTAAATGTTATTTTTATAAATTTTGATTAAAAAGCACCTTCATTCGTAGAAAATTACATAGAAATAAGTTAAATTTTTAAATATATTATTTTTATTTAATATTTTTATCACTTAAAAGTACTTTTTTCATATCTAATTATTTATTTTGGTCGTTCAACTCTATCCTAAGTTTGCTTGATAGTCTTTTAGTGATAAAGGTGAACATTTATAATGTATATAAACTTAAATATTATGTGAACATAAGTGAAGTAACAATATCTATTTTTTACATAAGTCGTTTTAAAATTGTCGTTTGTAAAATGATCTGTATAACCGGTAAGCCGGTAACTATATGCAATAGTGATAATCCGTTAATTGATGTGTTGAGATAAACCGGCACTGTTGAACCAAACAGTTTTTGGAGGGTAAATCCGATTTTCATTTGAATATTTTATGAGATGTCATTATAAAATAATTTATCTCAATACCAACAATAAATAGTCATCGCTGAAATTTGCAAATGAGTTAAATATATAGTATATAAAAAAAAACATATTAAGCTTTAAAATTTAACCGTAGATTTGAATACATAACATTTTCCGTCACATGAAGATAAGATAATCGTCTATTTATATTAAACATGAGTATTATACACACACAAGGAATGTTTGCAAATAGATTGCAAGCAAATAGAAGGATATTCAACAATTCTGTTCATCATGAAAACGGGGTTAGTGCCGTTATCTGATCACAGCTTTAGACTCCAGGCAGATTTTAAACGTAAATCTCCTAAAAAAGCCCTGAAATATATTTGACCCCGGCAATTAAATCCAGGATGCCAAAGCGCCGCTCTACGCCACACGATCGTTGAAACAGTCTTTGCATTCATCACATCAACCAAAACGTCCACCGTTGAACAAATGTGTCCCTCATTGTTGGGGTTTGCCATAATCCCCACGCTTGGCAGTGTTTGGCAGTTCTTCGTAAGATGCTGCTGCCCACTTTCTAGTATTTTGCCTTTCTTCCCCTTCGGAGAAATTTCAGATTATTATAACAAAAAACTTATACGATTACGTTCTACAGACCAATTTAGAACTCCTACTGAGACAGACTGCTACTGAGAATTCCTGGTACGAGTTAGAAAATCGTATTTTTTTATAATTTTAATGTATAAGACTAAAAAATATATGAATCATTCCATATCCTCTTGTAAAATATCACTTGAGGGGACTAAAAGAAAGCATGCACTGAGTGAACCTCATGCCACTATTATTCTGAACTTATGTACGATTTTTCTGCACATAAGGTCCCCAAGCTTACGAATTATCTTAACGCCTCCATCAATATTACATCGTAAGCGGATAGACTATCTTCAACAACATATGAAAACAAGCTTGGTTTTAAGTGGCTGGCCATAAATCGTCCGTCTTTGTTGTTGTAATGGGGGATTCATATACTTACTGCAAATACAAGGGATTTATCCCACACTCCCTTTAAGTATTGCCGTTCAACCTCATCCAGCCTTTAGGCTGTAGGCTGGAAAAGCATGAATGCCAATATTCAAAGAAAAACTTAAACTGAAAAACTTAATAACACTAACTTTAAGAACGTCGCCGATAATGATATGATTTTAGTTAATTTTGGTACATATTATCATATTTTAATCACGAAACTCTTTAAAATCTGTTTTGTGGTAAGACATTCTGTAAAATTCTCGCGTAGCTAGCTACCAGCCTACCTAAGCACCTCACAGTATTAACTGGTAACACTGCTTCAGAGCTAGCACCTTCTAGGTAAAGCCTGCTTAACATCCCCAAGCACATTATTACTTACGATACGATACGCTGACTTTAAAAGAATTCATTGCAGAAGTCTGCAGGTGACAGTAAACATTTATACAATTAGTGAACCCGTCAGATTGTTTGCAATTCGCATTAAAATACCACATACTTCAACGTATTTCTGCTTGAAATGCCTCCACCTGCTTCAGGCAAAGCAAGCGTTAAATTACACAGCAAAAACACTACTGCAATAAACCTATATTCAAATAGCTGTACCAATACTGATGATACTCTGACAAACAGAGCGTCTCCCCTGGAGGAGCCAATTTGAACGCCGCAAATTGCCAAGAGTTAGTAATTAACGTTTACTGTGTCAGTTGATGTGAGAGGCCATTAAAGTTGCGTGAAAAAAGCTGTTGCGTTTATTTTTTAATACATTCATCTTTATATGGATAAAAATTTAGTGAACGGTCGCCTGGCCAGCTACCACAATAGACATCTATACAGTTATTCGACTCCGCGGTATCCTGGAATTCAATGACAAATGACGATCAGAGCGCTAGGGATATCACTATCGAAATTTTGAGTGTTGTAGTTTGTTATAAATATTTTTTTTATAATAATTGTTTTTTTATAAATGAATTTTGTTGTGAATAGGTAATAATATACCTAACTATTGATATCGATTTATTTGAGAGAACACAAGCGCGCGCAGAATTTATTAAAAAAACTCCATTGTCTTTGGTAACTTAGTAAGGCCACCAGTAAAGAGGTTATTGTATGATTATTTGCCTTTAAAACTCCTTGGGTCCTTTTTCCTATTAAAATGATGAAAAGATTACAACCTCTATAGTGTCAATCTGCTGACAGCATATTAAAACTAAACTGTAAGTAAACACCGCAGTAAAGCATGTGAACATCAGTCAAGTTGTATCTTTTTGTATCTCCTCGATGTAGGGAAGGCCGCACGGTTGATCACGTGACTGAATCGGGGTAATTTCTTCGTAGTTAAACTACTGCTTAAGAAGCTCCATGTATCTATTGTGCAGCTACTATTAAGTAAAAAAGTCTGTTGCCATGCGGTTTGATCGGAATTGCTTATGAGAGCCGATAATAAACAATGGGAGCAACAAGGACGTTACCCAAAGTGCCAAAGGTTCGTTCTAATGTTATTGTATGAAACTTGCCAAGCTACATCTAGATTTATATGATAAAAACTCACATCGATCTAGCGCTTCTAGATGACATGAGAGACCTTAATTTTAATGATACTATATTAAAATGAATGGCTCTCATCCCCTGGTTGTCTAGATCAATAAATGTTTGTTTGAATTTTAATAAGATATTATGGTTTTCGCTGCCACTAAGATTGATCAAATTCCTTTTATTTTAATTATAAGAATTGAATTGAAACGACTTTCGACACTAAAAATTATAAGATAACTAGATGAAGTCGGTACCATGCTCATTCAACATACTGACTTCACACTGTCATGGTATTAACGAATTCTACAAGTAATTTTTCATGTTCAGTGTTAAAAGTCCGTCCCATTAAATCCGTAAACTTAATATTAATTTCTGTAACTTTTATTTACTCTGTTTAGTGATGTATACTGCTTACAAGATCAATTACTCGCCCAAACAATGTGTTCACTATCGAAATTAGTTGCAATTACCATTAAATCACCCACGTATGCAAACGCATTAATAGTTAACTGAACCTTAAAACAACTCAACCGATTTTGATAAAATTAAACTCAACGAGCTCTGCGTTATTACTCTACCCAGCAAAAAAAAAATTTGTTTATAATTGAAAGAGCAATCGCATGAAAATATACAAAAAAAAAACAGGCAATTTTAGCGATGTGGTTAAAAAGAGATCCAAGACTGTATTTTCTTTTATTATTTTGTTATGGTCAATTTTTTAGAATTGCTTAATATTTTGCTTCAAGAAAATAGTGTTATTTCTACGTTATATTCAATACCAGTGAAGTCTAAAATATAAACATAATAGTAGTAATGATCTCTGCACGGTTAAAAAAAGCTGTTGTGATCTGTTGTGTCCTAATAATAATAATAAAGTTTATTTCCAAAAACATACCAGTAACCTATACCTAGTAAAGATTAATTATCTAATATTAACATTTGTTGTCTTTAAAATACAAGTTCGGTATACATTAATTCAGTCCGCAGAACCTACACTAAGAATTAACTTGTGTTGTAGGTTTCTGCTTGCTCTTCAAATTCGCAGTTTTAAAATGTAATTTGAGTAACCAGAGAGAAGAAAAACATGAGATAGGTTGGTAAGTATAAAACATTTTTTTTTATTTTTTTTTTTAACTACATTATAATTAATATTATGAGCTTCTTATAAGTATAAGTTTGTTTTCTAGAGTGTATCTGTGCGTGTTGTATGTGTGTGTGTGTGTGTGTGCGTGTTTGTGTGTGTGTGAGTGTATGCGATAAAGATAAAAACATTCATAACACGTACATAATTCATATATATATATATACATACACATATATGCATATATACATGAACCTTATCATTCATGTTTCTATCTTTATAAAGTCTTCAGCATCATCTGGGCTCAGATTTTTTAACCAATTCTGTCTGCTTGAGTTCTCTATTGTTTTTTGTGAGCATCTCTGGGTGAATTTTGGAGACTTTGTTATAGACGTGAGGTCCTAAAAAACATGCATGTCGGTGTGCCAGTTTAGAGTTATATAGTGGTTTTCGAAAAACTATGTCTTTTCTCCTTTTTTTAATATGATTGTCCATGTTTATTCCGCATACTTCTTTATGTTGTTGCAGAATTAGACTTTGCATAAATAGTTGCCTCACTGTCAGAACGCCACAATCCTTATAGAGGTCAGCGGTACGGAAGGGTAGGGCTTGAAGGTTGCAACCTTTAGTACCGCTCTCTGCGCTCGTTCTAAAGGTAACATGTGTGTAGTCAAAGCCCCACCCCAGCTAGTGTTACAGTATGTGAGTAAGGATCTACACAGTGCTTTGTACACGTTAAGCACAAGATCTCAATCAGCAACATCCCTTAAATTTTTAAAAATATAAATAAGCTTTCGAACTCTAGCGCTAAGGGTGTCAATGAGTGGTTTCCAAGTCATTCTACTGTCCAATATGACGCCCAAATACTTTGTTTTGCTGACACATTCCAGCAGTGGGCAATTGCAATTAGACATTAAGCAATTATTTGTATGCACCTTAATGTCCATGATATAACTTCTACCGCGTGCGTTTGTGAAGGTGAGAACTTTAGTTTTGTCAACATTTAAGGTCAACAAGTTGACACGTAGCCAGTCGGAAACTATTTTGAGGCCATCCTCCGCATAGGCTCTGGTCTCTTCCCAGGTCTTACCCGTAAAGATCAATGCGGTATCATCAGCGTACGAGAAGATTTTTGCATTTGGCAGAGTTAGGTTACATAGATCGTTCATGTAAACCAGGAATAGCGAGGGGCCTAAAACACTACCCTGTGGGACTCCATAGGTAACGGCTTCATCACCACTAGTGACTCCGCCTATTCTGGTCCTTTGGGTCCTTCCCGTTAAATAGTTCTCAAGCAGTAGCAGAGTAGAACCTCGAATTCCAGCGTGCTCAAGCTTCTTCACAAGGATGGGAACAGAGACAGTGTCGAAAGCTTTCGCTAGGTCTAGGGAAACTCCTATGACCTTCTTTTTACTATCTAGCTCACTAACAATAAAATTTGTTAGCTCTGTGACAGCATTATCTGTAGACCTGCCAGCTCGGAAGCCAAATTGTTGAGGTGATAGTATGTTGAATTTAACTAGATAGGAAATTAATCTTTTATTAATTATTTTCTCAAGAATTTTTGAAAATGATGGTAGTACAGAAATTGGTCTATAATTGGTGACACTGTCCCTGTTACCACCCTTGTAAATTGGAGTTATAATGGAGGTTTTATATATTGTTGGAAATATTCCAGAGCTTAATGTTATATTGCAAATGTGAGTTATGATTGGTGCTAGAGTTGAGGCAGACTGTTTAATAATTTTATTTGATTAGCCATCAAAACCCACTGCACAGTCGTTTTTCATTCCTTTTATCAAAGAATCGATCTCAAACTCGTTGGCTAATATATTTGTGACCTAGGCCTGAATCCCTCACAAATCTATTTCCGTTGCGTTGCCAGCAGTATTTTTCTCTATATAAACGGTGGCTTCTAAAATTAAGTCCTCAGATTTATTGTGATAACTCCAGGAGTAACCAGACTCAATACCAGTATACCCTTCAGGTGGAACCTCTGCCCAAATTGGTACCAAAAGTGAGTTGCGGGAACATTTAAGTCAAGTGTAAATTAATAATTTCATTAAATTTTTTAATTAAAATAAATGTGTGTGTTTCCATAAGTTGTTTTTTTTAAGACAACTGAATAGGTCCACACAACAGATCGATTGGCAATATCGAGCGACGTATAAGTGACGATGATGTTGAATTTGTATTTGTTTCTGTGTATAAACTCAGGAACTTGCATAGTTTCATTGTTGTTTCGATGGGGGTACGAAAATAATAACTCGGGTGTGAGAGTGTATGATACTTTGTATGTAAAAAACGCCTTTTTGGAAATTAACCGGAAAACATATTAGTTTCTTCTAATACAGAAATTTACCAAAACTTAACAGTCCGCAGTATAGCACTTTACACGATAGATTACCTATTACTACGATAATTACATGGGGCAAAACAAGTTTGGCGAAGCATGGTTATAAATAAACCTACCTTCCTATTTAGGGAATATTGGTGATAAGCTTGTTTTAAATATTCACTGATCCTCAAACCTTTGATTGGTTTTTTGTTTATAACATCACAGTGTGAACATGACACATGCTGAGTATACCCCTATTGCCCTAAGATATATATCGTGTTATATTATTTTTATTATTAGTTTGTACTATCTAAGTAAATGGATGGTGTAAAAATGTTGTTATTTTAAGCGGCAATAAATGATCTTTTATTATTATTCATTATTTTTTCCAGTTCAACAGATTACCTTTTTTCCAAGCTATCCCGCTAGTTGGCTGGCCACACTGACTCCGGGAGGTGCAACAATAATTGACGTCTCCCGGCGACACATCCCGCTGCCTGTTATTTCGAGCTTCTGACAGTAAATATAAGACGAATCTGAAATACCTGTATTTGTTTATGCAGAGGATAAACACACTTTGTTTGATTGGAGTGTAAACACTGAACACGGTTTTATTACCATGACTGCCCAAAAGAAATTTAATGTTTTAGAATAGAATATAATTTAATAGAATAGAAATATTTATTCACCATATAACTAAGGATTTTATATAAGACAAGTCAAATTACATTATAAATACATTTAAACAACTACTTAATAACAATCCTGCTAGGAATATGCAAGTACATTTACACCTTTAAAGTATAAAATACTAGTATTAAAATAGAGTGACAGTATATATAATATAAGGTCGTATTTAGTTCCAATCTTCTTTCGTCACCAATTTAAATATTATTCAAAATCGTCATTATAAAACATGGATTCAGTTAGGCGCATCGTCATAAATTCGTTATAATAATGGATTAGACAGAAAAAAAATATTTTATTTTACGTTTCAAGTTAGTTACATTTACTTTTTTTTTTTTTCAATATAATACGAGAAAATTTTTATACATTAAATGAAAAAATTAACAGTACATATACGAATACAAAAATAAATAAATAATTTAACCATATCTACTTATGACCTAAAAATATTACACTTAAAAATTCTGAGCTCTGTTTTCTACCAGGAGGCAATCATAAGTAGAAAACAGAGCTCAGGTCACTGTCCGCGGGTAGAGTACATAAAAGGCTTTATAAATTATAAATTGATTTACTTTTGTATTATTTAAAGGCAGTTTATTGCATATGGTTATTTTATTATGCCTTGCTTTTTCACTTTCACCAGTCTTATCTTGGGCTGATGAAGTTTTTCTTTTTCCCGTTAGTTATAAGGCCTACAGTCCATAACTTTAACGTAATTATCTGTTACACTATGTATTTCTATGAAGCTCTTGAATAAATAATAAATAAATAATCTTTATTTGCTAAAAGACTAACATGTTATTTTACAATTGGTCTTGCATGCACAGCATTAATAATACTTACTATATATTATTCTTACTTAGTTGAGAATAAAATAGTGATGATTAACTGCAAAAGATTAAACTGAGGGCCCCAAACTAGGCACAGCCTGTATCTTGGTGACCCAAAGAATGAATGTACACTTGTGGAACTCACTAAGGTGTAGTTATAGGTGGAAGAGATATCTGTGGGAGGATCTGAAATAACGTACGAATATGTATAAAAAAATAACAGTGATGTTCTTATTTTTATGATGAAAAAATTTTTAGAATTCATATATGTATGTGAGTTTATTTTTTTGCACCATAACTTTTAAAATCTTCTCATTCTTGTATACAAACGTAATTGTGTCATATTTTACCAAGTGTTCACACTCAATGAAATCAGCTTGTATCTCATTGATCCTAATATCAATATTTCTGTTTTTTTTTCAGTTTTTGAAGGAATGTTCAAAATTATTCAGATATATCAATTTTTATGAGTAATCTCATTTTACGTTTAGAGATATAATAATCAATAAAACCTAAATATGGCAACCAGAAGCATTTAAAATAAAACGAAACTACGTCTGCAGATGAAGAAGATGGCGGCAGCGATGTGACCACGTACTTCTAGTCATTGTAAAATTAAATTCAAAATCAGTGCAAAAAGTGAACGAATCAACCTGAATCATATACCAAAAGACGCGTGTGACAAATGTGATCAGAACTGTGTAATTATATTTTAGGAATTTCATGTATGGTGCGTACAATCTTAAAATTTCTTCTAATAACTTTCCGTTGTATACATTACTTGCGACGAGCACGGAATCGTTGGAACAAAGACTGCACACACACATAGAATACAAAAGTCAATGAACTTAAACTAAAATAGACAAAACTCTGAGTAGTAAGCTTATTTCAACAAATCAAACAGTGTTCGGATAGCTCACGTATAAAGCGTACGGCTTTCGATCCATGGGTGCAGAGATCAAATCCACACGCAGGCATAAAATCTTTCTGCAATATTCTTTGGATCACATTTTGCAGCGCTATATTTTGCAAGTGGGAATAAATTTATTTATATAGTCTAAATAAATAAATTGAAAATAAAAAAATTACACACAAATAAAACATTTATAAGACAAAATGTCACTCTCAACTTTTAAAAACAGTTGTGCTATTTGTATAAAAACTTTACCGAGACGAGGTTTTTTATGCTGCTCGGTATGCCAACAAAAATTCCATCTTGAGTGCGCTAATGTATCACTGACGCGGTATAGGATAATGGAAAGTAAAGAAATTTGGAAGTGCACTAAATGTATAACAAAGTCTAAAAAAAACCCTAGAGGTACCAAAAAGCAAACCATCAGCATCGATAAACAAATCCACAAATGATGAACATGTCACCACAAGAAATACAGGTCAGTTTCACAGATCGAAATCAATTAGTGACTTGCTAGAGGAAGAGTCGTATTCTACTTTGATTGATATAAGCTCCATCAGCTTACCCGAAGATCGCTCAAATAATAGTGCTACAGAAGGGTATAAAAATGAAATTGAAGAATTAAAACTCAAACTCAATATTGCTAACGAAGAAATTGATAAACTTAGTATCGAAAATTCAGAACTAAAAAAAGGAATTATTAGTCGTGACAATAAAATAAAGATATTAATGGCGATCGGTACTGGTGAAAGAAGTAGCAGAAAATCATCAACACCAAACAAGAAAAGTACAGCATACAGCCCTGCATTGCCAACGATTGCACCTTTGTCACCAATGGTTCTTCCGCAGACTGTGAAAAACAATGAAGCGTCAATAAGTCGCAAATATCATTACGAAGAATGTCAAGTGGGGAAATTTGTCAAAAAAACTACTGTCGACCTAGATCCAGAACTAAAATCCCCTGACGCCTTAAATGATAAATCAGTTGATGACATGACGAAAGAGAAGACCCTTTTCATTGTTGGGGACCAACAGGCTACGGGACTAGCTAATCTTATTTTAAAAATGAGAGAATCGAAGTGGAATAATGTTTATAGGGTGACTGCTGTCGTTAAACCGGAGGCCCGATGCTCTGAAACACTCAGCTTTTGTAAAAACTTGGACAATACCCTTTCTAATGACGACCGAGTTGTTCTAGTAGTTGGTGCTAACGACAAAAATCCCTTTCAACTGTTGAAAGATATGAGCGTTACACTAAATATGCTCAAAAATAAAAATGTATACGTTTTAAGTGTTCAGAAAAACCCCTTCTTACGAGAGGATACCCTAAACAATCACATTGCTGCTCTTGTCAAAACTTACAAAAATTGCAAGTTTGTTAGAATTAACCAAAACATCAAACACCACTCCACATATTTACGAGCTGTTACTAAAGCAATAAACTTGAAAATAGACTGCGAGGATATAAATTCGGAGTTAAGATATAATATAACGAAAAATAATATGAGACCACAATCTGCTTCAGTCAACATACCGAATGTAAATAACACTTTTACAAGTTCAAAAAAGGGCACTATACCTTACTATTTTAAATCAATATCTAAGATGAGCATACCAAATAACAATGTTAAATCAAAAAATAACTCAATTCAGTTTTTTCGTGAATAAATCTGCCTCAAAATTTACCTTATTCCATCAAAATATCGCGGGAGCAATAAATAAATCACATTTAATAGAAGTTGCACTAAATGATTTACTAGAAAAAGACGATTTAAATACGGATGTAATATGTTTAACCGAGACATTTTTAAAAAAGGGCACAGAATCCCTATTGAAAATACCTGAATACAAACTAGCTACTGCATTTAGCAGGAATAGTAAAAGAGGAGGTTCATGTATACTTATAAAAAAAGAACTACAATTCAAAGAAATTCCGATCGTCAATTCATTAGCAACAATAACTAAGTTTGAAGCATGTGGAATAGAGTTATTATCACATAACTTAATTATTATTTGCATTTATAGGGTACCGACATATGATGCAACCCTCTTTCTAAAACTCTTCGAAGATCTATTAAAATATATTGCCATAAAATATAAAAATAAAAAAGTAATTTTAAGAGGAGATTGGAACATTAATTTACTTGAATCTAGTCCAAGGACCAATATATTAAAAACTATTTTCCAAAACTACAATTATGAATCTGTGATTAAAGTTCCAACACGAAAAATGGCATGCATTGATCTGATTGTAACAAACATAAAGCATAAAGTTAAGGCAGGAGTTCATTACTTAGCCCTATCAGATCACGAGACTGCACAAACTGCCTCGATGGAGGTAAAAGCCAAAATCACTTGTCCTGATTGGTTTGAAACTAGAAGAGACTATTCGAAAGAAAATATTAAAAAGTTGTGTGAATGTATTGCTGCATTAAAATTTTCTGAAATATATGATCAAACTACTCTCAACAAAGCATTTAATGAATTTCATTCTACGATTTTATTGTTTTATAATTTATGTTTTCCGGCTTACAAAATAAAAATTAAAAATAATAACCTTCAGAAATTCCAATGGATGACAAAAGGGATAAAAAAGTCATGTGTACGAAAGCGGCTTTACTATTTGAATAGCATTTACTTAAAGGACAATAAAAAAAACAATGTTAAAATATACAAGTCATACAATAAAATTTTACAAAAATGCATAAAGAAATCACAACAAATACAGAACACGAAATATATAAATAACAACAAAAATAAAGGGAAAGCTGTTTGGAATGTAATACGTAACAATATTGCCGATGATAACAGATTTGTGACCAAATAAATACTATTGAATTAAATAATTTGACATTTAATGATCCTAATACAATATGTAATTTATTTAATAATTATTTCATTAATTTAGCTATAGATAATAATAATACGGTAAGTCAATTTTATGCCGACGACATCTTCAATACAATTAATAAAAATCCAATAAATTCAATATTTTTAAAACCAACTGACAAAACAGAAGTATTAAATATTATTAAGTCATTAAATAACACTAATTCAGTTGGGTATGACAATATTAACACTAACATAATAAAACAGTGTGGGTATCACTTCTGTGCACACCTCAGTCATTTAATAAATTTATCCTTTGAAGAGGGGTGTTTTCCCGAAGCATTAAAAATATCGGTTGTTAAACCACTGCACAAAAAAGGACATCGAAATGACATGAATAATTATAGACCAATTACATTAAATCCGGTACTGTCAAAAATTTTCGAGAAAGCTATTCTTGCCCGATTAAATGAGTTTATGGCAAAAAATAAGATCTTGTGTCCAGAACAGTATGGGTTTACAAAAAATAGCTCTACAACATTGGCATGTTTCAATCTAATTAAATCCATAACAAACAGTCTTAATAATAGAGAAAAAGTAGCGGCTATATTCATAGATATGACTAAAGCGTTCGATTTAGTAGATCATAGTATAGCAGTTAAAAAGCTAAATATGTATGGAATCAGAGGAAACGCTCAAAATTGGTTAAAAAGCTATTTAGAAAATAGGAAACAGTGCACTGAGGTTTCTAGAATAGTAAAAGGACATAAAAAAATATACAGGTCAGAACTGCAAGTAAATCGATCAGGTGTACCTCAAGGTAGCATTTTGGGGCCATTTATCTTCATAACTTACATAAATGATATTCCTAACGTCACCAGACATCAGTGTATTCTATATGCTGATGATACCACTGTTGTCATCCAATCCAAAAATAATGAGCAACTTAAATTAGATATTAACAGTACCATATATAATTTAACACATTGGCTAAATCAAAATAAGTTAAAAATTAATATTGATAAAACTAACATTATACAATTTCACACATATTGCGCTAAAGAAGATACTTTAAATATTCAATTCCAAAAAATGCAAGTGGTACAAGTAAATACATGTAAGTTTTTAGGAATAACAATTGACAAGAACTGCTCATGGAAATTTCATATAGATAACGTTTGTGGCAGACTTGACCGTTTCGTGTATGCTATACGACAACTAAGGCTTTCGGTGTCGAAAGAATCTGCTCTATGCGCGTATCACGGCTACGTATCCTCGGTTTTGTCGTACGGACTACTGTTGTGGGGTAACTCGGTCGACATTAATAGGGTTTTTATCGTACAAAAAAAATGCGTACGCTCAATATGTGGGGCCTGGTCTACGGATAGCTGTCGGCCTATTTTCAAAGAATACAATATCCTTCCATTACCTTGCATGTACATAATGGAAGTTTGTAAATTTGTTCAGGATCACCCAGAGCTTTTTGACAAGCATTGTGACATGTTGCAAAAAGAAACTAGGCACCGAGATAGACTTGTATCTTCCATGTTGTAGATTACAGTTGTATAAAAATAACGCTTATGTTATGGCAATTAAGATTTATAATAAATTACCTAATGACATAAAAAAATTAAATAAGTAAATTAACTAAATTTAAGCAAACATTAAAATCCTGGTTGCTAAGCAATTGTTTCTACAGCGTTGATGAATATTTTAAATTTAAATAAACATGAAAATATACTTTGGACATAAATTGTTATTGTGAAAGGTGTAAAAATTGACGTCCGTAATTATTGACATTGTACCATTTGAATTGTGTTGTATTACTTATGACATCTAACTAATATAATCGCATTAATTTGACAATTTCATTATTTTTTTTTTCTTATTAAGATAAGTACACTTATTTCGTTTAGTTAATTAATGAATATTAAGTAAATAATTGAATTATAATGATTAAATTATGTAATGTAAAACAATTAATAAATTAAATCGTTAATATGTATAATTTAGAAGCATTTAAAAATTTATAGGTCTTTTTGAACATGTTGCACACCTCTTTATGAGGTAGATTGTATATGGTAAATTTTAACTTTAAGAGCTTTGTACAACCTACAGTCGTATGCAATAAATGAATTTGAATTTGAATTTGAAGGCTCTATAAAGACACTTCCCTTAAATGCCTGCACTTTTGAAAATCGGCTCACCCAGTCAAGAGTTCTGAGGTAACAAACATAAAAAACAGAAGAATTGAGAATCTCCTCCTTTTTTGGAAGTCGGTTAAAAAGTGTGGTGGATCAAATAAACTTACATATACACATTCGTGAAACTAATAAAAACAAGTACACTGTCATACAATTTAAATTTATAGCCAGGATTATGTAAAAACACTATCCCAAGTGAAGTTGGCCATAACTTATTGGCTAAGAATATGTTTTTAGCGGACAGTCGGGTATTTTTAATATATAATAACTTGATTATAGATGTATATATAATCTGTTTTATAAAAATATATGATTATTATTCGAGAAGGTATCTTTCTGCCAATCGATTTCTTTGTTTTTAGGGCAGTTTAGTGCAATACAGAACCTTTAAAGAACGAGGCGCGACTCACACATGGCCAGATTTTTTAAACAATATTACAATAAATGGTTATTACTATTGTTTGATATTATAAAACGAATCAGAACGAGTACTTAAAAGAATTTGAGAAGTCAGCGTCATATTGTCACTTCGATAAATCAATATAAGTGGAAAGTTCCTGCACATTGAGCGCACAGCAAGGCTCCTTAATATCTTAATGCACTGCTCACCCAAGAAGCAGCAGGTTAACTACCAACGAGAGCAGTCCCAAAGAGGTTTGTCGTCAGGAACGGGTATAAAATTTAAGCCAAATCTTTTTACAATTATCCTCTTGTGCTATCATATATTATATCAGAGAAGACTTATTCTATACCACTAGTGAATTATACAGAGGAGGGTATCAACTTTCTAATAAAGTTTTATACGTAACCTGGCTTTTGAATCGTCATAGTGTACTAGTTTCAGAAAACCGCATCAAAAAAAGATATAAAACTTCCATAGCGAGAGTGAAAACAGAAAAAAGGCAGATCCATCAGACACCAGACAGTAAACAAGCCATTTGTATGCGTTTCCATGCATTCACTTCCATTTCGCTACTACCTTCGAAAATACTGCCTCCGACAGAACTGAAAAAGCCTTTATTTTGAAAAAACATATTGTATGAAAAGTTCAAACACGTGTAAGGTTGTTTCAACCTTATTATTTTTTATTAAAAGAGTCCTTAGTGTTTCCATGAACTATTCCAGTACGTAATAGTAAAGCTATTGTTCACATTATATAAAATCGTGTAACATTACAAAATAAAACGCACTATAACCCAGTTTAAAAAAAAATGAATCTAAAATAGCGCTGGCCTTTCACTCGCACACCATAGATGGCGACTAAGTGCAAGGGAGAGGAGGATTATCGGCACCATTTTAGAATCGTTTCTTAATTAAAGCGTGTTATATTGTGTTTCACTTTGTATATATTTTTTATTTATGTTCAACTACCTGAGTCATACTAAAAGAGGTACTCGCTAGGATTTCGATATGCTGATACTTCCATGTTGACGACTTATTTAGTATTAAAATTCATAAATGGTAGTAGGTATAGTAATTATATTGTGTCATCATACCAGTTATTAAAAATTTGAAGCAGTGATGGCTCAGTGGCGTTCGAATCCCGCCGTGAGCTTGAGCTTCATCGCATGGTGGAAGGGCTTTTTGCGAATGCCCGCCTGGCTAGCGACTACCCTCAAGTAGAAAATCTGTCACCAAGCACCTAACGGTGTGTTCCGGCAGCAGTCCTTGAGAGCCAGTGAAATTAAAGCAACATGAGACTACTATATGTGTCTTTGACGGGCGCAGTTAGTGACTTGTGACGAAATGCATCTGTTATAGGCAGAGGTTAGTCCGCTTAACATCAGGTGGGCCTTGAACTTATTCCGTCACAATATCAAAAAAATACAAACATATTAACATTATTCTGTCATATACAATGATTTATCATTGTATTTATGATACAGTGATAAATCATTGTATCATTCTAAAATGTATTTACGTAAAAACATGAAAGTCATTTTCGAATTCACTCTTTGCGAAATACTCTTTGGTCTATTGCGCTATATATAATCGCAAAAATCACGCACGCGCTAAGCGAGTTGGCGGTATTTTAAATTTTCTTGGTACTGGTTTTCACATTCCAAAACTTATAAACGTGATTCAGCATTATCATTACATATTCAGTGTTAGTGACAAAAAATGAATCCAACCTCGGGAAAGGAAATAGATCCGACTCCGCCAGACGCGTAGAAGAGGCAGCAAACGCTCATTCTATAGATATCTATTATGTATCCCTGTAGTTTACTTAATTTTCTCACAATCATGTTCAAAACTAAATTTAACCTTAAACAACATGAACTTTAAACTTGCTTACGATGCCAAAACTAAATATTTTTAATTGTAATTTTTTTGCACTAACGACTGCCAAACTTACAAAAATGTACTACGGGCAGAGCATGTTCCGGCCTGAGGGACGGATAGTTGTGGGCTCGAATCTCGCTATTAGTAACTTTTTTGTATGGATATAGAATTCGACTTTCCAGCACCCGTTTCCATAGCACAATTGGTAATGCGCCAGGACGGTATCCTGGGTTTGCGGGTTCATGACCTGTTGGATATTCCATTCGAAATAATTGGTTTTTAGTTGACACTTAAACCTTAATTTAGTTCTCACATTGTATTATTACATAACACAAGATAACCGACGTGAAAAAGTCAAATAGGTCCGATTATAGCATCGAACAAAACTGACGGTTTTTTAATGTGAGTGTCTTCTTTATTGTTTATTATATACATAAGTCTGTTGTTGTTTTTTTTAAGCAGATAGTGTGACCGCCACTGTTTGGCTGAGCAGCAAGCCGTTGCCAGTGGGAGAAACGCGGGATATATATCCATAAGCTAGTGAATTAAAGAGTATTGATGAGTAAGAAAGTATACAGTAAGAAACAGTATGAAGAAGCTGCACAGTGGTACCTGGAATTTATCTAGATATCCTCGTCTTCACGGGTCCTCTTGGATGTAGCGTCTGGCCAGAGCTTCCTCACTTGCTTCACTGCAATATTTCTTCGATATTGTGTACTATAATATAATCACAATCGGGTTGTACACATGTAGTGCTGGTGGTATCTTCATCGAGTATCAACGTACATGCGGTGAGAACGGAGCGTAAATCCAGACTTTTCGTCCTTGAGCAATGACGACCAGTATTTAACTGTGCACGCGAATATGTGTGAAAAATGTGGGTATGGATGAGAAATATTTTCCTATTAAATAATACCGCAAGTGGCGCGAACAGATAGACTAGCCTTTAAATTATATATCACCTGATGTGGTTGTGGATTTGATCAGGCTAACCTAGAATTACTAGCTTTCACGGACAGAGTAGAATACACCGATAAGAGCTTGGCGACAATTTTCAACATGAAAGTGGTAGCTAGTCAGGCGGGCATTAGTTTTCTTATCAGTCCTTTTTAGGGTTCCGTACCCAAAGGGTAAAAACGGGACCCTATTACTGAGACTTCGCTGTCCGTCCGTCTTTCACCAGGCTGTATCTCAAGAACGCTGATAGCTAGACAGTTGAAATTTTCACAGATGATGTATTTCTGCTGCCGCGCCGCTATTACAACAAATATCAAAATTGGCCAAGTACGAGTCGGACTCGCGCAAGTTAAAACAAAAAAGGTAAAATATGAAGTCTAATGTTGTATAGCTAATGGTACGGAATCCTTAGTGCGCGAGTCCGACTCGCACTTGGCCGATTTTTTTTAAGTTTATTACAACATTTGTCGTAGTGTATTATGATATGGCTCCGAGTTTTATTCCAAACTGAATCATCCCTACATTATGCGTCATCGTTGATATTATTGCATTTATACACCGTTTTTGAGCACTGATTGTGTCATTTCAAAGGCTTGGCTGAGATATTTAATATCCTTTGAAGCCACGGTATTGAGGTGGTAGGGCATTTTACGAAATGGGTATCTACAACCCTAATTCGTTTTATTAAATAAAAAAAACAAAATCGACTTCACACTTAATATTATGGATTGATACGTTGAAGTCGGCCCCAATTGAAATCACTCTGATCTCTCAATTATCATGATCCGATTTCCAAAAGTTAGCTCATACTTTTCAATGTCAGAAATAGATTACGATATTAATAAAAAAACTTATCTTTGAGTGATACATACTGCTTACAAAATTGATTTTCAATTACTATCAATACACAATACTGATCCCATCGACAGGACATGCAAGTACCATGTCCCAAGGTATAAGCATATTAGCAATTACTTTTTTTTTAGATAATTGAATGTAAAAAAAAAAATACGTAACAAATGTTGATGAATTCAAACACACACAAAAGTATGATCTATCAAAAATAACACATTCAAAACAAATTAGAATCGGTGGAGAAATAAAGCGTTATTAAACCTAGAGTAATATTTACAACCTCCTCCTTTTTTGAAGTATTTCAAAAATTACCTGTAGGTGCGTTCGGCAGCTGGCATTGTGTCATAGTTCCTATTTTAGGGTTAGGCTGAAGAAAACCTTCGGTCACATCATTGCTCACTAAAAGATGACATAAAGTGCTAAAAAATTAGACAAAAAAAATAACAAAAAATCGAACCGACTTCAACACTCAAGTGTATATAAGAGTAAATAACTTGTTGGAGTCGCTTCAATTTTTTGGTAAAAAAAAGTTTTAACTCTTTTTAGTGACCCTTGCTACTTACGGGATCGATTGTCATTCATTGTCAACGACTATATCATCAAGATAGGTAAATATTTTTTAGTTATTGAAGTGTCAAAAGACAGCATCAGCTTTCAATTAAAATAAACAATTATCACAATCGGTTCACCCAGTCAAAAGTACTGAGGTAACAAATATTAAAAAAAACAGACGAATTGAGAACCTCCTTCGCTTATGAAGTCGCTTAAACAATAATATACTCACTATTAATCATAATTTCACACGAGAACCAAATCAAAGGGAAGTTTACCTCACCTTGTATATTTTCCTAAAACATCTTGAAAGAAGCTCACCTCTTCAAAATACACAATCTTTACGTCATAAAATAAACCAATTAGTTTGAAGCATGAAAACTTAATCAGTACCTAGCCATTGTCTGATCCCTCGGCTTATGTTCCATAATCCCCGATGGTGGATGGTAGACGGTAGGAACAAAAATAAACAAAGCGTTATTCAATATACCCGTAGTGTAAGCAATCGCTAGATGGCGGGGGAAAACATCGGGTGTTGGGCCCCTAAACTGTACTATCAATATTATTGTAAATCAGTTCTAAAAATGTTGACTTATTTGTTATATATAACCGTTTTACCACTAACTTTTGATAATACATGTTGTCGACACCTGTAAAGATAGCTATATATATCTTAACAGTTAGAACGAGCTATATGATTATTTAATATATACTTTTCGTGGTTCTTAAAGACATAAAGAAATAAATAAACTGTACAGAATACAAAGTTTTGTAATATTTAGTAATTATCTTTTAACCTACAATAGGTTTAAATTATTACGTTACTGGTATTAGTTGACTCTGCTATTGATAAGTACTTATTGATTTGTTACTTTGTTGGTATATGTGTATAGCATTGAATGATAATTATATTAATTCATGTATAAATCCATCAGTGTTAAGGTTTTGGGATTAACTTCGGATCGAACTTTGCCTTTTTCAGACAGCTATGCCTGGTAGATGGCAAAAGGCTCGCTGCCTTTATGACATGTGTGTGTTGAGAGTTGAGACTACTTTGTCTACATCATTGGGGAGTATAGTTTCGCTCGTTTTAATCTCTCTACGCAGAAAAAAATCATCTGATAGTAATAAAAGTATTTTATTTCAGATTTTTTTATTGAAATTGTAAATACGTCATTGTATTAAATTTAATTTTTTCGAACATTAAGGATGTTCACAATATAAAGGTCCCATTTTTCAGCCCAGAATAGATCTATTGACCCTGTGAGTTTGGTAAAATTAATAACTATTATCTCCTCACAATAACAACAAACAAACCATTTAAAATAGTTAATGATATAGGAACCCAAACTAAGACACAAAAAAAACTTCTCAATTTACCGAGTCACTTGCGTTGTCTCTTTTTTACCAAAAAAATCTCAGTTGATGTACTTTTAAAATGAGATTTACAAACAAATCACATACAAACTTTTCAAATTTAACGTACCAAATACTCAAATAATTAATTACATAATAAGATAATCCGCTGCCTTTAGCCGACATTTCGTCCTCCGATTTCGTAGCTCCACTCTCCCCTGCCTGCTAACTTGACAGGCTCGACTGACACATCCGAAATCTCAGCGACATTCTTCCAGACATTCGCGAACAATGCAGCGAGGGGCCGTGACGTCACTTCCTACCCCCTAACAAATAGAGCGTAATGGCTACGGGGGTCCATGCGATCTTGAGTAACGAGGGTCTTTAAAGGGAGGATATCCTGAAGTAGTCCGATCGATTAAAATGCCATGGATGATTTAAAGCGTAGAGTGTAGGTATTCAGTTCATCCTGTTTTCAAATTTTCCTTTTTTCAATTGTAATATCTCTTCAAAATGTAATGGAACCTTACTTAAACTTCCCATGACGTGTTCTAGCTAACAATAGAACAATTGTAGCAGTGAAACAGTAATTTTTTTTTCAAGCAATGCTGCAAAGTGATTATTTTGTGCAGGTTCTTGTACTGAAACCTGAATAAGGGAAGTCCTTCCCTAGAATTAGAGATCCCTAGAATCTAGAATTCAAAATATTTGCTCCGGAGGAGAATCGAACTCGCGGCCACCCAATCCTTACACTTTCAAGCCAAAACTTTGTGCTTCCATTGTATTAATTTAACCATAATATGAGATGGTCCGCGGCCATCAACCAGACTACTAGACTTCATCTGAACGAAGTAGGTGCTTTTTTAAATATGTACTTAACTTTCGCAATGATGTCGTTACCCTTCTATATTGTTTAAGGGGTCTATCTCGTATCTTCA
This sequence comes from Plagodis dolabraria, assembly GCA_963854805.1. Lineage (NCBI taxonomy): Eukaryota > Metazoa > Arthropoda > Insecta > Lepidoptera > Geometridae > Plagodis > Plagodis dolabraria. The sequence goes on along the minus strand of OY978443.1, from coordinate 4,663,002 downwards.
AACGAGCGCAGTTCGTCTCTTGAGACAATGCAATATTATGATGACATGGTGTTGATCTGATGATGGAGCTAGGAAGTGGCCAAAGGAATTTCGAAATGAAACGACACAATCTCATCGAGTTCATTTGAATTATAAAAGCTTTTCTTTTTTAGTTTTTTTTTTTAAAGCTTGTTTCAATTGCCACTGTTTCTGCTTGATTGGGAGCGGGACTTGTCTCATTTTGAGCTAAAAATTCACGATATGTATATAAACCAATATACTCTTATTGTGTCCTAGAGGACACAGATTAAGAGAATAAATTAGTACCGACACCACAAAGAGTGATAAGGACAGACTGAAAGTAAGAATAGCGAAGTCAGCATGCGCTACGCTCGAGGACAAGCGTCGGTCATGCGTCGATATTATACTGTTTGACTATCCTTCAAATCGTTGCAAGAAACCACTGATACTGTGAACACATCGAAAATAATAAATATATTTTTCTAATTACTAAATTATATAAATAGATCTAAGTTCAATAGCAGAGCTTTTAATAGAAGATATTTAAAAAAATAATATTATTTACCATGCTCTGTTCAGTATGATACAGTGCTAATTTTTCGTTATAATTTAAGTAAATAAATGTACACATAACTAATTTAAAAAGTACTGATGTTCTTTGTTAATGTCTCATCTATCTAAACCGGCCCCACGGCTTTTCTATAAAATGTCCGAATCGGGGTCCCAGTCGGCGAGTTGCTACTTCTTTTGCAAAATCGTCCTAAAATCTGCGTACCGATTTTCATAATCCAAACGGTTTTCGAAAGGAATATATCCTTAGCTACACGAAAATAAATCCATATTTTTCTGTAATTACTGAAAGTATTTTTAATATTTTAATGAAATCTGAAACCAGCTCATATTACATTTTGTCGTTAAAATATTACTTCATTTAATAATAATCTCGTAACTACTTCTACAGTAATGAACCTAGAAAGCTGTAATTTTGCATATGTTTAGGGAACAAGTCAATAAAGGTGTTAAAAAAAATTATAAGGCTAAGGATTGAAATAGATTACATGTAAATAATAACGAGTATATCAAAAGAAGAACCAAAGTCTAGTGGTATTTTTGAAAAAAAAATGTGCTTATACACTGTTTTACGGCCAAAATTCTTTTAAAAAATTGCGTTATTTTATTACTACTTTTAAAATATTTGTCCAAACAATCTGTAATAACTCATGGGTAAAGAACCATAGTAAATACTTATATTAAAAAAAAATCAAAGTAGCAATAATTTATAAAACTATGTACATTATACATTTTGACGAAAATTACTCAACTTCACAGCTTTTGTATTCCAAGCCCTTACCTCAACCGAGTTGCGGTAAATTGGTAAATTACCCGCAGCCCGGTGTTTACCCCGACCACCCCTTGCCTTTTTGTTGGAACGCTGGCTTGCATTTCTGCTGGCATATCGATTGTTGTCGTTCAACTTTGACGATTCTGTTTTTCGTACCTGGTTTAAAAAATATAGGTACTCCTGTGTTTAAACTGTACCTAAATGCAAAGCTCTTATTATAAATCAGAGTTATAGTGTGTTATCTGCTGAGCGGGGTTTCGTCGTTCAAATGCTGTAACGTCCACATTATGTATGTACGAGTATAAATAGTAGAGAATTTGCGATTGCACTCACTTGGCTATTAATGAAAACTAAAACTTTGCACCGAAACATAATAAGCAGAAAAAATTTAATAAACAATTAAATTTATAACTAGGTTAATAAAGGACTTGACCGGAATGGACAACATTGATAATTATCCATTTTACCGATATCCGTTTTGCCCAATACGCCGTTTTTAAGAAGGAAGTCAAGAGTGGTTCATGATTAGTTTATATAAGGTATTTATACAGTGATAATGAGATATAATACCATTATCAATCACACAATTTAATAAACAAAACTTATTCATAGGTAATGTTGTGACTTCAATGAAAGACCAGTGTTAGGCAACAACTGAATATATTCGATAGCACAATATCTACCCTCGAATAGGTACAATAACTTATTACTACCACAACATCTCCTCCTTTAAAAACATTGACCAATTGGTAGTTTCTATATAATAATATCTTAACTAATCTTAACTAATAAATATGTAGGTAAGTATACATAGGACTATTCCTTCCTCTTAAACAGATTAATAAAAATATATAGATAGGTATATAAAAAAAAAAACTAAGAAAAAAAAATACTGTTCCAATTATTGAAATTATAAAAATAGTACCACTACAGCTTTTTCGCCATACGTTCTAAAGCAATCTTTTTAGCTTTACGTGTCGCCAACGGTGTAGCTGGGGATGCGGAGTTTACGGAATTAGAGGGTTGGTTTTTATATGATGTTAACAATGAACCAGTTAAAACCCCATCATCCTTAAAGTCCACATCGTCCTCATGCGCATCTGCGAACTCATCTCCATCATATTGCGCACTGTTATTAGGGTCATTCTCAACAGGTTCACATTTAATGAGGTGACGCCGATTGCGTCTGTACCTGGCCCCTGCCTTATTTTGGACAATATATGATCGAGGTGTGTTCGCGTGACCAACTACTGTGGCTCTGCCTCTTGTCTTGCCGTCAATGTATACAACTGTATCACCTTTTCTTAATGTAGGTAAAGTTTTTGTATGCTTATCATAATTTAATTTAGCTGTATTCTGATTATTAATCATAGTTTGATATTCTGATGGGTCGGCAAGTCGAGGCTTCAAAAGGTTTGGATGAACTGGGAGCTGACACCTCAACCTTCGACCCATTAGCAACTGAGCAGGAGAGCTCAAACTATCCCTTGGGGTATTACGAAAATTAAGGAGGGCCAGATTAAAATCCCCACGACATTTTAAAGCTTTAATCATTAGTGATTTTATAGTTTGAACCGCTCGTTCACTTTTGCCGTTCGCCTGGGGATAGTTAGGCGATGACGTCATATGATCAAACCCCCACTCGCGTGCAAACTGCTTAAATTCGCGACTGGTGTATTGTGTTCCATTATCGCTTATTAAAACTTTAGGTATGCCGTGACGTGCAAATATCTCCTTCATATTTTCGATCACGGTACTAGACGATATTGAATTTAACTTACAAACCTCAATATAGTTAGAATAATAGTCAACGATAACCATAAAATATTTCTTTTTATATTCGAAAATATCTGATCCCACTTTATTCCACGGTAGTTCCGGAATATCCATAGGCAGCATAGGCTCTTTAGATGGGGCGTTTGAATACTCCTGACAAACTTTACACCGTTTTACATAAAGTTCTATATCACGTGCCATGTGCGGCCAATACAACACTTGTCTCGCTCGCCGCTTACACCGATCTATACCTAAGTGTCCTTCGTGAATGATATTCAGCATATTATCGCGAAGATTTTTAGGAACGATAACTATCTCATTTTTAAATATCACATCGTCAACAACAAATAATTCATCTTTTAAGGACCAATACTCTTTAACATTATTAGTTACATCGTGTTTATGGTCAGGCCAACCCGCATTGATGTATTCTTTTAGTGCAATTAGTTCTGGATCATTTCGAGTTTCTTTTTTTATAATAGAAAGCTTATCATTCGAGATGGGTATATTTTTGATAACCATCTGCACTTGGAATAAAATATTTTTACTAACATCGTCACTATATAAATCAGGTAAAGGCGCACGAGACAACATGTCCGGTAAGTATAAATATTTCCCGGGTACATAATTAACTTTTAAATCATAACTTTGGATTCGTAGCATCATACGCTGCAATCGTGCTGGGACGGACATCAACGGTTTCTTAAATATGTGTTCTAAAGGCTTATGGTCAGAATCGACTACTACACCCTGTTGCCCATATATATACTGATGGAATCGCTCACATGCAAATACAATAGCCAAAAGCTCTTTCTCAATCTGAGCGTATCTTTTCTGAGTGTCGGTGAGCGTGCGGGACGCGTACTCTACTGGGCGGCCGTCTTGCAGCAGCACGGCACCGAGCGCCGCGCCCGACGCGTCCACAGCGAGCCGCACCGCCCTCGCCGGGTTATACAGCGCCAGCACGCCAGCGCTACATACGCGTTCTTTCAACTTCTCAAATGATTTTATTTGGCTGTCCCCCCATTGCCATTCGTTTTCTTTTTTCAATATACTTGTTAAAGGCAAGGCTATTTCTGAGTAGTTTGGAATAAATTTAGACAAGTAGTTAACCGCTCCTAGAAATCTCTCTAAATCTTTTCTATCTTTCGGGGTACACATTTCTTTGATAGCTTTTATTTTGTTATAGTCTGGTCTCATACCTTTCTCGTCAAAAACATGTCCCAGGTATGTCACTTCCTGAACGCAAATTTTACATTTATTTTTATTGAATTTTAAATTTATCTCTCTCGCTCTTTCTAATAAACGTTTAAGTCTTTGATCGTGAATTTCTTTGGTTTCCCCCCAGCAAATGATGTCATCTATATAACTATCTATGCCATCCAGGTCTTCCAGCAGTTGACGTACTTTTGCGTGAAAAACCTCGGACCCACAATTTATTCCATATGGAAGACGAAGAAATTGAAATCTTCCAAACGGAGTTGCAAAAGTACATAAATCCGAACTTTCATCATCCAGCTGTACGGCCCAAAATCCAGAATTAGCGTCTAAAACTGAGAAATACTTCGCTCCATGCAAGCGCGCCGCCAACTCTGCCACGGTTGGCAACTGAAAATGAGGGCGCTGCACCGCGCGGTTTAGTTCCCGCGGGTCAAGGCACACACGAATGCCGTCATTCTTTTTTTGCCGCCAATACTAATGGGTGAACCCACTGCGTGGGATGACTCACCTTTCTGATAACGCCCTTATGCTCCATTTCTTTTAATTCTTTTTTAAGGCGATCACGCAGCCCGTGAGGTACCTTTCGGGAAGCGCATACCACCGGTGAAATAGATTTGTCGATAACAATGTGATATTTACCGGGTAGACACCCTAAACCCTTGAACACATCTGCATAATTTGAAATTTCTATTGATTTTAGGCGTTTAACCAAACCCAGAGCTTCGCATGATTTCCGTCCCAGCACACTGCTACAATCCATGTCGGCAATTACAAACTTTAAGAAATGTTCTTTATCTTTGTACAACCATGGCAGTACACACGTTCCCTTTGTAGGTATAATATCGTGGGTGTATGATAATAAGGGAACATTTTTTAAAGATATCATGTTATTATTAAAACCTAAATCTAAAAATCTGCGATAAGCTAACACGTTACAGTCTGCACCGGTGTCTAATTTAAATTTTTCTATTCCGTTTTCACATGAAAGTACTTGAAACCAGTCCTCAGAGCATGTTTTCTTTGAATTGATAGTCGAAATATAGAACGCATTATCATCATCTGACTCACTGCACTGATCGACTTCATATACACGCCGCACTTTATTATAACCTCTGCTTCTCGAATAAGATTGATAAGACTTACACATTCGGGCGAAATGTCCTTTATTACCGCAAACGAAGCAGTTGACGAACCTCGCTGGACACTCGGCGCCGCCATCGACACATCGCGTGTCACCGCAGCCGTCGCACGGCTGGGCCCGGCAGCGGGCCGCCGCCGGCGCCGGCGCAGGCCCGGCCCGGTAGGCACGTCCCCGAGTGGAACCTGCGCCGCCTCCGCGCCCGCTCGGACCACCCATCTTCCTGCTTGAGTCTATTTTTCGGTTTAGCACACCAACACTGTCGACTTGCACTACTTCACTGGTACAGGCGCCGGAATTCGACATTATTAATTGACGCCCACTTTCCTGTGAGACTTCTTCTGCTTGACAAATTTTAATTGCCTTATCAAGGGTGAGCTCCTCGCTTCGTAGTAGGCGGTCCCTGACCGCTGCCTGTCGAATGCCACAAACGATTCTGTCACGGATCAAGTCTTCCTCTAAACTTGCGAATTCACAAGTCTTACTCATCAATCGTAACGCCGTAACGTATTGTTGTATAGATTCCCCGTCGTCTTGGTTACGTGTGAAAAATTTATACCGCATAAGCGTGATATTTGGCTTTGTTCCGAAATAATCGTCAAATTTTTTTATCAATAAGTTAACGTCATCTCGTTCGTCTTCTTTCTCGAAAGTAAACGTTTGATAAATGTCGAATCCATCTGAACCAATCAAGTTTACCAATAAACTAGCTTGCACACTGGCAGGCTCTTTATGAACTCCTGATGCTTTCATAAACAAAATGAATTGTTGCCTCCATTTTCTCCAAGCGTCAGCCCGGCTGACTGGCCCGCCGCCGCCGTCCATGTTTAATTCTGATGGCGGTCGGGCGTGCTCCATTTTATAATTGGAAGATTCACACTTTGTTCTTTGTAAAACCTTGCTCACTACAACACTCACGATATGTCTCCGAGTTATTAATGAATTTTAGCACTTCTAATTATATTAAAAAAACCGCTGTCACCATGTTGTGACTTCAATGAAAGACCAGTGTTAGGCAACAACTGAATATATTCGATAGTACAATATCTACCCTCGAATAGGTACAATAACTTATTACTACCACAACAGGTAACTTGATTGGTTTGCCTTGGATTGCTAATGCAAAAAGTTGGTTTACAAACCTTTTCAAAAATCGTATGAAAGCGATGGAATTCTTTTTTTTCCATCTCCACAACAGATACGTCAACACGTATTGTTGTGTTTAAATTGTCAAGGTGTCACCGATCGCACGTCTCATAACTAATAACGCTATCTATATTCTATAATAGATAGCGTTATTAGTTTTTTTGAAAAAAACCTGACATTTCTTTTTGCACGCACACGGAAAAAAAAGAGTAAGGAGAATTTCTTCGGTTAAGACATTTTGTTGTCTTAAACATATTTTTTTGAGATGAAATAGTTTAGTTTCCGATACAATGATAGCATATTAAACTAAATTATACATTTTCTTAATATAAATTAATAATTTAGTGAAGCTTGAAGAAAATTTTGTTGCTTCAACACAAAATATTTGCTTACAAGAAAGAAAACTTAGTATTTGTTTCAATCGTTGCATGTCTTTGCGTGAAGCGAATATGTCTTCTAATTAAATATCTGACAATCTTATATGAAACTAAGCACGAATGTTAAAAGAAAATTGCAAAATATATATTGAAATATTGTTTGTTTTATATTAAGATATTCTCTGTCTTAATTCAAACGTACGGTGTCATCATCATAAAACGCGATTTATTTTAACTATAGAGTGATTTTGCTTCAAACCAATGAATGTAGTTCATTCCAAAATATTATGATTAATTTGTTCCAATACACTACTTTCATTGTTAAAACTAAATTATGACTTCTGACCAAATTTGTTTTTAATGTACAGTCAAAGTCCCTACTTCAATTAGATTAAGGAAATTAAATGTTATTTTCATACAATACTTTCTTAGACTGACACAACTTTGTTCTTGTTCTAATACACGACGATCATTGAGCTGAGTTTCTCTCTATTTTCGTTTAGAAGTTTATATTATTCAAGCGAAGTAATATATTTTCAGATAATACTATTTCATATACTAATATAAATAGTAATTTTATTATTTTATTTTTATATTATATAAATTTTAATTAATAATAAAAATAAATTACATACATAAGTAGGTAATTTATTTAACAGACGTTTTATAAGTAAATTGTTTCAATAAATTAATATTAGTTTAAAAGGGTATCAGATCAAAATATTCAATTATAATTATTTTGAAATAAATTAAATTATACTTAGTTTAACATAATATATTTTGTTCTTCCAAGAAAATCGTTGTCTTGGCTTGAAAACGCCCTAGTCTTCTTTCTGTTTGTAGTTACTTAAAGTGTTGCCAGAATAGCTTTTCCGGTTTGAACTTGGCTAAATGTTGGCTGTTTCTATATTATGTTGATTATTTTTCTATTTATCGTTGGTTCTTCACATATCACTGTTCGTTAGAAATCGGAATGAGTATGTGAAGAATGAAATTACGAGGCACACTTTCAAAAACTTATCCACTAACATAAACCAAGTACTACATTAAATTAGAATAAGTAATTACCTACATAATTCCAATAAAAATATTTCCATAATCTTATACTCTAAAATGAGCAATTCTCGTGTATATAGTATGCATGTATGTGCGGATATATATAATGTATATTTTTCCTACCGAATTACATGAGGATCGGTTTAGGCACCTATAATACACTAAAAACTACATAATGAATAGGAGTACGTGCTGAGTTGCTATTAGATTTTTAGTTCGTAGTATCTAACCAAGTTTGCTAACGCTACTTTATGTTACCATCAATATTTACGTGGCAAATTCACACATTATTGTTACATATTATTTTCACTGTTAATATATGAAAAATACAGTATATTACGTGACGAAGCGAATTTACAACAATCTCTGGAAATAGTCCGGGGCGACGGTAAAACTCACGTGACTGTCATTTTTTTACAAAGTAATTTACAAAAAAAAATGTTGGGTTTATAAAGACCCTTATTAATTTCAAATTTATGATCGACGTGAAGTACATTTGGTACGACCGTTGGTATTCGTAAGCAGCGTCATTGAACTTCTATTGAGCTATTTGGAAGCATTTGTACTTGTACTTGAGTCGACAGAAAGTTTCCGATTCATGTTTACATTAATAAACAATTTGTGGTTATTAAAAACTTTTAATGCATGAGTTCAACTCGAATAGCTTATATTTTACAATTAATGATAAAACGGCTATAAGTGCCAAAAAATACATCACTCAAAAAAGTATTGTATTGGCGTTTTTGGATTAATGTAATGACCACACTGACTGGTTGTTTGCTCCGCGTCCGACTAAAGTGAACGTGAAGTACTCTTCTTATAGTAAATTTGTTTATTGAATTGACTCTTTTCACTTTTGTGTCAGTAAGGACTTCAAATTTGGTGGTCTATCAAGTTCCCACTCCTCCGCACAAGGCGAAAAAATATGTACATGAATTGAAGTTGATTATTGTCTTGGTCGCAAAATTAATAGTGTAATACATATACCATGGATGCTGCTGATCGGAGTCTTGATATCTTTGCAGATGCCTCAAGAAATCATTCAAGCATTTTGCAGTAAGTACTTAGTAGGTCCTTTCTTAACAGTAGGTTTCATATCGCTACTATTTTTGAAGCGCTCGTAGCGAAGTTTATTAACCGATCAGCAAAGTTAAGCAATTTCCGCCGCGGTCATTACTTGGATGGGTGACCGCTAGTGACATTACTGCTGAGCGCTTCCGTGATTCAGAGGGCACGTTAAGCCATCGGTCTCGGTTGTTGTCTTAGGATTGCAGTCGTTATAGCATGGTGGTAGGGCATTTTGTGAATGTCCGCTTGGCTAGCTACCAAACTCAAGTAGAAAATCTGTTACCAAGCACCTAACGGTGTGTTCTGGCATCTGTCCTTGAGAGCCAGTAATTCTAGCTTAGCCTGAACAACACCTTCGACCACATCATCACTTACAATCAAGTGAGATAGAGGTCAAAGGCTAACATATCAGGCATAAAAAAATATGTACATAGGTACTTATGTATATAGAACACCCGGCGCAGACGACTTGGACCGTCAAATCTAACGAAGGTCGTTGTATGTAGGCCTAATTAGCATATTTCACCTGAGCTAAGATAGCCAGTTTTTCAATAGGTAGGTACATAATTATGTGGGGCACTAGAGTTTCGCGTGATTGTTAAACATGGTGACATAGCGTCAGTACCTAAGTCATGTGTAACAATCAAATTGAAGACTCATTGAAGACAATTAAGGGACAACACTTGCTCGGAAAGAACCTCTTATCTTGTTTGACAGCGAGTTAAAAGTATCTACGTACCTAAAGTCAGTTATTACAATGCTAAAGTGTGCTTAAAAATGCACAGTGCTAGTGATCTTCATCATATTTTTATAAAAAAATGGCAAAATTAAACTCCCCACTTTTTCGTTATTAGCTCCAAATTTTTGTGCATTTAACCAGTGTCACGTCACGTTACCACAAAAATCTTTTGTTAGATACTAAGTACTATACTTTCAATTTATAATGCTATTCTTCACTCAGGAACAACTGACCGATTCCCACTTCAGTGTACTAACATCCTCGTGAGAATAGGTCACTTTCTCCCCTTTGTGAACAATGTACTATTATTGAGTCGTTTATTATTACTTATAAGTATGCACATTATTTTCAGGTAAAGGTTTTACAAAAGATCTTTCAGAACATCTTACTCCAGATCATAAAGAAATATGTCCAAATACGACAAGGAAATAAGTTAAGAAAAAATAATTAAAGAATTTTTGGATTCAACCAGAAGATGATTAATTGAAAATGCGTGGGATTTAAGGTATTAAGATAATTATAGTAACAAAGGATAACGTTGTTGCTTTGAGTACTGACTTATAATGCTCTGTTGTCTGTTTCTATAAGTGTTAATCTATTATTATTATTTATTTTTGTATAAGAATTACAAGATAATTAATAGAAAATGCGTGTGATTTAAGGTAAACAATATATTCATAAAGTACTATAATAATTGATTCATGGCTTTCTTTTTCCACTCCTCTATTTTACCACAAATCAATATTATGTAAGTATACTGATTATTATTATCTAACCTATTTATTACAAAGCAATATCTAGTTCTTAAAAGAGTTCAACCTTTCAGCCAAATATATAGAGATATCGGGTTAAAACGTAGTTTAATATTGTGCTTTAGTTGCCTCAAATAATTTATTTCGAAGATATATTTAATAAAAAGATTTGCAAGGAAACTGACATAAGCTTCACTGAAGTAGCGAATTTATCAGGGCAAAACACCAGGAAGCCCGGGGGGTTACCACAACCTTTTAAGGTTGCGCATTGAGCGCACTTCTCTCTCGCTCACGCGATTTCGCGTTCTTTTTAATATGAAATACGTGAGCAAGAGAGAAGTGCCCCCAATGCGCAACCTTAACAGGTTGTGGTAACCCCCCAGGCTTCCTGGTGTTTTGCCCTGATAAATTCGGTACTTCAGTGAAGCTTATGTCAGTTTCCTTGCAAATCTTATTATTATTGAGCTAATTAAATACATCTTCAAAATACATGAATATTAAAGTGAAGCAATTTAAAGGCACTATTAAACTAAATACCTACATTTCAACCCGATATCTCTATTATATTTGTCTGAAAGGTTGAACTCTTTTAATAACTAGATATTGCTTTGTATTAATACGTTAGATTATAATAATACTTTAGGTTAACATGCATGTATATTGTGACGATAACATTTTTTATTCTATCAATATTATGATTTCTTTGTTTTAAAAACGTTAAATCTCATATGAATACCATTATTGCTTTCTGCATAATTATTTAAGTTATTAAAGGAATCAAATCAAAGGTCACGGCAATAAATATTTATTTTGCTAGAGTAAAATATTATATTCAGTTAAAATAACAATTTCTTTCTAGAAAGAAAAAATATCCTAATTTAATCACCTGCTACTTGGCACAAGATATCAGTAATCTTGACAGTAAGAAGCGATTGCTTAAAAACAGTAACTGTGATAATGCATTCTTTTGACCCAAAACGGTAACCTCTCTAGTCAAAATTTTTAGCAGCATTAATTCAGATCTAAAATATTTTGTTCTTTAGTTTAAATACGCGACAACTTAGAACAAGGTATTTCATACGTTGATTGTAAGAAATGATTGTCTTAAGCCGTAATTTTCTTAAATCATTCATTCTAACCAATACATTAATTTTCTTAATTGAAGATTTTGATATATTCAATCAATGGCGAGTGTTATTTTGAATGAATGCAGATTATATTGTTGTATATTAATATTTATTTGAAATTCAACTAAATATATATTCTTAACTTAAGACAATTTACTGCATAGTGCATATATAAATGCATATTATCTTGAATCAAGGAATCCTTTTTTACCGTGCACTATTCTTCTTGCCTGGGCTTCCCCTAGTTTATTTAATTATATATTTAAAGCCTAGTATAGTAAAAAAACAAATCGAGAGAGAAAGAAAAACCATAATCGTGGTCATTTTATTATATTTTTTGTGGTTTTTTAATATAACCTTTCAATATAGCCATAAAAAACAGAGCTTATTTTTGCATTAACATAGATTATGTTGGATCAAAATTTTCATCTGTCACCGGAGTAGTCATATTTAGTATCACATAGTCACACACATAAAATTACAGGCACACTTTGAAGCGCTCGTAGCGTAGTTTGCTTAGCCATTCTGAAACGATCAGCAAAGTTAAGCAACGTCCGCCTCGGTCAGGAGTTGGATGGTGACATTACTACTGAGCGCTTCTGTGCTTTGGAGGGCACGTTAGGCCGTCGTCGGTCCTGGTTGTTGTCTTAGGATGGCAGTCGTTATAGCATGGTGGTAGGGCATTGTGCGAATGCCTGACTAGCTAGCCCTCAAGTAGAAAATCTGTCACCAAGCACCTAACAGTGTGTTCCGACAGCTGTCTTTGAGAGCCAGTAATTCTAGGTCAGCCTGAGCAACATCTTCGACCGCATCATCACTCACCATCAGGTGAGATAGTGGTCAAAGGCTAACAATTACAGTACATGTATTTTTATTGAAAAAAATGCTGTTAGGTACTACAAATACACAACCAAATTAAGATTAATAAAAAATAATAGAAATAGAACATTCAAATGTTATGTAAAATATATAAATAAACTAAAAATAAACCTCCCAAGAACTACGTACGGCATACGAAATATATTGAATGAGGGTGCACGAGTTTTTAACGAGCTACATAAAGTTGTGAAAGACTGTGAAATGCCTAAATTTAAAGAAACTTTTAAAATATAATAACGACATTGTAACGTAATTTTTTTTAAACAATCTCATTCGGTAATATTCGAATTATGGAATGAAATACAGACTTTTATTGGCATATTTTATTTACATACTTCTTTAAGAAAATTAAAAAAATAATTTAAAGCATATTCTCCTAACAAAACAATGCTTTTAAACATTTTTTAAATTATTATAGTACAATTAGTCCCGACCAAGGAGGTTTCAATTTACCTTAAGTACACATTATCTGTGGTAAGCGCGCTGCGCGCGCAACGCGCTGGTTTTTATAATGCATTTTATTAAATGTAGCATAGGAAGCTTCCTATATCAATGAGAGTAAATAATGTATGCAACTGCATATAACTAGCTATTAAAACATGAGTGTAGTTTTTTGAAACGAGCCGTAGGCGAGTTTCAAATTAAGATTACACGAGTGCCCTCTATTATATGACAGTTACATAAACTACTATGAACGAACATAATTAATATTAAATACTTTGGTCATCAAATAACTTAGTTATAAGTATATTCACAACAGCTGCTGCCCACCTCTAGTGTGTTACCCTTATATAGTTACTTATTTAATGACCGGAGAATCCAGCAATGTGATTGGTCAATCAGCCATTATACTTTGGCCATTTTAGTAATGTTTTTTTGACAGCTCGACGGACGACTGACAAGTTAGTGTAATAATCTATATCAACAAATGTACATTTTGATTTAAAAAATTATTAGCTTATGTTTTTTTGTAAAAAAATATAAATCCCTGTTTTTTCATCTTAATTTATTATTATGAAAATACAAATTATAATCGTAAATATTATCTATGTACGTCACCTGGCAAAATCGACCGACCGTCCATCCAGCCGCCATTTTTACGTGGTCTGACACTCGCAAAAAAACATCCGTGCTAGTTAAACGCATTTACGTTCGCTAAGTGTTCTCTCGGATTTGTTATAAGTTTAGTATTTATTATTATATCGGTAGAAATATATATACATTTATTTCTACCGATTATTTGTAATCTGTGGCACAATCGTAGTTATCGTTGTCGTTATGTGTCGTACATTACATCACTAAGGGTACCCATCCATTAAGTATAATATTATTTGTATGAAATTTTGACTCAAACAATACAACACAATTCATAATTAATTGGTAATTGAAATAAATAAATAAACACTTCATGGTCATGAGCTGTCAAAAAATTTTTTTTTTTTAATTCATTGACCACTATCTCACCTGATGGTAAGTGATAATGTGATCGAAGGTGTTGTTCAGGCTAACCTAAAGAATTTTACCATTTATAAAATGGACAAAGTATAATACATATTTTTAATATATTTTTTTTTATAGCTGATTGCCTAACCTTTGACCACTATCTCACGTGATGGTAATTAATGATGTGGTCGAAGATGTTCAGGCAAATCTAGAATTACTGGCTCTCAAGGACAGCTGCGGGTACATACCGTTAGGTGCTTGGCGGCAGATTTTCTACTTACGGGTGGTAGCTAGCCAGGCGGGCATTCGCAAAATGTCCTACCATCATGCAAATGCCCTACCGCCATGCATTTTGAAGCATTCAAATTACAATTATAGTAGTAGTAGCACAGATTGCGAACAAATTCTATATTTACAAGGAGTTTTATGCTTATTAGTACTACGGATCCTTTCAGTAGGGTAGGTAGTAATTCTAAGTTATGTATGTCGTAAACCTTTGACCACTTCTTCACTTCATCTTCACTTAACAATAGTGAACGAATCATGGTCTTTCCTGTTTTATATTTATAGAAATATTCCCAGAAGTCTTTTATTATAGATATAGATTATTACACGAAGTTAAAACTTAGTTTTACATATTTGTAGGCAATGATGTAATCTATAAATGTAAGTGGTATCTAATATATCAAATTCACTCCGGTTACGCTCCATAGAAGTGGTTCACGAGCTTCACTCTGACCACCGACCCATTATACTGCGACTAGGTCCCGACCCAACGACTGACCTCCCCCGCCCCACTAAGACGATAGTGAACTGGAAGCAAGTAGGCGATGCCCTAAAGGCTATCAGTTCACCGGACCTTGACAAGATCCCTGACGACATCCTGACAAAAGATGACGTAACCCTTGCGATCGATTCGTTCACCAATCACCTCTCCACCGTAGTAGGTGCATCTGCAAAGGAGGTCATAGTGCCGGACGACCGGCGCCTTGTCATTCCAGCGGATGTGAGACGATTGGTGACGGAGAGTAAAGCAGTGACCCGACATTACGACTCTTACCCCAGTAAAGAGAACAAAACTAAGAAACGCCACTTTGAACGCATGGTTCAAAGTCGCATGTCTGAGTTGCGTGATCAACAATGGGGCGATAAACTTTCAAACCTCGTGCCAAGCCACCATGCTTACTGGGACTTGGCGCGAGGTTTGAAAGGAAGTAACCACAACGACATGCCTCCCTTATATAGACCAGTCCCACTAGTCCCAGCGTTCTTTGACGAAGACAAAGCTGAGTGCCTAGCTGATAGCCTAGAGGCTCAGTGTTCCCCTAACGTAGATCACGTTGACCAAGCTCACCTCGATTCGGTGGATGCTGAAGTCGAACGTAAAAGCTCTGTGGTCACCTCTGAACTCCCACCAATCACTTTAGCGACTTACGCTGAGGTGGAGAGACTGATCAAGGCCCTCCGACCGCGCAAGTCCCCCGGTGCCGATGGCATCTCCAACAGGGTTCTTAAAACCCTCTCTCCTCCTCTCATCCATCTCTTAGTCAGCATCTTCAATGCTGCTATGAGCCACTGCTTATTCCCAGACACCTGGAAATGTGCAAATGTCATTGGCATTCACAAACCAGGCAAAAGCTTATCTGACCCCACCAGCTACCGCCCCATCAGCCTCCTCAGTGCCTTAGGCAAACTTTACGAGCGGTTACTTGCAAACCGTCTCCAGTCCCATGCTAAGGAACACCACCTTATCCCAGATGAGCAGTTTGGCTTCAGACCCGGACACTCATGCGTCCAACAGGTGCACCGCCTCACGGAGCACATAATTGAGGGCTTCAATAAGTACCCCAAACCCCAGACTACGCTAGCAGTCTTCCTCGACGTAGCGAAAGCTTTTGACAAAGTCTGGCACAATGGCTTGATCTACAAGCTATACCAATTTGGCGTGCCAGAACGTCTTGTGCTCATCCTACAAGACTTCCTTAAAGCCAGAAGCTTTCGCTATCGCGTGGAAGGCACCCTCTCCTCCCCCCACCCAGTCAGAGCCGGAGTCCCTCAGGGCTCCGTGCTATCACCTATTCTCTTTGCACTGTATACCAGTGACATCCCACGCTCTCAGCCCAAAGTATTCCTAGCCCAATATGCGGATGATACCGCCATTTACACCACTGGGTGGCATATCAACAGACAGTCCTATTTCGTCATGCAACGGGCCATCACCGAGATCGGTGACTGGTTCCGAAAATGGCGCATCGCGGTCAACCCAGCTAAAAGCACAGCTATGTGCTTTACTGAGAAGACACGCTCCCCTTACCCGAAACCGCTTATTTTGTTCGACGAACCCATTCCCTGGGTTCCTAGAACAAAATACCTCGGAGTCACCCTTGATCGTCATCTCACCTTTAACGATCACATAACAACCGTCCGTAACAGAGCGGCCTTCGTAATGGGTCGCCTTGGTCCCCTACTTCGCAAAGAGAGTAAAATGTCTCTTAGTAATAAGAAGACACTTTACACTGCCTGCATCCGCCCCATCATGACTTACGCATCAGTAGTGTTTAGTCATGCTAGTGAGGTCCACCTTCATAAACTTCAAGTCATCCAAAACCGTTTTCTTCGTAATGCAACCGGCGCCCCGTGGTATATCCGGAACACCGAGTTGCATTGCGACTTAAACCTTCCCTCTTTAGCGCAGTTCAATAAGGACTGCGCCCGCCGATACTTTGATCGAGCGCCCCACCACCCGAACCCATTGGTTGTCCAGGCATCGAACTACTCGACTGCCTCTTCTATCCCATTTTTCAAACCGACCACGGCAGGTATTAGACGACCCGGATGACCCCATCGCAGCCATTACATTGGCAGCTTTAGCGTTATCCGTAAGTCGTCGAGGTAAAATCCCCAGGTGTGAGGTAATTAGAGGTCACACAATCAAACACCGAGCCCGCCGGCGAGCTCGAGGCAAAAACAAGGTCACGATAAATTGCTCTCCAAATAGTCAAAGAGTATTATTCAGTAGGGCCCAATTGTGCAACACTGCAGTTGTACAGAGGCATTTTGCTCCGATCCCCCCCATGTCTCTCGACAGCGAGACAAGCCGAGGTCCGAACCACAGTGGTGCCCTTGAGCTCGCTGTCAACCCCTCCTATAATAGCGGTACGTTTTCGGCGTCCGCAGGAGACGGAGGTAGAAAGCGCTTTTCGCCTTCTACGCCCGTCTCGGGAGAAGTACCTTCGGCACTTCTCCCTCCCGGGCTATTGTAGGGCCAGGCCCTCGCCCAAAACCCGGTGGAGCTGGACGACCGCACAGGCGGTAGCCAGCATCTATGTCCTCCCTAAACAAACATATATCAAATTTTAGACCAAGTGGTCGATCATTAGAAAAAAAAATAACGTTGCTCCATGACAAAGTCCAGTAAAAATATTTGAAGTACGAACCGGAAGTATCTTTAAAATGATAATTAGCTCAAAAATACTCGCTGATATGAGGCCTTTGATTCAAACTGCCCTAATTATTAATATCAATGTACTGACCTTATTATAACTTTGTACGAAACGCTGCTAATTACGTAGGCGCCTTTTTGTAAGGGCTTTCGTACACTCAAAACTTTTTAGCGTCAAAAAGTCAACATCGTTATAATATTTTGTTCTTATGCTTTGAAATATTGGTATATAATTAGAAGTATGATAAAGTTAAATATCATTTCAAGAACTATTGAATGCTCATTTACGAAAATAATCATAAAAAATATAACGTACTTAGTTTTCACCCCGTGGGATGCGGGTCTCGAATGTCACCCCACCCATTCCTACCTGTGGGTGTCGTAAGAGGCGACCATAGGTAAAATACCGGAAGGTGGGCACCGCCCCTATCCCCAAGACGCCTGCCAAGCCTGGGGGTTATGCGCACCAGCCCCCCGCCCTCTATAATGGGGGAGGCTATGTGCAGCAGTGGGCAATCCAGCTCATACAGTACAGTATAGTTTGTTTAAAACTAAGCGCTGAATTGCGCCTAATAAACATGCATATAATGTGAGACAATTTGTATATCAGAGCAGTACTTACTAGGTTATGGGCAAGTAAAATGCTTTGATAAGGAATGAGCTATGTGCTCCGTTTCGTGGCTATGCTAAATTGAAACTTTTTTCTTGATTAACAACAACAACAGAACAACATTTTTAAAATAATTTATTTGCAAAGTAATGAAACTATGATTAATAAATTTACATTATTGATGTATTAATAAGTTCATTTTATAAACACGCGCTAGTATAAAAGTAGTGTGTATGCGGTGAACGTTACGTCTCAAACGTGTATATCTAGTTAACAAAGAACTTTCCAAGTTTAACATAAGGTTTTTAATTAAAATTTCACGGCATTGTTCTCAGAGACCTGAATACAAGCTGGCTCTGCAATATTGGCCATCTAAACATTTTATAATGATTTCTGTTTTATGTGAGATATTGTGAAATGTAGTTTTGTCTATCTTAGTAGTAGTTTGAGGCTGATGACCCCATTTTGATGAAAGGTTTTATCATCTGATTAACATCAGTAAAGCAAAAAAAAAATGCATTAAGTATATAATCACCTTTCTACAACTTTCTGGAGAAAACTAAGTCGTAATGAATAGATTCAGGCGTTACTTTGCGGAAATCCATATTTGATAATAACCAATATTTTCTTAAGAATATTTTCAGAAAACATTAAGGTTACGTCGGGTTAGGCGGAAAATTAGATGGAATTGTCACTAGACATATTTATAAAATATTTCATTAAAATATTAATTTAATTTAAAATTTTAAATAAATCAAGAAGAAGACCAATCAATCAACAAATTGTAACGATCATTATAGCAAAAAAGAACGCAAATACGAAGCATTCAGAAAATAGCTACAGACTCACTAGTAAATATCGAAAAAAGACAACAGGATCCGTAGTAAAAAAAAACCATAAACAAAGCTGATTTTTTTTTATTTTAAGGTTCAGCAACGGGAATCTATCATGACTCCATTCAACTACCAGAATAGTTCCCCTTGTTATAGTGGTTAGGACCACACTGAGCTCTAATAAGTAAAGTTAGTGAATACGTGTTCTAACGATGTGTACTTTTGGCAATGTTGGTTATGTACTTAGTAAGTGTAACATTTCTATGGCGGTTGAAATACTCTGAAGTTTTTCAAAAAAAAGGACATCTACATTTTTTTAACGTTATAAAGTAAGTAAAATATAGACAGATTAATCGTAAGCTTCACCGCTGCCCTTTACAGTTGCAATTACACTGTTTTCGTTCTGCTTGATACTTTTTTATGTATCTCATTTGATATTTCGGATGATTCAAAAAAGTACATAATTCGAAAATTATTTCAGTGAAATTACGTAGCATTCTTGTCGTTACGCCGTTGTTGTTAAGTTAAAAGATTTAAGTGAATTATAAATAACTAAAAGTTTCATATTAATAAAGCTATATAACCCATTTCAAGAAAGAAATAATAAAACGGTCCGCAATTTTTCACCACGATTTTTAGCACAGGTCACTATTTCCCACGTACAAATTAAAACAAATGTCCATTTTCCCGGGGCTTTTTGCTCATCTTTTTCGCAATAAAGCATCGCAACCGGAATTAATATCGACTGTACCGTAATAAGAACAGATTGCTGTTGTTTGTCTCACTCACTGGATAATGCTGTAAATGGGGAAAACTGACAAGGAGCTCCATTTTTTAGGAGATTTCTTGCTCTGCATTGCAAGTACAAATTTGGTATCGAAAGGATGAAAAGTCAAATCAAATCAGTTTAATGTTCTAGAGAAACGTTTGTCCCGTAGATTTCAAGACGCTATAATAATAATAATAAACCTTTTATTTATTCCTAGAGTTTTATATATATATTACTTTTGTTAGAAGTGTTATTCTTATACCTAAGTTAGTTTTACATTATTATTAGTATATGGACCGCTTGTAGCGGTAAAAGCCTCATCTAATTGCTTCCACTCATTCCTCTGATTGGTATTACCAGAGTTTTCCAGTGACCTTAACAATGTCATCACACATCTTTGAAACGGTCGTCCTCGTCTGCGTTTGTATCTGGGGAACCAGTTTGTTGCGATCTGTGCCCATCTATCAGCTGTTAGACGTTGTATGTGACTTGTACATTTCCACATAAGTTTTAAAATTTCTTTTAAATATCTTTAGCTTTCGTTTGTGATTGTAGTGTCGTAGTTTTTACTCGATTTTTGCATGGTGGTAGGGCACTTTGCAAATGCCCGCCTGGCTAGCTACCACCCTCAAGTTGAAAATCTGTCGCCAAGCACCTAACGGTGTGTTCCGGCAGTTGTCCTTGAGAGCCAGTAACTCTAGGTTAGTCTGAACAACATCCTGGACCACTTCATCACTTACCATCAGTTGAGATAGTGGTCAAAGGCTAACCTATCAGGCATAAAAAAAAAAGATCTCGTAATTTGAGGTTCACATAGCTTCTTTCTGTGCCTATTTGGCAGATCCTTAGTTTTTCTGTCTGTTTCTTAGTTAGTTCTTGACGTTACTCACAAGCAATTGGGATA
This sequence comes from Plagodis dolabraria, assembly GCA_963854805.1. Taxonomy (NCBI): domain Eukaryota; kingdom Metazoa; phylum Arthropoda; class Insecta; order Lepidoptera; family Geometridae; genus Plagodis; species Plagodis dolabraria. The sequence goes on along the minus strand of OY978443.1, from coordinate 4,642,380 downwards.
TACTATTATGTACTTGGTTGCTATGCGTGTTTTTTTTTGTGAATGGCAACGCACTGAATAAAACAATCTTGATTATACTCTCTTAATTTGTTTTTTATTTATATCTACACGTCGTTGGTCCTATTGAAATTTCATCATCTTCATGCTGTGGTTAGACACAATGATCGAAATAAAGTTTGTCAAAATGCAAGCCTCGATGTGACTTTCGACCTAGTTAATAGTATGTGTTATTGAAAAGAGTTTTCTTAAACGGGCAACTGAGATTCTTTACTAGAAAGTATGAAATAACTTGTATAGTGAGTTATCGACGTAACGTTTTGTATCAGTCTGGTAACAGCCTCCACAAGTTGTTTCATAAACATCAGAGTTTGAATTCGATTCGTTTAAATTAGATTTGAAAAATCTATTTCAAGCACTATATATCTCTCTGTATGCCTCAAAGATATTACATCAACAAATTTGTGCAGCGAAAAATTTTCAGGCCAATATGTTGAGCTCAAAATTTGTACCTGTGCTATTGGTCACGGTAGTGAAATTGGAAACGTGCACTGCGCATTTTGCTGAAGGATACGAGTTCAAAGCTCGTCCAATGTGAAACTTAATAATAAGTCAAAAAAGCAACAAAGCTTGGAAGCGTGTTAACGTCTTGCATTTTTTTCTATCATAGAAGATCAACGCACATAGTTGAATTCAAAGTCTGAAATATTTCAATTATAACGTGTGTAATCAAATATTGTAGGTATCTTTTAATATATTTCTATATATTATTTTTTATCCTCTGGTAGATGAGGGTGGTATCAAATGTAGTATAGTAATTAGGACTGAAATATATTTATATGAAAATTAAGACAATACATAACTTCAATGAAGCAGCAAATGTTGATTTATCACCTTTCTGCCTCTGCCATTCAACTTAAGTAACTAAAACACGGCTTAAAGCATTTTACGTTAAACTCATAACAAAAACACAAACATTACGAGAGTTTTACGTCCAATCTTCGCATGATGTTTACAGCTTTGACTTCAATAGCTATTGTATATGAGTACTTTTAACTGAGGACTGAATAAAATTATAACCGTTAAATACACATAATGAATGAAAAGTTACAAACCGAAGATTTGGAGGAATGGTCATAAATTATGTGTTGTCTAAAAAACTGTCGCGAGTTTTGTCCATAATTATTACTTAGTAACCAGCTAGGACTCGCGTAATATTTACCGGATATTGCTCCGACCAGTTTCGAACTTATTTGAAGTTCTGTCTTGTTTGAACTTCGTTTGGGAGTCACGATTGTGTTTGCAAAAAAAATATACATAACATAGACGAGCATGTTGGTATTGTTATAAAATTTAACTTTACAGTCTGTCAGTTCTAAATAATTATCTATTCTTTTGTTTATAAATATGTCTTATTTAGTCAAAATTTATATATAGGTACAATAATTTCCAAAATTAAAATACTGATCCATAAATAATAATTAAATAAGTCTTATTAAACAGTTGATACCGTGTTTACTTCTGTCGGTTCATTTACCTGATTACACATATAAATGATTACAAATAAACATTTAACATTTTGGTAAAATTAATTTCAGAACTGCCTTCAACCAAAATAAAATTAATAATAGTCTTAAAGTTATAAGTAATGTTATATTTTCTTAATTAATACATATTTTTTCGTACCCCTGTAACTTTTTTACCTTAGTTGGGTACCTTCATTTTCGCTAGGAAAATGAAATTCGATAACAACAAAATAACGTTTGCGTTTTTTTAAATTCAATACAAAATTCAATTACAACCGATAAATGTAAAAACTGCTATGAATTTAGTATTTAAGCGCTAATGTTAGGTAATATCATAAAAAATAGTTAATTTTTATAAATTGATTAGATTTTTTGGAGGGTAAGGTATTATAATACCGGTCTATTACCGTTTAGATTCAACCATTTTCAGTCTTATACCGGCAATAAAATGGCAAACGGCATCTTCGAACATTTACCACTCAACAATGTATGTAAGCGATTTCCACTTCTGCATATTGCGTCGCCGCCGTCGCAAAGGGCTAAAACCTTTTGACAAAGAATAAACATAAAATACTAGCTTTTACGATATCCGGTTAAAATGTTACCGAGTTGAATTTTGGCTCAAAGTGAAAAGGCTCAGTAAATATACATACTAAACAAACTAGTTACTTTACCATTATGTAGTTTCTATGCGTCTTGCTGGCTCGTGAGCAGTTCACAAGATTCTCGACTTTCCAGATTGATTATTTTTACACCAGATACTCAATTCCTTATAAAACGGCAAATAATTAGTATTAGCGAGATTTTAATTTTTCATTTCAACGGTTATTTTGATATTCGAGATTGGAGAATACATATTTGGTATTCATAGTTATCTAAAAAGCTCACAATAAACAAATCAGTGTACATTTATTGAACTTTTTTGATAATTATGCAACAGATTTATTTCTGAATAATAAAAAAGTAGTTTGAAATATTATAGTCGGTTAAAAGAATGACTAAAATCATTCTCATTAGTGTGAAAAAAAATGTCATTACATTGCGAACATTATTATTGTAAGATTTCATAAATCACATACAATAGTTACAAAATCAAAAAGAAAATAAAATTATAATAGTTACAAATTACAGTCGTACGTTTCCTCGTTCATAAGATCATTGTTAAAAAATGCCAAATAGCAAGCCACTATGCTTAGTTCAACGTGAGTAAGGTGTTGCTGAACATTACACTTATAACACTAAACTAATTTATGGCCCTTATTAAACGTTAGAAACCCGGTTTACTATAAATGTAGGCCAGCTCAACGCCCGCCGAAAAACTGAAGCTTAAACTACATCAAATGCTGTCAAAATTTTTGAAGATCACGCAGTTTGTATAACCTTTCTTATGTCTTTGTTGTTAGATAAATCATTATTATTATTCTAACTCTTGCGTCACGTCTTTATAGCGTTGTGAGAGAAAATATATATAATTTTTTCGACCCAATATAAACTGTAATAAGGGTAGGCTGATTTTCAATGTGTAGCATTGTTTGTCGCTTATTGCCTGAGCTAAAGAAAGATACCATAAATACTTGCAATTCGTAGTAAATACCTATTAATGAAGGGTAGGGCGTAAACTTTCCAAAGTAGTAACATATTTCCGAGTTGGTAAGATTGGATATATCAAGAAAATTTTTACATACCACACACATGAGCTTAATGAATAAGTTACCTACATATAAGGCGAAATAGTTTTCAATTTTCGAATATATGATTAAAGTGTAACAACATGGTTCCTGATAAATTACAAAAAATCTTTAATTTTATAATTATTACTTTCAAGCTGTCACAATTTCTTCTAAATACGAGTACATACTCTTTGAAGCACTCAGTGGACTTAGCGTGAATTGGCGGTTCCTTGTCGTAAATCAGTTTAACGTCTCCTCAGAGGCGCTACGTGGAATCACCGGCCAATGCAGTCTGTGCGCACTATCTTTATGCTGTTAGTCTCGGTCATAAGATGCGTAATTTCGATTTGGTTCGTTTTTGGTTGAAACCATTGTAAAATCTGCTCGAAGAATTTCTTATTGTTTTGAATGATCAACGCAATGTCAATATATATTATCTTACATTTTCTAAATTGTTGCAGCTATGGTTGGTTCTTTATATTATATGCATTTCCTACATTGACCATATAAACAGAAATTATATATATTTTTTTACTACCGGTGGTATGCCCTTATTAAACAAAATACTATGAACTATATACAACACTACAGCTACTACAATAAAAGCATTTAGAAAACCTATAAGTCATAGCAGACTCTAATTATATAACTAATTATGGACTAAAATATTTTATAGGCACCTGATTCGAATGGAACACAAGATATAGCCCCTGGAATCTTTATCGTCATCACATTTACAATGCTGGTACGTGGGCTTTCATTTCAAAGAGAGCGAAAGAAAGAAGTACGGGCGCCATACCCTATGACGTGGGTCAGTGTGGCATAGCGAATGGGCTATAGCCGGAGTTTTCCAAACCAACTGAATAAGGCCGAAACTATGGCCTAACAACTGGTATTTAAGGTAACACCCGGAACCGAAAGCTTAACTTGCCATCCAAAGCAAGAACCCAGGTAGTGATTGCAGATAACATTGCTTAAACTAAATTGGCGGGTTAAGAACACCCATGCAACCAAGCTTCGCTTATAGCGTTTCAAATGTACGGCACCATTATTATTATTATATTTACGAAAGAAAAAAATAACTTAAAATAGTCTACATGAGTTATACTTTAAGGCCCAATGTCACTAAACTAGGGTTTAACTAATACGCGGATGACTTTTTACCATAGTCCATTAAAATGTGATTAATGTAAATGCCTTCAGATACCATAGAACGTCAAACTTAGAGACAGTTTTTAAGTCTATTGGCTTTCGGACGTGGAAAAAAGTAAACTCCTTAGTATGGACTTTTCTGACATGTGACAGCAGTGTTGACGTAGAAAAAGCATGTACTATCACCACCATAGAATAAAAAGCTCAGCACTAGTAGCCTTTTTTTAGTAAATGAACCTATACCGCCTAATTCAACGGTATATTTTTTAATCTTGGTTGGGATAGTTTGCTGCAGGGCAGGCGTCTCCCTGGGCGGGTCTGGGTTTATTCATTAATAGTTGCTTTGCCTAGCTTGCATGCCTCGCGCTGCTCGTTTTGGATACACTCAGGCCTTCCTTACTCATCCCGGATGGGTAAGGAGGCAACGGTCTTAGGGGAGAGCGCAAGTCGTGATGATCCCTAAGGCAAGTCTGACGGATACCTTCTCGTGGTGCTGCCTGTTATTGGTTTACTTCCTTCGAAATAAACGCAACAGAACACCGTCAGGCGCCGCGTGTATTGTTATCTATATGTGTATGTATATGTATATATTGTCTCTGTATATATTTGTATTATATGTGTATATTATGTAGTTCACAGGGCTATTTAACCCCTTATTAGTAACCAAATTGTAAATGCTCGGTACAGACCGGGGCCGTAGTTAACTGTCTGTCATCTGTATTATACGTGCTAAGGTGCTTAGCACCTCTTTAAGACAGATGACAGAATAGACTTACGGTGTATAAATTGTAGTTTTAAGGCAAGGCTACAGATAATTTGTCATGTTGATGAGTAGATGAAAAACAGTTTGGCGGTGTGTGTGTTAAAATAGGGACCCCTCTAACTGGCAAACACCAGCGCCTACTACTGTCAAACATATTGTTACATAATCGAAAATAACCGCTGTCTTTTATTTGGTAGTGACCCCTGTTCCGATAACTCACGTTATTGGAGGCGGGGACAAACTGGCTGGACTAGTTCCAAAACCTCGATGATAAGTGTATCCTTAGACTTCGGGAAAATACCTCCAAGGTATTGTCAGTCTTCTGAACTCTAAACTTCCGGAGGCTTGAGTAGAAAGATTGAAGCCTGTCCATTTCCCAAAAATGTTGCTTATGGTCACGAATTATAATTATATTTTATAATTATTCTGTTCTTTACTGATTGTTTACCGTGATAATGTCGAAAGTTAACAGAGACGCGAAAGGGAAATTTGTAAAAGGCCCTTCTCAGGGTCAACCTATTGTTTCATCGGAGGACCGCTCGAGCGGCACTAAGGAGAGCCGGAAAAACGACCCTTCACGAGATCCGTCAGAGGTCTCCATGGGGGACGAAGTGAGGTCGGACGTAGAGTCCGTATTTGAGGAGTTTTGCGACGTGGGTGACAGCCGGAGGAAGCGGCCTTACTCCTCGTTTTACGTGCCCGGCTACCTAGAGTCGGACACTGAGACCGAGGAGACGTTGGCCGCTAAGGTCAATACGGCGCGGAGAGGAAGGGCGAAGGGCACTAAAACAGGCCCCACGCGTGAGGAATTTGTGAAGCCCAAGCCCATTCCACTAGTGGAGGAGCTGGCGGAGGTCCTGCAGAGCAGGAAGTTCAAAAAGGGGCCCGCCGCTGTGGCCGCCGGAAGTTTACTCGACATCGGAAGCGATTCCGATGTCCTTGCCGGGGTCGGTGACCTTAGCGGGCTAAACGCCCAGGAGCTGAGGGCTCAAGCAGGAGGGATGCTCGCCTGCATCCTAGAGGTTGCCAAAAAATCTGGCAACCTAAAAGGCGAATTTGTTGGTCGCCTGAAAAGGTCCGCGTCGACTCTGAGGGAAGTGGTCGACGCACTGGCTAGCAGGAGTGAGGCGGAAGAGACGCGGCGGCTGAGAGCCGAGAACAGTCGCCTGCGCCTGGAGATGGAGGCTTGCAAGGCAGAAGTGAAGGCGCTGCGTCGCGGGTTCACCGAAGCCAAGACCCAGGCGGCTGCCGCCACGACTGCTGCTTCAGTAGCAGCAGCAGCGGCTGCCGCCGAGACGCCGGCCCCCCCTGCCGTTGTGCTGGGGGCAGAGTTAGTGGAGGAGATGACGCGCTCCTTGACTACCACGTTCGGGCAAATGCTCAATGCCCGACTCGCTGGTATCGAGGATCGCCTCCTGCCAGCGCCGGTTCTTCGCCCGCCTCTCAGAGCGGACGCGAAGAAGGCTGCAGCAACGGTTGCGCCCCCACCCCCGAAACCAACCCCTCGTAAGCGGGTTGGCCAGGCCTCGCAGGCTGCTGCCACGCCCACGCCCTCGACTGCGGCTCCCATCGCCCCAAAAACTACCGTGCCAACTGCTGTGGCCCAGGCGGAAACCTGGGTTGCAGTAGTGAAAAAGGGGAAAGGCAAAGGGAAGGGCAAATCGTCCTCCTCAGCCACGCCCGCTCCCGCTCCTGTCCCAGCAGCTCGTGCCCCCCCCTCCGCCGTTAAGCCTAAATCAAAGAAGGCTTCCGCTGCCGCCGGGCCCAAGAAGGCGAAGGCAATGAAAACCCCCAAATCCGCGGCTGTTGTGCTGACGCTGCAGCCCGAGGCCGTCGAGAAGGGGGTCACATACAAAGCCATCGTAGAGGTGGCGCAGGAGAAGGTCGATCTCCAAGGCCTGGGTATCGACCGGATCCATTTCCGCCAGACGGCCACGGGAGCCAGGATGCTCGAAATTCCTGGCTCCCAAAGCAGCGACAAAGCGGACAGGCTCGCGGAGAAGCTCCGTGGTGTCTTGTCCGAGGTGGCCAACGTCTCGAGGCCCGTAAAGTCAGTGCAATTGCACGTGACGGGCCTGGACGACGCCGCTACAAAGGAGAAAGTGGCGGCGGCGGTCGCCAAGGTGGGCGGCTGCGACGTACTCCACGTCAAAGCTGGAGATATTCAAAGCAACGGTGGGACCGGCTCCTCCCTTGTTTCCTGCCCGATTTCAGCAGCCAAAGTGTTGCTGGCACAGGGCAGGCTTTTGGTGGGGTGGAGCTCGGTGCGAGTGGTAGCACTGGCGGCGCGTCCCATGCGCTGCTTCAAGTGCATGGGACTCGGCCATACGCGCCCCCAGTGTCCCTCGTCGGCAGACAGGGGGGATCTGTGCTTCCGGTGTGGAGGCGCAGGCCACAGGGCGGCTAGCTGCCAGAGGAGGGCCCCACACTGCGCGATATGCGCAGAGTCGGGGCGACCCGCCGAGCTCAGGATGGGGGGACAAAACTGTGTCCCCCCAAAGACGAAGGGACAGGCCGCCAGGACCCCGGCCATCCCCCGACCGGCAGCCAATGCCGCACCTGAGGCTGTTCGCCGCGCGGCGAGCATGGAGGTTGTCCCGTCCGATTGATATGGATCAAGTCGGACAACACAACCTCCTCCAGACGAACTTAAACCACTGCGTCAGGGCTCAGGATTTGCTAATGCAGTCCCTGGCGCAGTGGCGGATTGATTTGGCGGTCGCTGCGGAGCCGTACTACATTCCCCAGTCCCATCCCTACTGGGCTGGGGATCTGGACGGCTCCGTAGCCATAATTGGACGTGCCGGTGGCGGCCTCCCCCTCTCAGTGTTAGAGAGGGGTTCGGGGTACGTGGTGGCCAAGTGGGAGAGGTATGCGGTAGTGGGTGTATACTTCTCCCCCAATAGAACCGTCGCGGAGCTGGAGGCTTATTTAGACCTCCTGGCCGCGGCGGTGAGAAGGCAGGCACCACGTGAGGTCCTCCTCATGGGGGACCTTAACGCCAAGGCCCAGGCCTGGGGCAACCCCTCCACTGACACTCGCGGGGAGACTGTCAGGGAGTGGGCGGTTGCCGCAGGGCTGACCCTCCTCAACAGGGGGTCGGTCCACACGTGCGTGCGACACAACGGGGGGTCCGTGGTGGACCTTTCGTTCGCCACCCCGTTGGTCGCAGCACGTGTCCAGGCCTGGAGAGTGGAGGCGGAGGTGGCGACTCTCTCGGACCATAACTACATCCGGTTCGAGATCGCCATCTCCCACCAAGGAGGGACTCGGCGCGTGGAAAGGGCGTCTTTCGCGCGCTGGGCGCTTGGTCGCCTCGATGCCGAGTTGGCTGAAGAGGCGGCTGTCGTCCAGTCGTGGCTGGCCACCCCGGTGCATCCGGAGGTGGCCATTGCGGCGGGCCACTTCCGAGAGGCGGTGACGGCCGTCTGCGACGCCGCCATGCCGAGGTCCCGACGCCGCCCCGAGCGCCGCCAGGTTTATTGGTGGTGCTCGGAGATCGAGGATCTCCGAGCGCGATGCTCGGAGACGCGCCGCCTCTACTACCACTGCAGGAGGCGGCGTCACGGCCGGACGGACGACCAGCTGCCGGCGGAGCAGCTGGCGGCCGAGCAGCTCCTGTATGGCGAGGTAAAGTTAGCCAAACAGGAGCTGAAGCTGGCCATCGGCCGGGCTAAGGCCCTCGGCTGGCATGAGGAGCTGGAGGGCCTCGACAGGGATCCATGGGGGCGCCCGTATAAGGCTGCCCGGAATAAGTTCCGGGGCAGCGCGCCCCCTATCGCCGAGTCCCTGGAGCCAGAGCTCCTGGAGAGGGTGCTGGGGGGGCTATTCCCCGACAGCGACCCCCACTACACCCCTCCACCGATGGCCACGCCGTCCTTCCAGGAGGAGGAGGACCCGGCCTCCATTCCGCCTATTTCAGAGGTGGAGATGGAGGTAGCAGTCTCTCGCCTGAGTGGCAAGAAGACTGCCCCGGGACCAGACGGGATTCCCGGGCGGGTCCTCAGGATCGCCCTTAGGGAGATGGGCGGTCAGCTTCGGGAACTGTTCGACGCGTGCCTCACGTCGGGTCAGTTCCCGAAGCTCTGGAAGGACGGGCGATTGTGCCTGTTGCGGAAGGAAGGGCGAGACGCCGACTCGCCCGCCGCATACAGGCCAATCGTGCTGCTGGATGACACGGCGAAGCTGCTGGAGAGAATCGTAGCTTCCCGTGTCATCCGGCATCTGGGGGGAACTGGGCCTGAGCTTTCAGAGGCCCAGTTCGGATTCAGAGCAGGGCGGTCGACGATAGACGCCCTGCTCTGGATCAAGGGGTGGACGCAGGACGCGGTCAGCGGGGGGGAAAAGGCGTTGGCTGTCTCGCTGGACATTGCCAACGCCTTCAACAGCCTACCGCACGGAGCAATACGGGAGGCGCTCCGCTATCACGGAGTGCCCCTGTATCTGCGTAGGCTGTTGGCTGACTACCTCCAGGACCGCGAGGTCCTGGTGGAGGGACGCGACGGTCTGAGGCGACGTCGCGTGTCCTGCGGGGTTCCACAGGGGTCGGTATTGGGACCGCTCCTGTGGAACATTGGCTACGACTGGGTGCTCCGCGGCACGTTTCCCGCAAGTATGCGGGTTGCGTGCTACGCGGATGACACCCTTGTCGTAGTCAAGGGGAGGGACCTCGGGGAGGCGGTGCGGCGGGCCACGGTGGCCACGACACTCGTGGTCGGCCGCATACGTGCCCTGGGGCTGGAGGTCGCCCTCTCCAAGACCGAGGCCCTAATGTTCCATGGGCCTCGGGGGGGACCCCCTCCAGGAACGAGGATAGACCTGGACGGGGTCCTGGTCCGGGTTGGGACCCAGGTGAGGTACCTGGGTCTCATCCTGGACGGCCGGTGGACTTTTGGGGCCCACTTCACACAACTGGCCCCAAAAGTCATAGGCGCCGCTGCCGCCCTTGGGAGGCTGCTGCCCAACGTGGGCGGCCCGAACGCCACATGTCGTCGCCTGTACTCCGGAGTGATCCGGAGTATGGCCTTGTACGGGGCACCTGTCTGGGTGGACGCCCTCGGTCGCGCCAATAAGGCCCTGCTGCGACGTCCGCAGCGGGTCATCGCGACGAGGGCGATACGCGGGTACCGGACGGTGTCCTGGACGGCGGGATGCGTGTTGGCCGGTGATCCCCCCTGGGAGCTCCAAGCGGAGATCCTCGCCGAAGTTTACCACTTCGTGGCGGCGAGGAGATCCCGCGGGGAGCCTCCAGCGTGGGAGGAGGTCACGCGCATGCGACGGCGGGCGCGGGCCGCCCTGTTGAGGCGGTGGACGGAGGACCTGGCTCCACCGGTCCCTGGACAGAGGACGGTGGATGCCATTCGCCCGGTCCTCCGGAGGTGGGTAGGGCGGCGATTCGGGTCGCTGACCTTCCGATTGGTGCAGGTGCTTTCCGGACACGGATGTTTCGGAAGGTACCTGCATCACATCGCGAGACGGGAGGCGACCCCCGCCTGTCACGAGTGTGGAGCGCCAGAAGACACGGCGCTCCACACGCTGGAGGAGTGCGCCGCGTGGAGTCCCATGCGGCACACCCTCACAGCGGTCATAGGCGCAGATCTGTCGCTGCCGAGCGTGGTTAACGCTATGCTTGGCAGCGACGGATCGTGGCAGGCGGTGGTCTCTTTCTGCGAAGCGGTGATGGCGCAGAAAGAGGCCGCGGAGCGGGCGAGGGAGGACGACGTCCTCGCGGACCCGCTCCGGAGTAGACGAACTGGGGGGAGGAGAAGGCGGTTCGGGCGCCTTCTCGCTCTTTCCTAGTGCTGTGCGGATCATCGGTGGAGAGTCGGGGGATTCTCCACTGGCTTGCACGATCCCACACGTCTGGGGGATGGCCTCAATGAGCCGGGTCATCCCTCCATTGGCCGGGGCCCGTCATCGGTGACGGGCCGGCCGCCGGGGCGAGATGGTGACTGCTAACGCTACCCCATTTCGCCCTACTAGGCGGCAGACTGCTCATCCCGGGTTTTTAGTGGGTAACCTCACTTACTACCCCCCCGTGGGGGTAGTAAGGCCCTTCAGGCGAGGACTCCCACATAACCACTCCGCTCCCCCCGGGGCGGGTGGTATCCATAAAGGATTTTCCCGGGTGAAAAAAAAAAAAAAAAAAAAAAAAAAAAGGGCAGGCGTCTGCCTGAAGTCAAATATTTCAATATTCATTACAATTAATTACATTAAATTCATTACATTCAATATTCAATACTTATCGTCGCCTCACAGCCAAATGCGGTTGTAGGAAAAAGGTTGCTTTTTTAAGTAATCTTTTTCAACCACTGCAACTCGGTTTTGGTTCACAGGAGTAGGGGAGAATTGGGGGTTCTGCATCTGCATCGCTCTCGCTACGCTCGAGCTCGCGATGCATGACCCCCAATTCTCTCGATTATCTGCTATCCAATCCACATCAAACATACGATTAATAAGTAGTATTGTAATTACAAGGGAACCGACAACTTGTTTGCGCACGGATCATGTGTCAGATGTTTTTATTCTCTATAATCGTCTCGTTAGCGCATTTTACAACATGTATTATGTTCGCTCACTATATTCGTCGCACTGAATTAAAAAAAGCGAGGTTCCCTCTAGCTTATAAACCGCTATCGTTTTATCTGGTCAGTCTGTATTTGTTTATCTGAGCAGTTCATTTTATTTTAGACCGTTCAAGACAGATCAGTTCAGAACATAATACTTTGTCTGTCTAGTGAAACAGATGCGACCGACACATTTATAAGGCATAGGTATATAGTATCCCGATTTAAGTGTGGGTTATACAGCCGTGGTATGTTACCTAGAGTACGTACGAGTACGTATAAAGTGGGGACTTTTTATGATTATTACATTTTATTATTTTGTACTCATGTCAATGATATGTGCAGTCCTATGTACCTAGGCTATCAAGTCAGCCTATATTTGGATTTTCTAGCGTACGTGATTCAACGATATTTTTTTCGTCATATTTTTTTATCAAAGATACGATTAGTCAGACTGTCATGTTGACGTAGTTGGTAAGTTCTTGTCTTCTATGTTGCGGGTACTAGGTTTGATTCCCGACAGTAGCATAAATCTCCTCATCAAGGAAAATATGCACTTCTGGTTCTGGGTGTCATTGTGTGTGTGTGTGTGAAGAAGTGAATGTTTCTAGCACCTAAGATACAAGTCTATGAATTTAGTGTGGGCTATGAGTTTAAAAGTTTTTGTTTTTAGTATTTTCTAAGATATCTATACTTTTCACTATCTATACTATTAAATAGCTTCTTAGCAAACAACAATATTACTGTGATTATATCGATACAAATATTTCTGAAAAGAATTTCTCTTAGCGATAAGACTCCATTGTCACTATCCATAGGTTACTTTACGGGCTTTTGGTTCTTTTGATGTTTTGTAGTAATCATCTTGTATAGAAAATAAAAAAAGTTAAAAAAGAGATTGATTATAATGAATAAATAAATAAATGACGGCCTATGGTTCAAAGATACAACCTTCGTTTCATGATTTTACATAATTAAAATTATAATATACGTTTTGGTTAAAATTTAACGTAGGTACCTACATATTAATGTCTAATAAAAATACTAAATAGGTAACAGTAGTGATCAGAACATTATGTGATTTTTAAATATTTACTTAAGTAGCAATACATTTTTAGTATCGTCAAAAAATACAAATCGACTTATTGATGTTTGTTTCGCTACTAATATCTAAAAGATTTAGTTATAAGGATTTTCATAAAAAGCATTGTTTTATTCGAGAGGTTCTCTCATTACTGGTGATCAATTGAAATATGTTGTTTACCAGTTAAGTGAGATCTGTAATTTAAAAGACTCGTAATTGGTATAAGTACCTGCCACTTCCTTATAGGATTTTTGTCTCCAGTTGCTCGAGAATGTGCAGCAGTCATCGCTTTACATCCCTTGACGACAGCATAAAGTCTCATTCAGATTTGTTTATCGGTTGACAAGATGAAATGAACTTTGTTTACAAGATCGTTAAGGTATACAATCGTTAAAACTTTAACCTTTCTGTTTTTTTATTTTTGTACGTTTTAGTCAAGATTCGACTTGTGAATGCATCTTTATAAAATGAGATTATAAATAGGACTGATTTGGTGCATCTACATTTAAAAGCGGATATTCAGTGGTGGGCGACGACGCTCCAGCATCCAAAAAAAGTGCAGTTATTTACATATTCGGAACTTCAAGGAACCTAACTATGTAAGTAAGTGACCTTAAAGTATTTATTGTTAGTATGAATGAATTATTAGTGAGTGCAAATTGCCTTATAACTTCGGTGAAAAAAATTAGATGCCATGCTGGCGTAGTTGTTAAGTAATTGCCTTCTACACCGGGAGTTTCGGGTTCGATTCCTGACAGAAGCTCAATTTACTTCCCCAAGGGAAATTTGTATTTCTGGTTCAAGGTGAGATTATGAGTGAAGTGAATGTTTCTGGCACCCGCTATACAAGTCATTGAACTAAGTGTGGACTGTGAGTGTGAGGATGTAAACGTATAAAGTGTAATGTGACTTAGGTACCTGTGTTGATCGGCAAACTAACTTGTGTTAACTCATGGATTTTTTATTTATAAAGCATTTTGCTATGCTAGGCTAAAACAATGTTCAGAAACAATGTTGTGTTAACTCGTTGCGAAGTTATCTTCTATTATAATTATTTTAAATTATTGCTTTCAGGCCGGGCTGGTCGCAAAATCCTTTCTGGGCCGATGAGATTGATGTATCGGACGACGAAACACCGGCGGGGTCCGAGCCTGTAGCACCTCCACCTACACCACAACCTCCTGCAAAAAAGGTGGCTCAAGAAAAGAAGAAAGACGGAGGCGCATCAAAGAAACGGACGGCTAGCAGCGGCGCTGGGTCTTCATCGAGAAAGAAAAAACTGCCAGCGGCGGTGTCAACAGAACTGTTGACGACATCCCATTTCTTTGGCTCGGACACGGATGACGTAGAATTACCTCTGGCGCAGCCCTCGATTACACAGGTAATGAAAAAATATTATTCGCTCGTTTACTTATTTTTATGGGTGTGATACTCAGTGTGTGTGTGTGATGATTGTTTACGGCACCATGGCCCTCTTAGGCAGGGTATTTTTTTAGTTACGATGGTGGATAAGCGTTGTTTAATGCAGGCTAGATTATTTTTGTAAACATTTATGTAACTTACTTTTGTTACAGCAGTTATATCAATAAACTGTTACGTATGAAGGTCACTTATTATTTGTTTGATTTTTTTTCAGGAGATCGGAGAAAGCAGCAAGGTGAAACCAGCGCGTGCGGCTACATTGCGGAGCTTCTTTTCACAGCGCGGAACGAGCGGGTATACAACACAACGAGATCTCACACGTGGCGGGGAGTATTACGTCGAGTTAAGGGTCTATAATTCCCGAGAAGCTGAATGTCAGCCTAGCGAAGAACGTTGGAAAAGAGCCCTGGTTACTTTAAAATTGTGTACTGACACCCAAACACCTGTATGGCGCGCATTGTCAACACTTGTAGAAGCCGGGAAAAATGAATTCAAGGCTATACAGCCAATAATGTATCCCATGAAATTACATTGAACAGTATGTTTTAACAGATTGGTACAATCGCAATTGTTTCATTTTGTCTTTACTTTATTATATTACCTTGATATTTTTATTTCTACCTTATAATAGGTAATTACTTGCATATATACTACTTTTGAATTAGTTAATGTTAGTTTTAGATTTTATGAATAAAATTTGAAATGGTTATTCTTATTTTGTGTCTAATAATTGTTTTATTTACAGCAAAACTAAAAATGAGAAATATTGAAATATTGAAATATTGAAAATTGAAATATTGAAAAATTGAAATATAGAAACTGAAATACTAATTGCAAACATTATAATAATATCTACACAGTAAATTGCAAACTAGGATTACCAAACTATACATTTAAGTATCCCATGATACCGCAATGAACAATATGTTCTAACATACTGACGCAATAATATTCAATTATTTCACTTTTATCTAGCTATCTTTACTTAACTGTTATCTTTATTTTATTTATACCTTATAATAGGAAAGCATTTACAATACTTTTTAATCAACAAATGTAAGTTTTATTTTCATGAATAAAATTTTAACTGGTTATTATTATGTTATGTCTAATGATTGTTTTATTTACAGCAAAACTATAAATGAGAAATATTGGAATATTGAAATATTGGAATATTGAAAAATTTAAATATAGAAACTGAAATACTGAAATATACTACTGAAAACTAATTGCAAACAGTAAAATTAAATCTCAGATTACGAAACTATGCATTTATATTATTACCGACATCTAGGCAGGTTAATCGCTTCATATCAATTCATGCAACTATTATATTAAGTAAATACCTCAAATATTTACCTATATTTTTTAATATTTTTTATCAGTTCAAGTTTGTTATCAAGTATACCTACTAAGGAACAAGTGAGGCAAAATGGTATATTGTAGAGAGTGTAATATTGAGGTGTCTCGTATCTCGTCGCATTATAAAAGTAGTATTCATAAATCAAACTGTTTGATCAACTCTGAGTTCCCAGATGTGCAGATTATAGCTAGTGCATTTAAATCTAGAATTGTAAGTTATAAAATAAACCCTATTTCGAATAATATGCTGCCTGAGGAATTTTTGAATAAAGCCTCTACTTCAGTTTTACAATTAATAAAAAAATCATTGATCCAACACAATGCATTAAAAGTCAACATGGAATTTTTTGTGTCATATTATTTACCTAAAAATGATGAAAAAGCCCTTAAGTCATTTAATGTGCCATTTGTAAAGATTTTTTACAACTCTGATTTGATATCGTTTTATAAAACATGTGTCCAAAAGCTGATAACGAAATGTTCAGAATTCGAAATGTCGGGGAGTGGTTGGACACTAAATTCTATCAGTCATTTAGAATTAAATATTAATCAATACAATCCATTACGGGCGGGCTCATACGTGAAATTGCCGCGAGAAATTCAAAACACCAAATCATGTTTAAACATTCAAAACAAAGATGATCGATGTTTCTTATGGAGCATAATTGCGCATATGTATCCAGCAAAAAATAATCCAAATAGAGTGTCGTCATATCCACATTATAAACATATTCTGAACACTTCAGGAATGACTTTTCCTTTGAGTTTAAATGATATTAAAATATTCGAAAAGATAAATCCTTTAATTTCGGTAAATGTGTACGGTTTGGATAAAAACAATATAGTATCTGGTCCCCTCTACAAAACAAAACATCGTAAGTTGACGCATATTAGCCTGCTCCTCATTGAGATAAACGGGAAAAACCATTTCTGTTTGATAAAAGATTTCGGAAAGCTTGTACATAGACAACTTACACAACATAAATGCAGAATTTTTTTGTGTGACGAATGTTTTATTTATTTTCCATCGCAAGAAAAACTGGTAAATCACGATTGCGCTAGAGTAAAAACAATTCTGCCTCAACCAGGTAGTAAGTTATTATTTTCGCATGTTGAACGAACTCGTAGAATTCCTTTCGTAATATATGGTGATTTTGAAAGTTTGCTTAAAGAATATTCGGATAAAAGCAAATCACAACATGTTGAGAACGTGCAAATACATCAAGCGACTTGCTTTGCTTATTACATATGCTGTGAGTCTAAACCGAGTCTAAACAAATTTGTGTCTTATCGGGGCCCAAATTGTGTAAAAAAATTTATTGAAGCTCTAACTAATGATGTAATGGAATTATATCAAATTATATCAATTAAACATGAAATGATGCCGCTAACTGAAAATGAGCTGGCATCGTTTAAACATGCTACCATCTGTCACTTGTGTAAAAAGGAATTTGTAGCTGATGACGTAAAATGCGCAGACCACGATCATTTTGATTCAGCTTATTTAGGTCCGAGTCACGTGGGATGTAATTTGAATGCTAGGACATGTAAATTTATTCCAATCATATTCCACAATCTTTCCGGATATGACTGTCATTTATTTATTACCGAGCTATCTGCGATCATAGGACGTATTAATCTTATTTCAAAAACAAAGGAAAAATACATATCAATCACAAAGTTTATACCAATTGATTCCAACAATGCCGCTCAGTTGAAATTTATTGATTCGTTCAATTTTCTTAGTTGCGGCTTGGATAAGTTAGTAAAAACACTGCAGAAAAGTGACTTTAAAAATTTAAAAAAATATTATCCTGATAGTAAATCGTTTGATTTATTGTGTCAAAAAGGAGTATATTGCTATGATTATTTGAATTCGATGGAACGCTATAATGAACCAAATCTTCCTGACAAGAGTAGTTTTTTTAATAGGCTTTCTTCTGAAGATATATCAGATAAAGATTACGAACATGCGCAAACTATTTGGAATGAATTTAACATAAAAGATTTAGGGGAGTACACCGATTTATATTTAAAATGCGATGTATTATTATTATGTGACGTTTTTGAAAAATTCAGAACAATGAGCTTGACTTACTACAACTTAGATCCTTGTCATTATGTATCATCACCTTCATTAAGTTGGGATGCCATGTTATTGTTTACAAAAGTTGAGCTTGATTTAATTTCCGATGTTGAAATGTATCAAATGCTTGAAAAAGGCATTAGAGGAGGTTTAGCACAATGTTCTCTCAGAAATGCTAAAGCAAATAATAAATATTTGTCTAATTACAATAAATACGAGCCCAATTCTTATCTAATGTACCTCGATTGTGTAAATCTTTATGGATATACGATGATGAAATGTCTTCCTACCAATAATTTTTCCTTTCTAAATGAAGACGAAATTAAAACCCTTAACAACATTGAATCGATACCAGATAGTAACAATCGCGGATACATACTTGAAGTGGACCTTGAATATCCTCCACAAATACATGATCATCATTCTGATTTACCATTCGCGCCAGAAAAATGTATTCCGCCTAATGGAAAATCTCAAAAGCTAATAGCAAACCTACATAATAAATATAAATATGTCATACATTATACTCATTTAAAAGAATGTTTGAGAAACGGACTTGTACTATTAAAAATACACAGAGTATTGGCTTTCGATCAGAAACAATTTCTAAAACCTTACATTGAATTAAACACATTGTTGCGACAAAATGCAACTTCCGAATTTGAAAGGGATTTTTTTAAAAAACAGAATAACTCTATATTTGGTAAAACGATAGAAAACAAAAGAAATCAAGTTGATGTAAAACTAGTTAATGTATGGAAAGATTGTTCTAACAGAACTAATAAAATTTGCGGCGCTGAAAAATATATAAGTGCGCCAAATTTTATGAATCTCTCGATTTTTACAGAAAATTTGGTAGCTATTCAAATGCAGCCAACACAAATCAATCTAGACCGACCAATATATATTGGCTTTACTGTTCTAGAACTCGCGAAGAGACATTTATATAGATTCCATTACGCGATTATGAAAAAAATGTATGGAGAAAATATATGCCTTTGCTACACAGATACTGATAGTCTTTTATATTTGATAAGGACTGATGATTTCTACAAGGATATGAAACTTAACCTACAATACTTTGACACTAGTAATTTTAAAGAAGATAATGTATATGGTATACCTCATGTTAATATTAAACAACCTGGATATTTTAAAGATGAAATGGCTGGTGAGTTAATTACAGAATTCACAGGACTTCTCGCAAAACTTTATTGCATAAATACTGAAACATCTTCACTTAAGAAAGCCAAAGGCACAAAAAAATGTGTAACGAGGAAACTTGACATGGCAAAATATAAACGATGTTTGTTTAGGAATATTGATTTTAGAGATAGTATGTACATTATTAAATCAATTAATCATAAAATATTTACTCAGAGGTTGAATAAATTGATTTTAAATAAATCAGATGATAAGAGACAGATCACGAAAGATATAGTAAAAACTGTACCTTGGGGACATTACAGCAATATATTATAATAATATTGTATTATATTAGAAATATATCATAATAATAAAAGTGACATTTAAAAGCAACATTGAACTGTAAATAATGACAAAATTATATATCTTGTCAACTGAAAACCGTTTTATTTTGGTAAATGTTTACTATAATTCCTAACATAATAACTATATATATATATATATTTATAAGTAATACATTTGTAAAGTTATATAGTCTGTAAGTCTTGATTTACTGGTAAAAGTTATAATTTGCTATATATAATATATGTGAAATATATATGAAATAAATTGAAATCGCATAAAATATCATTCCTTGCATTTTTCTTAACCTATCCTAATTCCTGTCTGATTTTATAAGATTATTGTTAGTGTTCGACCGAATCCAGATTTACATCGGTCACCGAAATAATGTGTAGGTAAACCCTGCGTAAGCAAGATAAATAAAACAAGTACGTGACTCGTAACTATGTTTATTAGGTTATATATTCAATAATATTACAATAAAATAAAATATCAATAAATACAATTAGATAGATTTATAAAGGTTCTGGGACACATAACTTTTTTGTCATCTTACTTATTAAATCTTGCGTTGCGTCTAAAATGTTATCATATTTATCCTCAACTACATACTGCACACTTACACAACAATCATCACTTGCTAGGGTGTTAATTTCACTGATTTCAATTTTTATTAAGTGATGTCCTTTTCCTGGTATTTTTCTGACAACGAATGATGAATCTGGTGATATTTTTTTCTTAAAACTTAACTTTCCTTTCTTATGAATTGTTTTGAATGATTTATTTTTTGTATTGGTTTCTTTATTTTCTCGAACAATATCTCTATCGTGTTCATGACTGTTCCAGATTAAATTCATGTCTTGAGCCTCTTGTAGATAGAAAGGATCAGCGTCAGCAAAAACTATGCTTGTCATTGTTTCTGTAACAAAATAAAATAATACTTATTAAATTAACCTTCATATGAACTACCAATTAGTTTTAACTGATATTATTAGTAAAAAGTTAAAATAAACACTTACCAAAATCAGGATATATGTAAACCAACAGTGCAATGCAAATTTGTCTGCTATACAGTGGAGCTGGTGCAACAATGAATTAATAAGTATTACAAAAATAATAACTAAAATATAACTAGGTACTTACCTTTTTTGGTAATAGATCACGTGGACAAAGGTTGTTTTTAAAAGCTAAATTTCTTGGAAAGCAAACATTAGAACCGCTAACATTCGATCAATAGAAATGGACATTGTAATGATTTATCTATTTAATATAAATACCCTATACAGTATTGTCAGATATCATTATGAGGTTGATAAAGCAACCCACAACTTTAGAAATTAACAACATAGAAGTAAAATCACATTCCGGAATTAACAGACATAGCGTATTACTTCCCAATACGATTCGCTGTCTAATTTGCGGTCCATCTAATTGTGGAAAGACCAATGTAATGATAGGCTTATTATTACATAAAAACGGCTTAAAATTTAAGAATGTTTATCTGTATTCAAAAACCACATTTCAACCAAAATACTGCTTTTTAAATGAAATCTTGAATCAAATTCCAGATATAAAATTTAACATATTTAATGATAACAAAGACGTTATTGACCCGGATATTGCTTTACCAAATTCTGTTTTTATTTTTGACGATGTGGCATGCGAGAATCAGACAAATATACGTAACTATTTTTCAATGGGACGGCATAAAAATATAGATTGCTTTTACTTGTCCCAAACTTATTCGAAAATACCAAAACAATTAATACGAGATAATGCAAACTTTTTAATAATTTTTAAACAGGATGATATAAATTTAAAACATATTTATAATGAACATGTTAATTCAGACATTGATTGGTCCAAATTTAAAAACATATGTTTAAAAACATGGACTTATCCGCACTCATTCTTAATTATAGATAAATATAGTGAATTAAATAATGGTAGATACAGAAGTGGATTTGATACATTTATTAAGTTCGATTGATTTCATTTAAATACAAGTCATAACTACTAAAGTCATCATTTCTTATAATTTAATGGATGTGGTAACATCGTTATAAAACATGGAAAAAAAATGGAAACACCAAATACTCGCCTCAGTTAAAACAATTAAAAACAAAATAAAACAAATAAAGGATGAAGAAGACAACACAAACTTAAATTTAAATAAAATATTTAAACCTCTCACTGATCCTCTTAATAAAATGGCTGAATCTAATTCATATAAAAGTGATATTAAATGCACTTTTGATACAAATGATTCATCACTGTGTAATTATTCCAACGGTTCACCCGACGACAAATTTCAAAGCTATAACTCTGCTAAAAGTGAAAATACATTAACCGATAGTGAATCAGAAAAACAAATACATTCAACGCCATTTAAAAATGAAAAAAAAGTAACCAATTTAGACACTCCCCTTCTATCAATATTAGAAAAACAAAATTTGCTTGATGAAAATAATACATTAAATGTACCATTTGGAGTACGGGATGAAAACAAGCAATTATTCATGGGAAACATACCAATCTCTTTTAAGGTTTTTGGTAAAACTTCTAGCGACAATGAAATTTCTTTAATGACCCTTGGAAATATAAACTACGAAATGACACCTGGTATTAAGGAACTTTTATTTAAAAAAAAGCCGGATTTAAATTTGGTAACAGAGAGAGATAAAATAGTTTATAAAGATATGTTACACAATACTAATGCTCACAAAAGAGATTTTAATCGTTTAGGCCAAATAAGAGGAGACAAAAGCATGAAGTACTGCCAAATTATAAAACCCTTATTTTTTGATCGAGATGAAGTGGAAAACAAAGCTATCAAGCGTGGAACTGGAGTTAAATCCCCAAGTTTTAAAAAAACCTATAAATCAAATACAGATTTTATTTATTGGGACGATCCTAATGAATTAATTGAAAGACTTATGCTTTTGGTGGCATCTAGAGATGCTGGTAACAGTAATCATGACAATGAAATTATTTCAATCATAGAAGAGTTAAAAGAAGCTGGTATAATTAAAGAATAAAATGACTAAGCGTTGCGAATATTTGTTTAGTCTTTAAGAATCATTCAAACATGAATGTCAACAAATTCGGCCATCACCTATATAAAAAACAGAAAAAAGATTATATAATCCAAAGCGAATGTTCTATAAAACAATCTAGTGATGGAAATTTAAACGCCCAAAATAAGATCCTTAAAAATTTGGAACATCCAATTGATCTGAATGACAGCGCAACCAAAGAATATGTTGATAAATCTCTCATTAATATTTTGAATAAAATTTCATCTAACACAAACTTGCTTATTGAATTAAATAATCGAGTTAATAAATTAGAAGTAATATTTAAACATTATAATAAACATGAGCAAAAAAAGTGTGGTAAATGAGATTCATAAATATGCAAGGGTAAATTTTCCTCGAAGACATGTTGTGATGAAAGATATTGATGACCTTTGGCAAGCTGATTTAATAGATATGCAAGCTGTTTCTAAATTTAACGGTGGTCATAATTTTATTTTAGCCGTTATCGATACTTTTTCAAAGTACGCATGGGCATATCCACTGAAAAGTAAAAAAAAAGAAGTTGTCACTCGAGCTTTTCAATCTTTATTACATAAAGGACGAGTGCCTAAACACCTACAAACGGACAGAGGCAATGAGTTCTATAATGACAAATTCAAAAAAATTGTGGATAGTTATAAAATAAATCACTACTCCACTTACTCTACTAAAAAAGCATCTATTGTAGAAAGATTAATCCGAACATTGAAAAATAAGCTCTACAAAGAATTCAGTTTCAGAGGAAACTATATATGGTATGACGAAGTTCTTAATAAAGTGATTGACATATACAACAATACCATTCATAGAACAATTGGTATGTCTCCAGCACAAGTAAAACAAAAAAATAAAGATATATTACTGGAGAGGTTCAAAAAGAATCTTACCTCTATCCCTAAAGAAAAATATAGAAAGAAATTGAATGCCAATGATTATGTGCGCATAAGTAAATATAAAGGCACATTTGAAAAAGGGTATACGCCGAATTGGTCAACAGAAATTTTCAAAATCATCAAAGTGCAAAACACTGACCCAATAACTTATTTATTAGCGGACATGAGGCATCGTCCAATACTAGGTGCATTTTATATACAAGAACTACAAAAAACTCAGCACCCTGATGTTTATCTTGTCGAAAAAGTTTTGAAAAAAAAAGCTAAAAGGTGTTACGTTAAATGGCTCGGGTTCCCTTCCAGTGAAAACAGTTGGATTAACAAAACGAATGTTTTATAAAGATTGATTATACATAATTGTAATTCAGTCTCCATCTGGTTATGACGGAAGATAGTCTTCTGAATAGATTAATCAACAAATTGCCATTTGAACTTCATCTACCAGGATATAATTTCTGTGGACCAGGAACTCGCTTAAAAGAAAGACTGGCTCGTGGGGATAAAGGCATCAATCAGCTGGACGAATATTGCAAACAACACGATATAGCCTACAATAATTCATCTAATTTACATAAACGGCGTAAGGCAGATATAATTTTACTAAAAATGGCGAAGACACGGACTACTTCTGCTAATGCTAGTCCCGGAGAAAAAATAGCAGCTTCATTGGTTAATAAAGCAATGTTGGCCAAAGTTGCTTCTGGTTCTGGAATGAAAAAGAATTTTAAAAGCATTGTATCTCACACTAAAAAGCAGATTCGTAAAATGAAACCAAAATGTAAAAAAATGGCAATAGAACTGGCATTTGCTGCAGCAAAAGATTTAACGAAAGATTTACCTATTAAACTACCACGAATTATTCCTTTACCAAAATCAGGAGGTGTTCTTCCTTTAATACCTATTTTTGCGGGATTATCAGCTGCTGGAAGTCTGGCTGGTGGAGTATCCGGAATCCTTAAAACGTACAACGAATACAAAGCTGCAAAAAAACGTCTTTCGGAGTTAAAGAGACATCATGATAAATTGGAAGGTTTAACTATAGGCAAAGGGCTATGCATTAAACCATATAAAAAAGGTTTTGGATTATACTTATCTAAAAAAAAAAAAAACTAAATCAACGGTTGCCTAGTCGGGCTCTTACAAATATAGATTTATTGAAATATTGTAATAATATTCCTTACTTTAGAGGTGTTTTTATGAGAGATAATTTACCTAAAAGACCATATCCTATTGAGTGTGGTGTCGTCAATTTAGATAGCTCAATAAATCCTGGAACTCATTGGGTAGCCTATGTGAAAATTGACGATTACATTGAATATTTTGATAGCTATGGGAACTTGAGGCCGCCTAAGGAATTTATAAAATATATGATGAAGGGAAACATTCTATATAACTATAATAATCATCAAAAAAATAATACGTATAACTGCGGTCATTTATGCCTTAAATTTTTAGAACAGTTTTGGTGTAATACAAACAAATAAATAGCGGATGTGTTTTATGTTTTCTCCAGTTTAGTATAAATTGTAGAACAGTCTACGACTATGTCTATCTCATTAAGTTTTTCTGGAAAGAAATCTATATTAGAAACCACTTTTCATCCACCTCTATCTTTAAATCATAGCTATGAGTGCGGATTATTATATTTCTCTGTTTTCAATGTTATACCAAATATATCAGATGTTAACAATATATTTAGTTACGGTGAAAAAAATAAAAGATTAAAAATTCCAAATGGAAATTATGATTTACAAGACATTGCCGACTATTTAAATAGCAAATTGGATGACTGTGAACTCAATATTGAATCCAATTCAAATACTGCAAAATGTTCTCTTTTTTGCACAAAACCTGTTAATTTCCAAGTAATAAATAGTATGGGAAACATGTTAGGTTTTCGAAAAGAAATACTAGAAGCTAATAAATGGCATGTATCAGAGAATCCAGTGAACATTCTTCCAACAACAGTCATAAGGATCGAATGTGATTTAATACACGGCTCGTACATTAATGGTTTATCTTCCCACATTATTTATGAATTTGTACCAAACGTTCCTCCAAGCTTTCGGTTTATTGAAAAACCTAAAAATATTATATATTTTCCCGTAAAAGACAACAACATATCATCAATTACAGTAAAAGTTGTTGATCAAGAAGGCAATCTCATTGATTTCGGTGCAGAAGAAATTCAGATGAGCCTTCATCTACGCAAGCAGAAATGATTGTATTTGGTCAAAACACAAAAAAATATAATATTATATCACCAAAACCAAAATTAAAAAACGGTATTATCAGCTATGCTTTCAAAAGGCATAGACGTATCAGAAATCCCAAAGTAAAAAAAATAACAAAAAAGAATAAAGATTTTTTACGAGCTCTGGGTTTCAAAATATGAATATTCTCGATATTGATAATTCACCACATTTCGACAACTCTATTGAGAGTTACGAAATACATACATATAATCCATACAATAACAGTTTTAAAGCCAATGATGAAATACGCATATCTATCCAACAACAAGACATATATGTACTACCATCTGCCAGCTCTATTTACATCGAAGGACGTGCTACGGTAACTGGAAAAGATGCTGCAGGCCATCCTACTAAAAAACCTGTCAATTTTACTAATAATCCAATATCATATCTGTTTCAAGACATTCGATATGAAATAAATGGCGTAGAAATAGATCGTATCAGGAACTCTGGAATTTCTTCTACTATAAAATCATATATTTCTATGAATTACGGTGAGAGCAAAGTTGCTGCTGTATGGGGTTGGAATATAAATGGTCAAAATTCCAAAGATGATTTCTTTAGTGTTGTTATACCACTTAATAAAATGTTAGGGTTTGCTGAAGATTATAATAGAATAATTTTAAACTGCAAACATGAACTGGTACTTAATAGAAGCAGCACTAACTATAACAGTGTTATTATTGATAAAGATGACAGTATTGAAATAGATATACTGAGAGTTCAATGGCGCGTACCACATGTGAAAGTTTCTGACCGAGAAAGGCTTTCATTACTTAAATTTCTAGAAAAAGATAAACCTATACAAATGGCTTTTAGAAATTGGGACTTATATGAATATCCTTTGTTGCCAAGAACCACAAAGCATTCATGGTCTGTAAAAACGGCTTCTCAATTAGAAAAGCCTCGATATGTTATATTTGGTTTACAAACTAATAGAAAAAATAACAAAACTAAAGATAGTTCTACATTTGATCACTGTAATTTGACTAACGTTACATTATTTTTAAATTCCCAATATTATCCTTATGATTCACTAAACATAAAGTTCGATGAAAATAAGTATAATATATTATACGAATTATATGCCAAATTCCGTCAGTCTTATTACAACCTCCCAGCTGATCCGTTGTTAAACATTAACGAATTTAAAGAGAAAGCTCCTTTGTTTATAATAGACTGTTCACGACAAAATGAAAATTTAAAATCAGGACCAGTGGATGTACGTTTAGAAATTGAAAGTGCCCAAGAAATTCCAAATAATACAGCAGCCTATTGCCTTATTGTGAACGACCGGCTTGTTGAATACAAACCACTAAGTAATATTGTACGTAAACTAACATGAATGCAATTGTAGACGTACAAGGTTTCAAAACTGATTCTAATGAATTCATTGTAAAAGAAATAGCACTACAATTTGATAAACAAATAATAAATCTTGTATTTAAGCCACCCTTCCCGTTTTATGACTTAACAAAAACAGAAAAAAGACAAGTATGCTGGATTGAAAGAAATAGACACATTTATTGGAAAGAAGGACTTATACCGTATAATTATCATAAGATTTATATTGCAGAAATTTTAAGGAACTGTAAAATATATGTCAAAGGTTCAGAAAAAGTTAGATGGCTAAGGAAAATATTAGAACAAGATAATATAATGTATGACGGAATTAGTAAGTGTATTTTCGATCTAGAGGATTATGGTTGCCCTAGTTTACTAAGTTTGTATAGAAAGTATATTTCATGTTCCGATGTTTATTGTTGTGTATATCATACTTCATACTGTGCTCTAAGAAATGTAATTTGTCTTCAGAAATGGAATGTAGAAAATAAATGTTTTTAAAATTACCTATCTTTTTAATAAAATCCTATCCTATTTAATTTTAAAAAATAACCGTTCGGATTAAAAATAACTAGGGGTGCCTAATGCATAAGCACTCTTAGAATCCTTAAATCTTGTAAAGTTACAATAAGGATGGACGATTGTGCAAACAGCTCGATCCGAACTTAGCCCATTGATATCAAGAAGAATGCCAGTTGTGATCTATATAACGGAGAGAATTGGGGGTCATGCATCGCGAGCTCGAGCGAAGCGAGAGCGATGCAGATGCAGAACCCCCAATTCTCCCCTACTCACAGGGTGGCTGTGAGGCTGCTGTACATTCACTTCGCACATTTCTTGATCAAAATTGTGGAGATGTGCTTTTGAAGGTGGATGTTAAAAATATTTTCAACTCTTTAGATAGAGGCACTCTTTTGACTGAAGTGAAAGATAAAATTCCGGAATTATACCCTTTTCTTTGGCAATGCTACGGCAAACCGTCAAAATTAACATACCAAAATAACGTTATTTTATCTTCCGTAGGATGTCAACAGGGTGATCCTCTAGGACCAGCCATTTTTAGCCTTGCGATCCACTCAATAATTCAACGTCTCCAATCAAAACTTAACGTTTGGTATTTGGATGACGGAACCTTAGGAGGCGATGCGAACACGGTTTTGGATGACTTGCGAGTACTTATAGACGATTTTCGTGTTATTGGCCTTGAACTAAATTTTTCTAAATGTGAACTTTTTGTTTGTGATACTTGTCCGGATAAAGTTTCGATTATTGAAAAATTCAACTTACTTGCGCCTAATATAAAATTAGTAGAAAAAAGTTCGCTTCGTCTTTTGGGTTCACCGATTCTTAACGAATCTTTATCACCATTTGTCGAAGAACAAATTCAAAAGTTTAGAAATGCTTCTAGCAGATTATCCAAAATTAACGCCCATATGGCTTTTACAATTATAAGATGTTGTCAGCTGTGGCAACACAGTGAGCTTTTGTTAAGCTTAGACAACTTAGTAAAAGATACGTTAGTGTCGGTTTTGAATGTTGAGATGGATGATAGGGCTTGGGTGCAAGCTTCCCTCCCTGTGAGGTTGGGGGGCATAGGGATACGCAAAATTTCTAGTGTGGCATTACCAGCTTTTTTGTCTTCTGTACACAGTACACACAAATTAGTAGAAAAAATTCTTGCACGATCTTTAGGCTCTTTCGATGTAGCATATCTGGCTGAGGGCAAAAACACATGGAGACTGGCTTGTCCAAATACTGAATTCCCAAAAATTTTGTCATCTCAGAAACAGTGGGATCGGCCCCTATGCGAGCTAACACGGAAAGATCTTTTAAATACGTGTTCTAGCATCGCAGATCGTGCTCGTATTCTCGCTGTTTCTGTGTGGGAATCCGGTCTTTGGTTACAGGCCATTCCTTCTTACAAAACTGGTAGCCTTATAGATCCATCCGCTTTTCGTCTAGCTATTAGCTTACGCTTGGGTGCAAGGTGTTGTGTTGCACATCACTGCCAGTGTGGTACTGCAGTTGATCAACTCGGTCACCATGGCCTCTCCTGCTCTCGAAGTGCTGGTCGAATTTCCCGCCACGCCAGCCTTAACGATATCATTCGCCGGGCTTTTACCAGCGCCAATGTTCCAGCTATTCTCGAACCGAATGGTCTGATGCGTGACGATGGTAAAAGACCTGACGGCATGACTCTGGTTCCGTGGAACTTAGGACGGCCCTTAGTGTGGGACGCTACGTGCGTGGACACTTTAGCGCCGTCACATCTTTCTGAAACCAACGTGAGGGCTGGCGCTGCGGCTACTTCGGCGGAGCAACTCAAGCGGCGCAAATATGCTAACCTCGGTATGGGTTACATATTTGAGCCGTTTGGTGTAGAGACGTTGGGTCCGTGGGGACCGGGAGCTCATCGTATTTTCCAAAACCTATCTGAACGCTTGGTCGATGCGACGCGTGATCAAAATGCTGGCACATATTTGGCTCAACGAATAAGCATTGCAATTCAACGGGGCAATGCTGCCAGCATGCTGGGCACGCTGCCAACTGGGAGTGGGCTGGAGCATTTGGACTGCCTATGAGTCTGCTATGACTTATAGGTGTCTAAATGCTTTTATTGTAGTAGCTGTGGAGTTGTATATAGTTCATAGTATTTTGTTTAATAAAGGCATACCGGAGGTAAAAAAATTACAATTAAAATTAAAATACTGCAAAATATTTGGACGTCTGTGGCAACAAAGGTCTATCATATTTTGTTGGTTATAGATATTAAATTTATTCTCGTATAGTTTTATCACAGTTTGTTGAAATTGGCCCTAAGAAGTATAACTGCTACTATGACGTCAGAAAAACAGACCAAGTAAAGCACTCTTGGCGAAGTTTGCTAAGCCATTCTTAACCGACTAAGTTAAGCAACGTCCACCGCGGCCATGACTCGATGGGTGGCAACTAGTCACATTACTACTTAGCGATTCCGTGCTTTGGAGGGCACGTTGAGCCGTCGAACCTAATGGTCTTACGATTGCATACGATATAGCATGGTGGCAGGCCATTTTTAAAATTCTTACCTGCATAGCTACCATTTTCAAATAGATAATCTGTCACCAAACACGGCTGCTGTCCTTGAGAGCCAGTAAGTCTAGTTTAGCCTAAATAACCTCTTTGAGCACATCACCCCTACCATCATAGTTTTTTTGTTATTGTGACGGAACACGCTCAAGGCCCATCAGATGTTAAGCGGACTAACCTAAACTAACCTAAAGCAGATGTATTTCGTCACAAATCACGAATTGCACTGCGCCTATCACCTTGAGACATAGTTGTTAAGTCTCCTATGCCTTTAATTTCACTGGCTCTCAAGGACTGCTCCCGGAACACAGATAGATAGATAGATAGATAGATAGAAAACTCTTTATGGTTACACCTTATATAGAATATTAAAGTTAACATCATAACATTTGATTAAATAATAATAACACAGTGTTACCATGGGCGGCCTTATCACTAAAAGTGTTCTCTACCAGGCAACCTTAGGATGGAGTTGAATAAACAAAACGATTGGGGCGGGTGTAGTCTAACAATTAACAATGAAAAAGTACAAACTCATAAAAATATTTTTAAAATAAATAAATACATATACACAGATAGATAAATATATACATATGAGTCTCTATACACAATTATATATATATATATATATATACATTGTAGTGTAGTGCAAAATGAATTGGACAAATAAAACTTTTTTACTTGATCCTTGAACATTCTGAGAGTTGGTGCTTGTCTTTTAGATACAGGAAGAGAATTCCATAAGCGAGCAGCCTGAATAGTGAAAGATTTGCTATAAAACGAACTCGTATGAGGATGGAAATCAAGTGTAAGATTTTCTGATGACCTTAAAGTGTATGAAGAACAGTGAAGGAAATCAAAACGTTCCTTGATAGCGCGGGGATGTAGGATTGAGCAAAATATTGTAAAGGAGACAGAAAACGTATTGTCAGCCAATTGAGCTTAGGACGAAATTGATAGACGTGATCATATTTGCGTAAACCAAATATGAATCTAATACAAACATTTTGAAGGCGCTCAAGTTTATCTAGCTGTTCCTCCGTGAGATCGAGATTAGGCCCAGCGTAGTCAAGAATTGGAAGTAATAGAGATTGAGCTAATGCAAGTTTAGTGGCTATTGGAAGAAAGTTGCGCAACCTTTTTAAGGATCCTGTTGCGGCGAATAGCTTGCGACTGGTAATTTGTAACTGTTGATCCCACCTCATATAGCGATCCATTGTTATTCCAAGATTCTTTACAGAGCTACTAAAGGGAATAGCAATACTACCAAAGAAAACTTGAGGTGCTTGGCTACAGATTTTCTACTTGAGGGTGGTCGCTAGCCAGGCGGGCATTCGCAAAATCACCATGCAGTGAAGCTAAAGCCCGCGGCGGGATTCGAACCATGGACGTGCTGCGCGGCAGTCCATAACCAATGCCACTGAGGTTAGGCTTAAGGCTAGCTAATCAGCTATTAATAAAAGCTATAAACTAGTAAGTAATAATACAACAACATAAGTATTAAAACAATCCACCACACTTTCATGCTTCTAATTGTGAATTATGGTCCAAGTCTAGTGCATAATAAATAGCAATAAATACGAGTACAACCGAAAATGTCACCTTTCAACACGTTAATATAAAACAAAAGGGCAAAATAAAAGAATAAATAACGAAAGTATTCTTAATAAACTTGTCACGCGAGAGGGTGAAAGTTAATTTCCTGTTTCGTCCAGTCTACGATGTAAAGTACGTAGCAAACTGAAAGCTTCGCGAAGCCAGAAGATAGTTTAGCACATGTCAAACTTTGCACATACTTGCAATCATTGGGTATTTAGGTAAATTGATTTGATCGTGTAGTTAAATAAATTGAGATTTAATCATACTAGTATTATAAATACGCATTTATTGCCAGTCACTTCTAAAATACCTTAAAAGATTTTGATACAATCTTGAATGTATACATAGATAAGGAATATCTTTTATTCTACGTTTGCAAGGCAGATAAGAGAGAGCTCGATAAAATTAATTCCGACGCGAGCTAAGCCACGTGAAAAACGGGTAGAAGCTAATATTTCCTTCATGTAAAATTTGATGGTGTGTGTGTGGTGTCCGATTTATTAAAATATCAATATTTGCTTTCAATTACTATCACATC